>CAFUXE010000876.1:263594-284842 GCA_903364295.1 Serranus cabrilla | reverse complement strand
CATAAAATTAAAGATGCTGAAGCAGTCATGTATTGTTTCAAGTCAAAAGATACTTTAACGCCCTTATTTAAAAAATGTTTAGAAGTTGGCTGCTTGCGTCATGGGATGAGAAAGCTCTTTCCCAAAGTTTGACAGCAGATAAAAGTCGGATGTGTGACGTCATGGTGAGTCACAGTCTGGAAGAGTTTTATCCTGACTGTGTGACCTCAGAGACACCATTTCAGAAACAACATCAAAGTAACAGTATCGGCCATTTTTGGTTGGGTTTTACACGTTTCTTTGGTTAAAAGAAGAAATCAAGGCTTCTTTTATTGAAAACTGAAAGTCTTTATTTCTTTGTATTTTGTGCCAGACTTTCTTCAACTGACTAAAGAGACGGGAGATAAAAAAGAACTATTGTAGCTATGGATTAGATAATAGAAACTAAGCTTGAAAACATTCACTAGACCACCAGAATATAAATAAACCAACACATTTACATAATATCTGATGTTTGACTTTCAAGTGCTTTTTGTATTATGATCCTGGGACACACATACAATAGCTGTTATTGAAAAGCTACAATGGACTTAGACAGTATTGTTTGGAAAATCGTTAAAGACTGGAGGACTTTCATTGATTATCATTAAACATTATATAACTCTTGACTATGACAGATTTAAACATGCAATCACAGTGAAGCTTTGAGTTTAACTCTAAACTGATGTCTTCTCAGGGAAAAGATCCATGACTGAAAGGAAGAAGTGCTATCAGCCAATAAGTACGGGTGAGTAAGGACCTGCTCCACCTGCTGGCAGGTGGAGAAGGTTGTTATCAGACCTTTCAATGGTCGCTCACTCAAAACAAAGCGGTGAAGTTTGGTTGAAAGGCTGCCGTTTTCTTGCAGTTGCTTTACAAATTCACTTCTCTGGCTGATAACAACCTACTGGCCCTACCAGCAGGCGGAGCAGGCTCCCATTCCCACAACTTGCTCAATCATAGGTGAGAGGGGAGGTGAATGATTTAAACAAACATAAAACAAAAACAAAATTCGATGCAGTTATTTGTCCCTGTGTCAGATTTGTACTTGACCAATGTAATTTCCGGTACTAATGTTGCCCTTTTAACCCGGATAAGCGATTACAGAAAATGAATGAATGAGCTAAACATGATCCTGTTTTTTCAGCGAGCAGCCATCAAATGGGCTGATAACGACCTACTGTCCCCACCCGCAGGTTGAGCAGCTGATAACCGCTGATAGCTCCAATTCTATCATCTAATAACCTTTGAATGGGTGAAAAAAGACACGAAAATACAGAGTAATATAAGATAACAAAATAAATACTGTATGTACACAGAATTACAGAAAATAAATTGCCTAGCACTACAAGTGGAACCAATATTGCAGCACAGCTTTCAGTTATTGCACAGAGATTGCATATAGATTAACAGATTACTGCACACAGGGACATAAAAAATAGGTAAATAAGGATTATTGCAGTTGAAAAGAGGCAGAATCCTCAATAAACAGACACTAAGTGATATAACATAAACATCTGAGTGTATCAAGCTGGTCAAATATTATAAAACACAGAGATAAATAATGAAATGTGAAGATTTATAAAGAAGAATGAGAGCAGTAGGACAAGTCCCAAACTAGACAATTAAAGGATGTGCTGGACATAAATCCAATTCTCATTAATAATGGAAAGGTCCAGTGTGGATTGTGGAGACACAACATAGTGAAGCAGAAATAAGTTTTAGTATACTTCACTATGAAATTTAATCCACATTTTGAGTGGAAGGAGTTATTTGTTTCTGATGTAATGGGGTGAAAGACAATGTGCAGAGAAGACCATCATAAAGACAAATTATATTTTGTTCTAATTGGATCTGTGGATATGTAATATGGAATATTACTTGATGCTTTCAGATTTTAATTACTCTTAAAGTATGCAGCAATGCAGGGTGGATAATGAATAAGTCTGTCTTGTGATAAATGTGATCGTTTCAGCACCGAAAAACTAAAGCTTGAATGCAAAATAATGCATTTAAATAGCCATTTCAGAGCTAACAAACAACTCTGGTAAACCCTCTGTTTGTATACTGGAAAAACAAACGACAGAAGGACAAAATTAGAGATGAACACATGAAGAAAGTTGAGCATCTAGTACCTGGTTTCAGGAGGAGACCAAAACAGAGCTAAAAGGTCAGTAAATACTGACTCGTGTTTGTCAGGAGTCTGCAAAACACCTGTTTCGAATTTGATCAGTGGCTGTCAGAGGACAGTCTAAAGCACTAATATGGGTCGGACCGCAGTCTCGTTTTAGCACCTAGAACTAATGAAACTGAAAGTTTATTGTAATGAAACATCGACCGACTATTGACAGGCTTACACCAGCCCTCTGGATCTAATAGAGGTTGGAACAGGCTCCTGTTAACCCGTACCTATGAGGATGATAACCTATAATAACACCCATTCAATCTGCAGATGTGTTCAGGGCTCCTGGAGCATCAACCACTCACATGTGACTCCGGGCCACAGCATGAATTACATACATCGCCAGTAACCAACAACGGCTAAATGACAATAATTATGTTGTGAGATGGGTTTTGATTATCACCTGTAATGTACCTGACTGCCGGGTGAAAATGGAGTCTATAGGAGCATCAGAGTGGATGCAGCAGCATGTCGATAATTTGACATCCCTCTCTACAACTCACAGCAGCTGCTTCTGTTGTTGCACCACCCTGCAAAGATAGTTTTAACAAGCAACTGCTAAAGGTCTGTATTTTCATTTTTAATATATATATTTTTTCATACATTTTATACATTTGATCTTATATGTCAAATAAATAGACTCCCACACACTGTCACCCCAATTTGCAGTGAGAGATTTAATAACAGCGTTTCTAACCTGATGAAGGTCTCTGTGCAGAAAATTCATTTTTAAAAGGAACAGTGTGTGGGAGTCTTTTTGTTCTACATTGTTAGCCCTACGCACCTGTCCATCTACTATTACATGTGTGCAAAAGTTCTGCTCTCCTCGATTCTAACATGCACAAATATATTTCAAATCCCTCTCCACACTGCCAGGATGTAAATCAGCAGGCGAGATACTAAGTCTCTTGAATAAATATTAATAATACCTGAATTTTAAGATTTTGATAAATCCTAAGCATTTAGTTTATGCAAGCACAATTAAAAGATAATAAAAATAAAGCTGATACAACAACAACAAGAAAACAAGAACTATCAGGGCTTACTTTCTTGCTATTGCTGCTCATACATGTGCAGCATGTACCGTATACATTCATGTAAATTCATATAATTTTATCTATAAAATGCACTTGTTATTACATTAATTATATGCCTTCAGGCCTCAAGACTGTGAGTAGGTAGGCGGAGAATCCACCGGCGCTGTGAACTGACAGTAGATCTGTATAATGAGGTAGTTTGGCTGAGTCAGTTGAAAGTGCATTGAATAAATTATTCACCACCTCGAACATGGACGTACTATATATTTAACGTTGAAAGGAAGGTTAAGGAAGCTTGAATGCAAAATAATGCAATGCATTTTCATATCAATTTCAGGGGAAACAAATAACTCTGGTAAACCCTCTGTTTGCATGCTAAGTAAGAAAAGGTTAGAGATGAACACATGAAGAAAGTCGAGCTTCTAGTACCTGGTTTCAGGAGGAGACCCAAACAGAGCAAAAAGCCCAGTAAACTGACTTATGTTTGTCAGGAGTCTGCAGACAAATTACCCCAAAACACCTGTTTGAATGTTAGATAATTGATTGGGTGTTATCAGTGGTAGTCAGCCTATAAGAATGGGGGGCGGGGCCTGCTCCACCTGCTGGCACGTAGAGGAGGTTGTTATCAGCCCATTCGATGGCTGCTTGTTGAAAACAAAGTTGTAAAGTTTTAATAAAAGGCCACAATTTAAAAAAAAAACTTCTCTAAGGTTATGGGAAAAAAACTTCCTAGTTAGGTGTTATAAAACATAGTTTAAAAAGTGAAATAAATGCACATAAATGCCAGAAACTTAAGTGTTACGAGGCTAACGTGATTTCAAATAACATCAACTTTTGTTTTGACATGGGATACAAACCTACTTTAAAGTGTTGTTGATGTTTTTTTTTATAATGACATGATGGTGGTTTTGCACCTTTTTTAGAACCTATTGGTCACAATTCAAATAAGGCAGTTTATATATTTATATATATTTTTTTACAAGCCAGACTTTTTCCACAACTGGTGATAAATTCCAAATAATAAACGAAAGTATTAATACATCCATATAGACAAAAGTGTTTGAATCTGCAAGAAAGAGCACAATGCACACATGATCTATCAGTGAATGCTTTTTATTCAAAACAATGCTTATAAAATAAGAAGAATATGAAAAAGGAAACTTTTTGTTTTAAATACGTATACAGTACAAAGCTTTGTAAGGCAGAAATGTAACAAACAATGTCAATTCCAAAAAACAATAAAATGTATGATAAAGAAACTGTCAGCAGAAAAATAAGTGTTAAATTTGCTACAAAGTAACAGTTTCCAAACAAAAAAGCAAAAACACCTCAGTTGATCTGAGTTTTCTTCTGTTTTTATCTCTTTGGGCCTTTTGTTTTTTAATCTGACAGCGACTTAAAAATCGATGGAGTCTGAGCCTCTGTGTTTCATCATGGCGGGCAAAATCAAATCAAATCAAACTAGAAATTCCCTGAAAAGTTTTAATGGGGAGGAAGAAAAAAAAATCACAAGTTGTAAGCTGGGCGAGATGTTTCAGGCTGGCTGTGTTTGTTTAGCAGCCGGTGCAGGCAGCGAAGGCGCAGATCTCACAGACGTCCATGGGAACCACGGCTGAAATTAAAAAACAAAACACTATTAATCACCTGAGCCTCGATGCTCGTGGCTTGACACGAGGACTGGTTGTTCCTTGCATAGTGGTCTCACCGAGTCTGGCGAGGGATGCAGATGCTCCTCTCTGTCTGCAGAGGGGCAGGAACTCCTGTGGGAGCATGGGGTCGGCACAGAGGGACATGCTGCTCGCCCTGAGACGAGGGCTCTGTTGTCCTGCCGCAGCGCTGCTCTCTGTCAGCTCCTGGAGCCTCTTGACCGCTTCCAAGGAGAAGGACAATCCATTCTCCTGAAAGAAAATGCAGATTTTGGTGTTAAAGAAGTTGCAGATGTAGCATTATTTCAAATCATGTGAGAAAACAAAAGTATGTTGCAGAGGTTTGCACAGGTTTAGTTGGGTTTGCAATAATTTTTGTTGTACTTTGCATGAAAAATAGCTTTTAATCTAAGCTAGCAGTGGTACAGAAATGTTAAATGATGCACTTACTTCAACCTGCACAGCCTCAGAGGTCCAGCCGAGAGCGAGGACGAGGACGGCGATAGTGGCGAGTGTGGCCTTCATGGTGAAAGTTAACAGCAGTGTGTCTTGCAGCAGCTTCTTTGTCTCTTGCTGTGGATGTGCTCAGCAGGTGCTCAGCTCAGTGTCTGCCTTCCCTCCGTCCACATGCCTCCTTATAAACAGTTCTGCCCCGCAGCCCCGAGGTCATGTGACCACAGGTGCTACAAATGAGAGCAAAGTTTCTCACGGGTTAATGAGTAGTGACGGAGTTGTAAAGGGGAATTCATAAATCCTTCTTTGGCCCTAATCACCTGTCTGATTATTTTTATGGATCCCCAGCTCTCTTGGCAGCCCCGTCTTGCAAAATTGATCGCACCTCTGGCTGGTTAAACAGTTACCATTTGCTCCATTGATGACGACAAAAGCCACACCAGCCCATTGTTAGAAAGTCCTCACACCTATGCAAATTATTGAACCTTGTTTTATGTCAAACAGACCTGGATTATTTCATATTTTAAAGAAAGTCTCATGTTATTGTGTATAAATCTTTTAAACAGCATGTTGCTTTTGCCAAATACTGCAGTCTAAATGAGGGAAAACAACACCAACTGCATCCAACTAGGCTAAAGCAAACCATGTAATCCATGCAAATATTATTTTATCCCATGTGAGTTGTCTGCAGAGCTCTGATAAGTCCGTAGTAAGTAATCAGACAGTATTTACTGAAAAATGGTGGAGCTGCTATTACTGCTTCTTCTGCAGAAAACACACACTTTATTTATTTCTTCAGTCCCTGAGTTCGTCTTATCCAGAACTGATTATTGTTAACAACATTTAACAAACAAGTATCCTTTAAAAACGGCTTTAAGAGCAAACTAGATGTGTGTGTTAGGTTGAAAAATCTTTACTAAAGCAAACACATTTATATGTCACTGACTTTCTGCAAACATCATGAATACCTTATGATGCATTTTCCTTGAACCTGAATCATTGAATACGTTATTATTGTGGAAAAAGCTTCTGTGATTAGACCAAAAACACTGCAGGAATGAAACCGGTGACTTGCCAGTAATTGTATGACTATCTAATCGCAACGCCTCTCAAGGACGGCAGGAGGCTGCGAAAAAAATCAATTGACTACGGATCTGAGTGGCACCCACACACACACAGGAGTGCAGGGGTGTGTCGGGCCAGTGATGTGTTTAATAAGCTCATTAAACACGATTCTTCATGCAGAGCATAAAAATTCCCTCCATCTTCATAACAGACCCAGAGTGGCACATTACAACAGTCTCAGCTGTCTTTATTACATTTAAAGGGAAATGATGCCACTGCTGTGTTTAGATTTCATCCTCTCAGGAGCTGCTCTGCTCATCTGCAGCCAGGTGACGCATTTCTAATGATGGGGATTGGGAAATGAAACAGAAAAATCCAATCAGGGCCCATTATTGTTGTAAACTGGCAGTTTAGGGGGTGATTTTAGCAAATAAAGGATAAAGATGCTGGTATTTGATCTGTTTTTAATTAGCATCAGTTCCTCTGAATAAAACTGATTTAACAATTAATTTATTCTGCCGACAAGTTTTAATTAGAGTTTTGTTAAAGGTGCTTAACACGATATATCTATCATCCTTAAAAGTGAAGCCACTGCACGTGCAAGTACCTTGAACCTGCAGGGGGCGACTCTGTTAGCTGAAAAAAAAAGTCTGTTTGTATAGAAGTCAATGAGAAAATTACTACACTTCTCCCATACTATATTACATCAGTCAACATCTTTCCAATGAGTTTATGATCTCAATTGCTAGTTTTAAGTTGTCCTCAATACAGCATGATGTTCATTTTGTAAATAATGATCCCATTTTGAGTAAAACTGTAATGTCAGCTGTTTATTTTGAATTGAAGATTTAAGAAGCTAAACAAGGTAGCCAGCTAATGCTAGTGCTATCTTATAATTTAGCTCCATCCTCTCGCCCAAATATGGTCACACCTGGCTCCAAGATGACGAGGAGACCGAAGATTGGGTGTGTAAGTCGTAATCTGTCTATATTTTGACCCTTTGACAGACACTCTCGCTGCATGACGGGACAGACTTAGTCACCATCATACAGTCCATGCAGACGGGTGGGAGTTGTGCATGAAACCGCGATTGCAGTGTTAATCAATAACCTTTATTTCAGACGAGTGAAGCTTCACCCAGTGTTTTGAAATCGGGCCAACAGATCGCCTGCTGGAAACGTGTGGTTGGTACAGTGTGACGTGCAAGAAATTAAGGTGAAGTGAGCCACTAAAATCATAAAAGTCTGTTGAAATATTCAACATTTTTTTTTATCTCTTGTGTGAAGTGTTTTGAAATGACAGATGATGGATTTCAGCCTTTCACTGCCCTCAGTCACCCCTGTTCACCTTCACATGCAGTTTGAGACGCAAAGCATGTACAGATAATTAACTTCACTGATTTTATGTCATTGTGTGTCAATTTTTTTTCTTTTGAACCGTAAAGTGAACAACAGTCTCCAAGTCATGGGAAAAGGCACCGACTGAGACAGGTAAGACTAATGGCGTCCATCCAGGCGGCAGGGCAGTAAATCATCAGCCTGAGTGTGAAAAGAATATCTGTGAGTATTTATCTGACCTCCTCTCACCGCTGACATCCCACCGGCAACAAGTGGGTCAGCAAGCAGCGTGTCTCACTCAGGACATTTCATCAGACTCTTTATGTCTTCGGCTGACTGTGAACCTGTGACCTTCTGAGGAAAACATGAAAACGTGCTTTAAGTGGTGCTTTCATCCACTCTGTGGCATCAAAACAAGTTTTAAATTCAACTAATTTCTCTGCACATTTCAAGATGGAAACACCAACATTTGATAAAACTTTCAATAATGTTCTGACATAGCGAACATTTAACCCACATGACTGATCAGCCATTTCCGCTCTGTTGGTCAAGATGAAATGAAAGATCAATTATAATCTAATTCCTGAAGACTTCTCTTTGTCAAAGTTGTCTGATAAGCAACCTCTTCTTTGTTTTTGTATTTGCGCAATCTCTTCTTCTTCTTCTGTTTACTGACAGATTAGCCTACAACAAAACATTACACTGCCTCTTCTGATGAAAGTACATTCACGCAGCTTCGTTTATTCGCTCTAATCCAGCTGATGAAAACATCCCATATACACATTTACGCCACTGTTATCATTTTTTAATGGTGTTACAATAGAAATGTTAGCATTCTGCTATTCTGCTATGCCCACTGTACGCAAGCAGATTGCGGAAAAGATTCGCTCCCAATTACTTTGTACTGGAAGTGAATAATTCGCTTTACAAAGCATGCTGGGATACGTATCGAGGAGAACAAGGAGACGATCAATTTGCGCTGTGCACTTACATGCAAAGTCAATGCAAATGTTGTAGTTTAAGTATGCTTTTTAAAATCTTTTTACCGCGAATAATGAGAGTTAAATCTGATTATTATTCAGCTCCTCACTTTTAATATTCTTTTTGGACCTTACCACTTTATTAGTGCTTCTACTCTACAGAAAGTGTGAGTCACACATCCTTTATGACAGATCCTGAAATGACCAGCCTTATTCCCAGTAAGATTAAAGTAGACACATATATTCATCAAAGTGGGAGGGGCGAAAGCAGAGACAACACTAATTAAAAATACAATGAATCTCTGTTCTTCAAAAGGCTGGATTGTCTCAAACAAACTCTCCTCTCCTGTCAGTTTATTGCAGAGACGTTCGTGCTGAAATGCACGGAGGCCAAAGACGTTTGTGCAATAATTATCTGCTCTCAGTGATAAAGTAGATGATTCTGAAATGGATAAGATACAAACTGCAGAACTATAAACTATTAGTTTCAGTTTACATTGTGTGCTGAGGTTGTGAATGGAAAGTGAACAGAAGCAAATATAAAAGCACATATCTCAAAATATGGAACTACTCCTCTGAACCAAAAACAAGTGCAACAGTCCGATAAAAACTGACATTTAATAGATACAAAATGTAATGGCTGAGTTATTACATAACCCTTTGAATCTGTGAGTTTGATGTATAAGCCCACTGAATGTCAGGCACATAAAAAGAAGAAATCAACCAGGCTTCATGATTTATTGTGACCTCTTCTTTATCTGAGGCCTTGGGTTCATAAAAGAGACACTTTACTTTATGTCTGAGGCTGTAAACTGAGTGAATCCTCCCTGTCCAACATGTTATGTCACAGCACAGATAATGAAGCGTCCTCGAACAGCGACCACACACTGAAATGCCAAAACACTTGAAAAGAGAGAAAAAGTCCATTTTATCCTTTGGCTTGATTATAGAAACACGGAGATGTGAAATGAAAGCAGAATCGGTCACTTTATCAATGACCTTTGAGGTAAACATTAGTGTGATGTTAAATATTAACGGATGTCTCGTATTATTCGATTGTTATTGTGCGTTATCATGTTGTTGTTAACTAACTAATGTGTTTCTTTCGATTTATAACTGTTAATATTTTATTGGTCGAGTACATTTGGCAGGCAGTACACGTAAAAGGGCTTAATGAGTGCTACAAAGAGGTGAATATGCATAAAAACTCAGGGAATGTGTTCATTTAGAAAGTTGTGTATTATATTAAAAAGTTGTGGCCCAATTGTTGAAAAACGCACTCTAAAACTGCCCTCTTGGGAGAAAAAAAAGCGCTCTAAACTGCCATCTTTAGTGGCAAGAAATCAAATGGAGCAACCTGTGAGTCGAATCAGAGGGAAGAACTTCTGGAGTGAATGATTGTGGAATTGATTTACATTAAACAAGACCAGTCTGTGAATTTGTGTTCATCAAGACAGTAAAACTCTGCAGTAAGAAGAAGAAAAGTGCACATGGAACAGACCCAACACTAACAACTGTAACGTACCTTTTAAGTTGCTCTGCTGCACTTTTAATAACGACATTTTTAACTTCCATTTTCTAAATTGAATGCTTTTAATATGTTAATTTTTTATGTCCGTTCAATGTGAAACACTCGGTGCCTGTGTTTTGTTTGTTGCTAAGCTCTTTGTGCTGAATTTCAAGTATGAAGGTATTAAGTGTTTTCTTCTTCTTCTTCTTAATATATATACATTTTTCAATCATTAAAAGTTTTCAGGTCAGCAGTTATCAGCCTATATAAATGGGCAGATAGGCCATGCTCCACCTGCTGGTAGGGCTAGTAGGTTGTTATCAGCTCGCTGAAAACAAGATGGTTACGTTTAGCTAAAAGGCTGCAGTTTCCTTTTGATAATGCTACAAAACTTCTTCTCCAAGGTTAGGGGCAAAAAGGTGTCTGGTTTGGCATGAAAAAAGATAGTTTAAACACTAAAATAAGTGCAGGAAGTTAAGGTGTTTGTGCAACATGAGTACTGGAAGTGACAAAGTTATATTGCTCAAGTTAACACGTGATGCAGGATGTTAACTGACATTTCTTCAGATAATATAGAGGACTTTTGTTTTCACATGGGACAGGAACCCCAGTTTCCCCCTTTATTTTCACACTCCATGACGTCACTTCCACCATGTTAATGTAGCTTCCTATTCAATGTACTGATAACGTCCGACTGGCCTACCAGCAGGTGGAGCAGGCAATTGATCCTCAATACTATGAATTCTGGTCACAGCAATAACACAGAGAATCTCATCATCACAAATCATTAGTCTCAAGCTGCAGTTTACACTTTTTACAAGACGAAGGTCAGCAGTGGCGGCTTTACTACAAAGCCATAAATTGAAACAGATTGTGTGTAAACCTGCAGATGAAAGTTGTGGAGATTTATCAGGAGAGTCAGATTTATGAACTGCTGATTCTACCCACAGCAATAAATCAGCATTGTTTATTTTACCTGCAGGCTGGATGGATGTCACACTGGTTAGTGCTGTAGCTACAGACACTGTTCCCATCACGTTAAACTACAGAATACATGTGACTGAAAATATCAGCAGAGAGAGACTTTTGTTCTTATAAAGAGAAGTATATCTGCCCTAATATGATTTATTTTTATGATTCATTACAGTTTGAATGCTGCCTACTGAGGCAAATGTCTTGTAATGATAAAAAATGATTATCTTTTTAAAAATATAATAAAAGTTACAGTTACACTGTAGTCTGTCTTTGCACTGTAATAAGAAATATTTTAATTTAATCTCACCTGAGTTTGGACACCTGCAAGGGGTTGCAAGAACAATCTGAGGAGTCAGAAAATGATTTAAAAAACATAGAAAATACTGTTTTCCTGATTGTTGAGTTTTATTACAAATGACACAATGTGTTTATCTAATTGGTTCAGAAAATTGAATTTGAATTTAAGAAGGAAAACAAAAAATAATTGCTTTTTTGTTGCTTCATTTGAAGATATTATTAAATTATTATTAAGTTTGGCTCTAATTAATGTAAATTCTCAACTTTACAAATCACAATTATACAGGAAATGTCAGAAATCATAATTAACTTTGTTTCATCTGTGATTATAAAAAGCTAAAAACTAAACTGAGAAAGCTGTTTTGTTTTCGGAAACATGATTGTTGTGATTGAGTATCTAATTTTACTACTTGCAGATCCGGTTGCATTTTGAGTGCACGTTGCTGTTATCTTATCTGTTACGGGAATTAATAAAAGACAAAAGTTGTACCAGTTCATGTCTCGCACAAGACAATCAGAGCAGTGTTTATCTGACAAAGTGAGGTAACTTATTATCCAGCTGCGCTGATTTTAATTACATAAACATCTCCAGCCGCACGTGCATCACTGTTGTTTATTTGTTTATTTGTTGACGTTAGAATGACCTACATAAGATTTGGGGCTGATATGAGATAATATGATAATCAGGCTTCGCTGGTGCCCTGAGCAAGGTTTTCTACAGTTTTATTCTATTTCAAAAGACGAAAATAAATAACTAACTAAACTAATTACTCACAATGAGCAAGTAGTTTATTCACATGTTCCTCTCACTCGCAGGATGGAGCAAATGGCTGGAAAAGTGTATTTTCTTGGCTCACAAAACATTTACAGCTTGATTGTTTCCAAGCAGTTATTTATCAGTCGGCATAAAAGTCTAACGGGTCAGCAGCTGATTGGTTTGAACGACCCAAACAAGCTGTAAAACCTGAAGAAAATAATCATACTGAGCAATAACAACGTGATAATATGTTGTAGCAACAACAACAGATACTTTTAACGTTCAGGCCAAGACGGTGAGAATATCAGCTCCTATTCCAGAATTATCTTCTTAAAACTGCAGGTGAAATGTTGCCATATATATTTAAAATACTGGCACTTAAACCCTGTGTTTGATCTGTAATGAAGGGAAACTGTGAGATATGTGAGAGAGTTTGTACCCGTCAGGCTTTTAAGAGGAACGTCTTGACGAGTTTTCCCAACCAATTATCATCCTAACCTGTCAGATACGGCCACATAACGAACCCTTTTATGTCAGTTTTGAACTTGTCAGGGACATTGTGCCAATTCCTGTTTGTCACATGCATGGCGGCTTTTCAAAATAAACTTCTGTGTTTGCAGGAAATGGTTCATTTTAGGCAATGAAACCCCTGGACTAGATTAAGGTAAAATAACAGGACTGAGCTTAGAAACAACTACTTCAACGCTTAAATATTGGATTGACTCCAAATAACAACATTGACTTTCTGGGGTTATTTTGACCCATCCACCACCACTCCTGCCCATACGCATTTAAATTGTTTTCATTATGTCCGTTACTCCAGTTGTCTAATATTCCCATGAATGGTTTACATGGACATAAAGGGAAAGTCTGTTGCTTTTACAGCTCATGCAGCCTTGTGCACCATTTCGATACCAGTACTGATACAAATACTCTTAACACGATACCGATTCCAACTGAGTTCTTCATCTGATACTTTTTTCCAACTTTTAAAAAAAAAAAGCATTCGGTTGCGGATATGTCTCCACTCCACCATTCAAAAGATTTTTGCACAAATACATTTTGAAAGTGCTCAAATATTTATTAAATAACTGTACAAACTTGTTCTACAAATAATTATTTGGGCTGTAATTAACAACCACTGAACAAAGCACTGACAGATGTGACTGAGTCGGGTGCTAACGTGCTAATTAAAGCTAGCTAAAATTAGCACACACACCTACAGCAAACGATTTACTGACAATAAATGTTTGAACACACAAAGGATGATTACTGTTAACCTCGTAACTGCGAAAAAGAAGAAGAAAAACAACAAGGAGTTATAGCTCTGAATAAAAGCTCATCTTCAGTATCCGCGTCCTTATTTGCATTTTCCAAAACACAGTTATGTCTGAATGAAATAAGAACAAACGTAAATGCAGCCGTCATCAGTTTCAAGCTATTTTCATTGGCCTAAGTGTGTAATTAGATAGTTTCATTAAGTGTTAATTATTTCCCCCTCCTCTGATTTCACAAAAACTGTAATTAAATGTCTTAAACTGAACCATTTTGTCCGTTTTAGATTTGCATCTGTCAGTGGCATTTACAAGCTAATCAAGCACAATTACTGGCTGATGGGAGCCTGCAGAGAGATGAGATCCACTATTCTTATAAATGTTGCTGCTGTGCACCATTTCATCCGTCCTCAACTGACCTCAGCAGTTCTGCTGTATTGTTTGAAACAGAGTAATTCTAGCTTCTATTTCATGTTGTCTGATAAATTCAATCAGTTAGAACAGAGATGTTAAATCTAGGTTAAGTGAATTGTATATTTTATGTGTTTAGAAATGCATAAAAAGCCCTATCAGTTACCAACCACACACAATGAAGTAACAGCCACATTAAAACGTTTATTTGAGGTTGTTGGCATTTAAGGTTTGATGCAGAGGACGTATTACGCGAGGTAATGGAAGCACCACTCTGCATAAAACGTGCCTCATTCTCATACCATTGAATCATAAGTGGTGTTTCATTGAGGGAACAAAACATACACGCAGGTCCGTGCATACGCCTGAGTTTTGACATTGAGAGAGAAAGTTGTGGGTATTTTTCTGTAAATCATCAGCTCAAAGCAAAGAGCACAGCCCTTGTGATTTATGTCTCTGGAGTAGTTTACATTTCAGGCTCTTTAGAGTTACGGCTGTGCAGTAAAAGGCCAAACATGCTCGTTTGATAAAGATAAGAGGAACTGCTGCAAGATGTAGGTACAGTACGTGAGATGATTCGCCCTGCTGAATGAAGTCTCTTATATTTATTGTATTTTCTTCAGCAAAATTGTGAATTAAACAAGGAAATGTCTGAGATAAACTAGAATTACTGCAGCATAAGTTGTATTTAAATCCTTGTCTGTCCAGACTCATATGTAGCCATGACATCAGACAGTGTTTTGGATTTGGATTTGGTTCAAAGAGGCTTCAAACTCTAAAAAAAACCCAGCAGATCTATACCGTCACCACAGGTTCAAGGTTGGCACCCAAGATCAGTGTCTCCAAATTTAGTATCGAACAAAATGTCTCCCTCTCTGTTTCTGAGTTAAAGAGTTGAACAATGATGTCACAGTGATGCTGACTTTGACCTTTGGACATAAAGTGACATCATTTCCTCCTGCTTAACATTTTATGTGAGATTTGTTATGATTAGCAAATAAATTTGGGCCATAAAAACATTTTGTGAAGTCACTCTTGACCTTCAAAATCTAATCACTTAATTCATGAGTCCGAGTGGATGTTGGTGCTAAATTTGAAGTAATTTCCTGAAAGTGCTCATGAGTCATCGTGTTCACAAGAATAGGACAGACATGAGGTCGAAGGGATCTTGACCTTTGACCTCCAAAACGTAGCAAAACAGTAAATCTGTGTATCTAATTGGACTTTTGTGCCAAATTTAAAGAAATCCCTCAAGAGAAACCATGTTCATATAACGTCACAGTACAGGGACGTTGACCTCTGACCTAAAAAATGACCTCAGTCAGTTTATCCCTAATTTCAAGTCAATGTTTTTGACAAATTTGAAGTATTATGAGACATTTAGTTCACAAGAATGAGACGTACAGAGGGACAACCTGAAAGCACGGCAGTATAAAAACAGCGGGCAGTGCTGTGACTTGCTTGTAGTATTAATATTTAGTATTTATATTCATCACACAAAGAAATTCATGATTGCCCTAAGTAATGACTCAACATGCAGAAGCCTGTCCTTCATTCTTATAAATTCAAGCGACTCTCCAGAATTCATTCATATTTGTAACCTTCAAAAATAGCTTTGTAAATCCCTCTTTTGAAAACCAAAAGCGAGTTACATATTCTTTAATTTATAGCAGCATTGTTCCATAATTTAACCGCAAAAAAACAGAAATAAGTCTCCTTTTAATCCCTTTAATCCTTTTATATTTTTTGCTTTTTGCACAGCAAAGGGAACAAGATGAGGTGTGAAAGTCAGAATCAGTCGTGTATGAAGGTGAATGAAGGCAGAGATGAATGTCAAGCAACAAAATGCCAACAAAGCAACAAAATAAAGGGCTTAGTGTGGAGTAGGACAACAGCAGGAGAACATCTGGGGAGGGGCCTTAAATAACCTGAAGAACACTAACCAGGTGCTCCCAGTTAACAGATTACACCTTGGCTCCACTCAGCGCAGGACTTGCAAGAAAGAAACACACAAAAGGACTCTGGGGCCGTCACAGGCAGCAATTCATAAATTGTTAAGAAATTACATGATTTACTGCAGCGAGACTCTGAGGAGCATTGACTAATGTCACAGTTAGACGCAATAAATCCTCAAAATATTCAGCAAACTCTTTTCTGATGTGTGGCACCAACACCATGACGGACTGCACACTTACATGGTCAAAACTAACTGAACACTGCAGCCACATGCAATCAAAAAATCTCTTTGCAAAAACCCTTTTAATAAGCTGCAGCTTCGCTCATATTGGAGGACTTTTCACAGGATTTTGAAGCCTGGCTGCAGGAGTTTTTGTCATTCAACAAGAGCATTATTGAGGTTGGCCACTGCTGTTCGGCGATAAGGCCTGTTTCATTTCAGCCCAGAGGTGTTGGATGGGGTTGAGATTAGGGCTTTGTGCAGGCAAATACTTATTCCACAGCAACTGCATCAGGGAACTGGGAAAACCTCTTATTTTTATGTGTGCTGTCATGTTGACTTAACTGTTACCACAAAGATGAAACCACTCTATCATCTCAAGTGTGATTGCATTTCCAAATCCAACATTAGCATTAATGTGGAGTCATGTTTGGGTGCGTTTGCTAAATGAAAGTCCAATATCCTCTACTCAAGTTCTGTTTTGCTCAGCCGACTCCTCAGGGAAATATCTCTTTATTGGCTAAATGCTCCACTCTGTCAACAAGCTGGTTGCTAACTGAGTCTGTCTGTGTTGGTGCTCAGCAGGTAGCGTGTAATGAGTTTATCCAAACTTTTCTTTGGCTGGAAACAGACGGTGTTGCAGCAGGAAACAAGGCTGTAACACTCCCCAGAGCTGCAGTTTGAATAACTCTTCCTACATTCAGTCTTTTTGCCTCTTGTAAATTGATTTGTGCAGATGTAAGATTCAACTCTTCTCCACTTCCTGCCAAAGTCTTGTTTCCATCAACTAATTCCAATGCTTATTTTAAAGATTTGCATATTTTAAAGATTTTCTTTCATGCTACATTTCAAAATTTTGCTTCAAAATCCACTTTGACTTTATTGGAAACACAGCTACTGAAGCCTAGATATCCCAAATCCAGGTGCTGCCTTCTCTGTGCCAGAGTCTGCACAGTAGTGACAGAGTGAAGCCCGTGGTTTCAAATTCCTGAATAATTTCCCGCCCGACCAATTGAGAGTCAATATCACCCGTCAATCATGATGTCATGGCACCATTTTTCAACATCAAATAACTAATTAAAACCAAACAAGATCGACCTAAAATGACAGAAACATACATTTGTTTGACCTCTACTTTGAGTTTATAGTTTAGTTCCTGCCCCATCCACTAACATGGAGGGGGCGGGGTTTATAACCTATACTGCAGCCAGCCACCAGGGGGCGATCTGGATGTTTTGGCCTCACATTTGGGGGGCTTTCATGTCATCAATCTTTATATTATTTAAACTAAGATGCCAAGTGAAAACCATGGAAATCTAATAAATACACAACATTGTCCATAGACTTTGGGAAAAATCTATATATTTTTTAAAGGGAAATATGTCAGGCAACATTTCACCTGCAGGTTTTATCTACACTGCAGGTGTTAGACATAGAACACATGATGAATATAGACGTGACAAACAGCAGTCACGTCATGCACATGCACACACACATTCCTTGGCCTTCCCTCTGCAGGTGTGTACAGTCAGTGTCACAACCTGAACACACTGTGCCCTCTGTCGGCGACCTTCTGTCAGGTGCAATAACTGTGTCTGTAAAGCTGAACGCACACCTGCCTCTTCAAACAGCTGGAGTCAACATAACACAGTCTTATCTTGGAATGAGACGTTGTAGGACGTGATGAATGTGAGCGTGACTGTATGTTTGCCATTGTGCTTCAGGACACTGAGAAATATTGATCCACTGGGTAAACAGTTGAAAGTAATTGCTGCGTCTCGCAGAGAGGGATGGATTTAGTTTTGTTTCTTTGACTTTGCTGCTTGCTTTTAAAAGCATTCCACGTAAACACATCAATAGCATTGATTCAGTGGTTTCTCAAAGGCTATAAACGACTTCCTTTTGTCGTGACATGGCCGTGTTAAAAATTTAAATAGTTTTGCCGGGGACAAATAATTGTTGTAATTCCCCTTCCTGTGTGATTAGCATAAAACTGCCAACATTTGATTTGAAAAGCAACTGCAGGATTCAAATTAACTTAGACAAATAAGCCGCTGGGTCCCTTTTGACTTCTAATTTTCCTCTCATTTGATTAAACAATAATTAATTTAGAAATAGGAATCATAACAGCACAGATCAGAAAAAAATATCATCTTCAAACTGAAGAAAACGGTCTCAAGATTGAGCCTCCGGGCCGACCTTTTAGTGGATAAAATCAGTATCGCTTGACTGCTTGCATATGAAACAGGTTGCTTGCCAAACTTCTACTCAAATTTATGGCACTTTAAAGTTTCTTTTCGATTCTTTATTGTCCTTTGTTGCCAACGTATGCAGTTAAAATGGGACAAAGAAAGTGGCCATTGGTATTATTGCACATAACAATAAATGTAAATGATTGCACATTAAAGTTATGATGTATTTCAGGGGTTTGCTTTCAATTTAGAGTCCATTATTGTGATGGCTTTGGGATGGAAACAGGTCATTAGTCGTGTGGTGGGTGTTTTAATGGATGGGAGCGTTTTCTGCAGGGTAATGAGAAGGTTGGAATTCATCTTTTAGGATGTTGTGTGTCTTCAGCAGTCAACAGGAGGTCTTCATCCAACTCAAGTGTTTTGGTACAGTGTCATTTTTGGACATCACAGGCAAAATTTTGTCATCAAAAAAGCTCCAAAAACCTGCTGTTGGTTACCTGCTCAGCAGCAAGCTTCAGGCAGAGAAAGTTAGCAACTAGCTGCTAGCAACTAGCTAACTCCAGACTTCAGACAGGCAAAGTTAACATCTGGCCAATAAGCACTGCAGATAGACAGTCTATGAAAACCCCTTTGGTGGTGCCTTAACCACTTCCTTACATTTCCATAGCCAAAGAACCGGCTCTCCACCAAGAAAACTGGTTCCAGAGCGGCACCAACTCTTTGCTGCTGCTTGAACCACGAACTTCTTACGTCAGGGACGGGATTACCGTGACCAACAAGACCAACTAAAACGTGTTCCATTCATTTAATTTGATCTGTTGAACTCATAGACTGTATTACTAACTTTTAACTGCAATGTGATCAATGCAGGCTAGCGTTAGCTGGCTAGCTTACAACAAAAGCTAACATTAGCATCTTACATTCAGTGTTTATAAGAAGGTAATCGCCGCCTATAGCGATCAAGGCAAGCAGCATGAATGTGTTAAACTAGTCGTGTTTGGATTCAAATGTAGGCTTACAAAGCCAGGAGCAACATTTGTTAGAGACCATGTTGTCCGCCATTATTGGTATAATGCTTGAGGAGAGCAGAGACGTACACAGTGATGTAATGATGTGAATCTTGAGTCTGTAGAAAAGCAAACATGTTTTGAAGCAGCGAAATAACTAGGTTCGTGTTAGTTGAGAAGAGATATGTAGAGAACAGAGACATGGAACCCATCGACGCGTCTGACAACCATTTAGCTTTTGATTCCTTCAACTATCTTAGCTAAACCCCCTAAAAATGACCAGTGCACAGAAGAGGAAGTCTCGGCCCGGAAACCCGCTGGCTTCGCTTGAACACAAGAAGTATAATCGTTGTCAGATGATAGCTGACAGATTTCGATATTGTCGACCTGCTGCTGAACACAATGACATGTTTCATTGCTTAAGTGCCAGAAATGTCCCCCAGGAGTTGTTGGAGACAGAGATAAAAGAGAGTGAAAGTTGCCCTAAAGCTAATTCTGTCCATCAAACTGATTGATCAGACTGATAAACTTTTAATGAAAGCTCAAATGCCTTTTTTCGCCCAACAATTCAGCTTGTGCAAAGCTTTGAAATTCATCCTGAAACCCATATTGTACCGAGTGTATTTATATTTTCGGTGAGATGATACTGACGGTGGCGGGGAACATTTGCATTTAAATATCAATTGACCCTGTGTTTACTTCTTTCACTGAGACGGACGGAAATGAGAAGATTCTGTCAATCAAAGGTCAGCTTTGGGAAGGGAAGAGATAAGAGGTGCGGAGACTGAGAGAAAAAGAAAGACAGAGAAGGTGACAGAGTGGAGGGCAGGCGGTGCCCACTGTGCTCCGAATAGGATTAGCATTATGTCCCTGCGCTGTTCAACACAAACAAAAGGACAGCGAGGAGTCACAGAGGAGCTGACGAGCAGTGAATACAGAGAAGATAGAGAGGAGGACAGAGAGATGTGAAAATCTGGCCTTTTGTTTTAGCATTTAACCTCACGACAGCCTCGTGCCCCTATTACTGCTTGACTGATCAGTTGTGCTGCTGCACACTGACATGCACTTTATCCTGCATGTTCTTAATAGCAAGGGACGTATTGATCTTCAGACTCTGAACCAATTAAACAGAAGTCTGTTGAAAGTTGTGAATTCAGCAGAAAAGTTGAGTCTCTGCAGCAGTGCTTCAGCACAAGGGCAGCGGGTACAGTAAGATGATCTGATCGCCAATTAATGTATGCGGTGGACGTGGCACTGAGGTCTTTATTTCCAGCAGCATGCATGCAGACTATCTGAGTCCTAATTTGCTGTGTGAAGCACATTCTGGGCTTTCTGGTGATGTAACAAACATAGGAGTCTGACGAACACCACATATGTTCTGGGTCTTTAAAATCAGAGGAGCTGCACACATTTAATGGCACTAACGGAAATAAGACATCACATTTATAAAGATATTTTCTCTCTGTTCTGAATTTTTTAAAATCTGTTTTTGAAAGTCTAAACCTTATTATATTAAGGTTCAAGTTAGAAGTCTATGTTGACTTTAAGCCTTTCAAAATAAACATTCAAACTTGTTTTCCCCTTCCATTTTTTAACATTTTCCGGTAAACAGTCACTTCAGTGAGGCTGAAAACATTTTGAGATAGAAGAACCGGATTATTCATCTTGCACACAAACATGCACACACTGTGTATAACCAGTTAAAAGCATGCACAATATGACACAATATTACATTTCATAATATATTTTGTAAATGTTCGGAAATGTATTATTTGTGGAAAAGAATGACCCGATATCCACAACAAAGGAAATTTTTTTGAGAAAAAAATATTTGGTATATTTTTGTTATATCCTAGTAACTCAAATGGAGAAAAAAATAAATAAACAAATAATTAAAAAATTTTTAATTAAATATAATTTATATTTATATA
>CAFUXE010000876.1:249391-263507 GCA_903364295.1 Serranus cabrilla | reverse complement strand
AAATTCAAGCATTTTTTCCAGGTCTCAGGAGTGCATGTCAGTGTGTAGAATAATATACCATAAATATATTTACATGTTTCTTCCAAATCCCATATTTGTTTTCAGGTGGAAGTTTAAGGAAACACAACAAATGGCTGAATTTTAGCATTTCAAAATGTTTCCAGTTCATTAAGTAGGATGAGAACACTCCTTATCAGCATTAATTTATGTAAATTAAATGGAAAAATAAACAATTTAGAGCCACGTTACATCAAGATGGACGAGACAAAAATGTATAATGGATATTTTTTTTAAAAAGCCAGACACTTGCACTTTATGAAAACAGACTCTGGATGAGAAGGGCCGTTAAATATTCACCACACAGTATAGGGAGAGAAACACCAGCGCTGAATACTAAAATGAATCACAACTTCCTGCGTCACTTAAGAAAGTAATAATCTTTGAGAGGAGAATGGATTAGAAGTAAGTAGGTCACTCGCTCTTAGCAGGATAAAGAATAACACAGAAATGGAGCAGTTAGTGTTGTTTTAAAAGCGGACAGCAGCATGTTGACAGAGCAGATTCATTCACACAGACACACACACACACACTGCATGTAACCTTTGCAGTGAAAGAGAGAGGACAAAGGATCCAAGGCTGCATCAGGCGAGGTCTCAGTGTCAACGGATTTCAGCCAGACAGAGTGTGAGATGTATGATTATAGGTTGTGGAGGCTCTTCGCTAATGTCATATTTATTTTGCCCTGAGTGACATTTGGCCCAGCAGGAAGCGGACACAATCACACATCTCTGTGGTCGGCAGGAAACGCCTCCGCAGGTGGTGAAGTACGTCACGCTGTCGTGTGATGTTTGAAATCGATTCTTCAGGTCATTTAATTTGTTTTTGTATTTCCGTCTCGCATAAGTTTGTGTGAGTTTATTTGTCTGTCCTTCTTTTCTGCACATTTATGTATGACTGTATGTATGTTGAAAGACCTCCTGTAGCTGCGGTTATTCACATTTTTATTTAAGAAAATAACTATTTTACTGACTGTTTACCTCCGCCAAGGAGGTCATGTTTTCGCCTGCGTTTGTCTGTCTGTGTACAAAATAACTCAAAAAGTTCTGCACGGATTTGGATGAAATTTTCGGACAACCTTTGTGTTGGGACAAGGAACAGGTGATTAGACTTTGGTGATAATCGGTGATCTGGAACACCATCTGAATTTATATTGTGAATTTATATTATTGCGTCAGTGACCATATTGCCTTCACTAACTGCTGCCATCTAGTGGATGAAACATTTCAATGCCATTGTGCTCCCAAAATACATGCTTTCAATGTAATCCTTCAAGTGTGCAATGAGATATTGCATAACTGACCCTATTGCCTTGGTGAAGTTGTTGTCTGACTAAGCCACAAATTAGCTTTATCTTGTCTGTTGCAGTAGAAGAAGGAGAAGACAAAGGGTTAATGACGTCACATCACTGGGGTACAAGACATATGATGTGAAATCTGGCCTACACCTGCTGAAAGGCTCAACAGGTGGTGAACGACTATCGAACAACTCATGAGCACTTCGATGGAAATCATCATTTATTTCATTATTCACCATCTGCTGCAAGCCTCTAAAATCTACCTCACACATGGCTCACAAACTAACATCCGGAGAGACATTTGGTCTCATTATGAACTAGAGCATCGACAATTTAATCCCATACCTGATATGTCACCATTCACTAAAGTTAGAAATAATACAAGAAAAATGAAAAAACTCCCATTTATGTTATCTTCACTGTCATCTTTGAATGCTTATCTTAGCAGCATGTGTTAATAACTTAGTGCTCATCTAGAGATCCTTTCTAAAGAGAAATTACATTTATAATAAAGTCAAACGAACCATTATATTAATGACATCCATTATCACAGGCAACTCTGTAAAAAGAGCTGACACAAGAGCAATACTTCTTCAGTCAACCTTTCTTTGGGAATTAAAAATCAAATCACTTACCAAGTGTATTATCATTTATACTACGGCCACTTTGTGTTTTAGAACTTGTTTTGCTCGTCTTTTATTTGTCCGGGTTTATTACAGTTTGTTTAAGGACTTTTCTGTCTGTTTGTTGTGTTTGCCTTTTTATTTCTTTTATTTTGTTCCTGTAATTTATATTCATGCATTCCTTTTGCTTCTGTTTTTGCTGCTGTGACAAGTGAATTTCCCCATGTCGGGATCAATAAAATCTAATCTAATCTAATCTAATCTAATCTGAGACATGCCTGGAATCTGCACTCTACTGATTGCACTTAGTTTAAAATATACATTTACCAATGCATAGGTTTAGATGTTTTTTATAAAGTAACACACTGTTGTTTTTCCCATAATTTCATGTTTCAAACACTCAAAATGATTCCTTGTTTCAATAACAATTTAAATATGTTATTATGTTATGAACTGTGGAACTAAAAGCAGCAAAACTCTGACAGCTACGAGGAAAAAATCAGGAGGAAAAATAAAGATTTTGATATCCTGAATTTCACTTCCTGCTTTATCTACTGTGCAGTTTGTTTTACATCTGAAAACAAAAACATTAATAATGTGTCAGAATAAATGATATAGTATTGGAGAGCCGGGGGGTGACAGCAATAATAATAAGTGCTTATTTGGATTTGTTGACGTTCCATTTGGCCGAAAATCAAAACTATAATAAAGTCATGGTCTGACGGATCTGTTTTTAAAAAAGACTTTTGACAACAAAACTGATGTTTCCCATCATATAAAAAAGTCCATGATGCACAGAACTAACAGACAGATGGGTTCATTAGGAACCAATTAATTAAAAAAACTTAAGGAGTTTCAGTTTTAATCATGGTCTGTTGCCTGTATTGACTTTCCAAAGTTGATGTGAACAGTGACAGTATTTACGGCTTGTCAAACATTTAAACACCTGCACAGTTCTGTAGTTTCACACAACTTCGTCTCCACTAAAGTTTTCCTGAACATTTTGAAATAAACTTCTTTGGAGCAGCCTGAGTGAAAAGTTCTGGCTGTTCTTTTGGGACTTTGATTTGAATTATTTAGTCAAGGTGTCCTTCTGCACACCTGGAGGATTAGGAATGTCAGGAAGCTTTAACAGATATTTTGGCTAAATCTGTGTCCTTGCAGATTTGGAAGCATTTTGCTGCACTGCCAGCTAAAAAACAGGCCTGAGAGAACCAGAACCTGGAAACTCAAGGCTGGCATGTGAAAATTCAAAGTATAGGGTCATGATTTTCAAGGTTTTAAGCTGCATGGTCCCACTTAATAACCTTGTCATGGGGTCTGCCTAGAAGAGGGTCCCTTTGTTGGACTTTAGTTTCAGGACCATCATTATTGTATTGATAATAATGAGATCATGTATATCTCTCCGTCAGGACCAATCCTGATATTGTTTTTGCAGATTCATGAGTGAATTCTGAAGGATCTCTCAGTTGTGGTTTAAGATTTTTGATAAACCTGTGTATTGACTGCTTTCTCCTCCCTCTTCTTAACAGTAGAGGTATTTTTTGCCAATCAACAAAGCTAAAAATAAGTGTTGCCTTCTCTGTTGCAGGCCACATTTTGCCCTATGCAGCCTCATGCATTATATAACGTTTGCTCGCCATAACGTTCTGTCATCAACCACTGCTGATTTCTACCTGTTGTGTAAGTCTGAGATACTGTGACGTTTGACTACAGGGGAGACTCAGACTCAGAGAGACACAAGAGCAAGGGGCAAAATCAAGAACGGAAGTCCAAAAAAAGTCCAATAGGCACTAAAAAAGCCAAGAGAACAAGCAAAGGTGCAAACTAGAAAAACTAAACACGAGGAAAGGCAGAAAACAAAGCGAAGCATGTGAGTATTTATACACAGGTTGACACAGGGGGAGGAGCAGGGGCAGCTGATTATCACACCAGGTGTGGATAATCAGGCTGGGAGAAACAAGAGGGCAGGGACTGAAATAAGAGACAGGAAGGTCAATGCCAAACAGGAAATGAAGCAATACAAAAATAAAAGCATGAAAAAACAAAACATGCCAGATTTGTCAGAGAACCAAACGCTGCCAGTACGTTGCTTCTACGGAGAAAAGACCCCAAAATAAACATTCTGCTTGAAATGATTGTTTGATTGAAATACAATCAACAGATCAAAAGAAAGCCAAAATAACATAAAATACATCCTGATGCAAGACGACAAGAAAACAACTTTTCTGAACCGAGTTTGGATCGATCAGAGGTTTGAGATCTGCACTAAGTGCACTTTCCAAGTTTCATTCATTCATTATCCTTCATCCAGACTGGAGTGGCGGGGTTTTCTAGTTTCAGTTTGACAGCACATCTGTTTCTGCACAGTTTGGACTACCTCTGCGTTACATGCTTTCTTTATATTTAACTGACAAAATAAATGTCACATTCAATATTTCACATATTTATTTATTCCCAAAATTACATCAGTCATTTTAAAACAGATTATTCTATACTATTAAGTTTATAGGAGAATTTTAACACTAACTATTTTGCACCAAGGAAGATGGGTCACAAAGGTTAGCCTATTAGTAATTTTAGAATTTGCAGAAACACTGTAGTATTAATCATCCACTCAGTACTTGTTTTTTCCTCTGAACCTCTATGAATGACGAATCTTCTACGTGTATTCCCAGAATTAAACGTTTCAAACCAAATGGGCGAAATGAGCCATGCTCTCTCTCTCTCTCTTTCTGCACCTCTCTCCTCTCCTCTCCTCTCATCACTTCATTCTGTGTCTGAAGGAGGACGTGGCTGCAGCGTGTCTCCTCTTCTCTGCAGCCAACAACTTTTCTGTTCAAGCATTTCTATTTTTTTTTTTTTGTTCGCTTAATTTTTTGGCGATTTGTTTCCCTCGTTTCCAATCATGAGCGCAGAGAGCGCGCGCTGTAAGGAGCGGATTACCAGCCAGCAGCGTCAAGGTGAGATTCATTCATATTGTGAATATTTTTTAATAAAGTTAGAGCCTGGTAGTGTGTCTTCACGCTTAAATATCCTGTATTTTCTCGTTTTATTTATATCTTTATTTGTTTTTGACGCGCGTTTTAGGTGTTTAACTGTCATTAAATGAACCATAAATCCCTAAATACTTTTCCCCCCTCAAAGATTATTAGACGGTTTTCTATAAGAGTCTCTAAGGTTAACTCAAACAAAGCAGCTCATGCCGTGTTAGTCACATAACCTTGGGTTTGCAGAGTGATGCGCGGAATTTAGGGACATAATTAACCTTCCAGAAGAAGTCAATGGCATCTATCGGTCAGTGCTGTGTGTGAAATGATAATTATCCTCAACATTTACCGCTTGATGAGAATGATTTGAATCACATTAGCGTGGCGCTAAAAGCAATAATCCTCAGCACACAGGGGGAATCTGCGACTAATTTGTAGTCTTTACTAAACTGATTCTTTATCATCTGTAACAGAAAATCTCGTTGTTTCTGTAGTTTTATGTCTGTGGTGAAATAATGACTTAAATAACAATCAAATCAATCTTCAGCATGACCTAACCTGCTGAATAAACACATGCAAAGTGTGTTTTGATTAATGAGTAATGTGTTTCTGCACCAGGTGGTCCTGACATTTTCAGGATAACATGTTATTAATGTGTCCTGAAAAGGTTTGGGTGCTTTATTCCCTGCTGGTGTGGATCCCACTCAAAAATAAATCAACTACTCCAGTGATTTTTCAAGAAAAAATCCAAACCTTCTCTTATTTCAATTAGTATCTTTTGGGTTTTTGAGTTGCTGCTCTGGTTAAACAAGAAATACTGTAAATAGATGTCATGCATTTTATAAAGGCAATTATTCAGGAAAATAATGGGCAGATGAATCAATAATTTAACTCTTTTTAGTTGCAGCACCAGTGATATGTACTTAAATATCACACTAGTTTTATTAAAAAACCTTAAGCATACCAAGGTTAAAGATAAAACTCTTTTAATGCCTTTAGTTTACAGATATTTAGATCTCAGTTTCTGTGAATATGTGAGTTTAAAAGAGCGCTTTCTAAAACAAGAAGAAAAAGAAATGGTAAACTGAAGTTTGACCCCAGTAGAATAAACACAGAGTTGCTCTTTTTGATTCATCTTTCTATCTTTCTTTTTATAGCTGGCCCCTGGTGTTAAACGAACCCAGAAATTGGCACAGGATGTGTTGATATCTCCTCGTCCTTCCTCCGGTTTCCCTCTTTTGAAATGGAGCTCTCTTTGCAGGGCTCCTCTTCAAACGTTTCCCAACTGTCCTACAACACCAGCGTGCTATTAAACGCCACTGGGAATTACACCAATGACCAATTCACGGAAGTGAACCTTTTTGAAATCCTGGGCCCGAAACGATCTCCCTTCTTCTTCCCCGTGACGAGTGTTTACCTTCTTATCTTCCTCACTGGCTTGGCTGGGAATCTGCTCACATGTGCAGTGATAGCGAAGCACAAGAAGATGCGAAACCCCACCAACCTCTACCTGGTGAGCCTGGCTGTGTCGGACCTCCTCGTGCTGATGTTCGGGATGCCTCTGGAGATCTACGACCTGTGGCAGAACTACCCGTTCCCCTTCGGCGCAGGCGGCTGCTACTTCAAGACCTTCCTCTTCGAGACGGTTTGCTTCGCCTCCATCCTCAACGTCACAGCTCTGAGCGTGGAGAGGTACATAGCAGTGGTGCACCCGTTCAAGACACGGTATCTGCTGACCAACCAGCACGCCAAGCGGGTCATCACCGTGGTGTGGGTGGTGTCGATGACCTGTGCCATCCCAAACACCTCCCTGCACGGCATCTTCTACCTCCCAGAGAGGATGGAGGAATCAGCCATATGCACTGTGCTGAAGCCGCTGTGGATCTATAACATGGTCATGCAGATCACCACCGTGTGCTTCTACTTCATGCCCATGATGGTGATCAGCGTGCTCTACCTGGTCATGGGTCTCCATCTGTGGCGGGAAAGGCGGGAGCCCAGTGGGAACCTGGGAAGGAACTGTAGCAGCAACCTCCGAAGGAAGATCAGCGTGAACGGGCGCAGGAGGCAGATCAACAAAATGCTCTGTGAGTTCTTTTCACTCCTCAGAAAGGTGTATTATTGTGGAATATCGCTGTGATTTAGCAGCAGATTCCCTCTAATCTGTGTTATTAATGCGAAGACATGCTCCCAAACACTAACCGTGAGGAAAACAGAGTCAATAACGCTCGAGGATTGTCAATTCACAATATGGATCACATATTCTGAAGGGACTCATGTCTTCTAAGCTGCGTGGCTTACAGTGCATCTACCACACTATAAAACAGTGTTACTCTAAAGCCACAGATAATTGATTTTTTTTCTAACAAAATAATAGCTTGTATTGAATTCCAGTGGGAGTCGTCTTAAAGGTCATAACAAGCAATTTTCTGATTCACTTTCTTATTGTAATTGATGGAAATCCACATAAACCTAATTTATTATGTGTCAAGCATGGCAGCCCACACAGCTCTGATCCTGAGTTGTACTTAAAGTTGAAATTATTTGAACTTTAACCTCTTTTACTGCTGACCTTTCAGAGAGTGACTAATAAGATGGAGGTGATGTTGTGTTGGAAACACATGGCCCACAATGGCTGTAGCACCCAGTCTGGCTGCTGTCACACTATTAAATGACGTTTATTGGTGTTTATCATCCAAATAGGGGCCTGCTCCACTTTTAAGTGGCTTTGAATGACGTCACCAGCTCATGATGGCAGTGCCTGTATTTGGGATATTTAGGACTCAATGATGTACAGGAAGTGGAAACACGTGATCCATTCTTTTATACAATCTGTGTTTCTGCCTTTCTTTGAATCAGTCAGTACAAACTCACTCCCATAGAACTATATCCAAGCTCTTGTAGTGATCTAAATATGTTGGGCTTCATGGAAATGTGTTGAAAATTATGCCAATTATTCCTTCTTGGGTTTGAATATTTCACTCAGTGTGAAGATCTTGTAGCTTCAGAGAAGATCTGGAACAAGATGATAGAGATTATGAATGTGCTTCTGGGAAAAAACGTGGAAAAATATGACTTTTTCCAACCTTTAAGCTGCAGGCTACTTCAAAAGAGAATTGAAAACAACAATTTGTGAAAGGGGGGGAATAGACAAACTCTGTTGTTGGGAAAAGAGAGAAACTAAGTGTCGGATGTTTGCCGCTCTCACTTTTATAAATATCTCTCTCTGTGTGGAGAGCCACCAAGCTAAGAAACAAAGTCAATCAGCTTGATGCCATATGCCCACCATGGTAAACAGCCAAACAGTCTGCTGCCGCGCCCACACTGAGAGCACCCTCAGAGCTTCATGCATGGCTTACTGGCAGAGGAACGTATTGAGTGCTTTATCACCAAACTCTGCTGCTGAGAGTCTCATTTAGAGAGCAATAAACATCACAATTTAAAGTTTTTAAAGACCTTTTACACTTGTGTGACTTTTTGTTCAGTTTTACTTTCAGAAGAAAGTTAGTGGGACAATGTTATACCAACTTAATCATGTTAAAGTAAATGGAAATTGTTATATCTTACACATTTTCATCTAAAATAAACTTTTAAATTGGTTTTGGGAGTTTTCAGAGGGATTAAGATAAGGTTAAGTGAAGTCGATTGCTTCAAATACATCACTATTGAAAGGGACGTGTCAAACTATGATTGGCGGTTTTCCCGGTCAGAGGCGGGACCTTACTTTGAACCAACTGTTTGAAGAGTTAAAGTAAAAGAGGACTGAAAGAAAATGAAAGATTCTGCAGTATTAGTTATTAAAGTAGATATGAAGTAGTAAAGGACAAACTTCATGCCAGGCCAACTGAAATCAGTGCTCCACTTGGGCCAGCCCAGTAAAAAACAACTGCACACTCTGATTATCAAGCAACCCAACTTTAAACAAGTATAAGTTAGTACACCAGGCCTGCAGCCAAAAATATGTCAGTACATTTTTCAATTAGTGGATAAATCGTTTTCTCATTAATAGTGAAAATTCTCCACAGCCCAAGGAGGTTTTTAAATTGTCTGTTTTATTGATTGGATTATAGTCCAAAATCCCTAACTATACACTTTACTTTTATACTTTGCAGCAAGATCTTCAACCTAAACAACAGAACAACTTGTCTTTCAATACCACCTAACACAACCCATATGAACTGGTACAGAGCAGAGTGTTCGTAAAAATGATGCACAGGACATTATACATAAGGTTCGCTGTTGCAAAACAAAGCTGCACTTTGGTTTAATTTAGCTTGCAAACCACTTCTCTGAGAAAAAGTTCCTGGTTAGGTGAAATAAAAGTCAAATGCATGTAAATGCAAGAAGTAGTTATGAGGACAACGTGACAACCAGATACGACACATGGGACACGAATGTTTTGTGCATTATACTCGCCCTCATTCATAATTACTATGGCCGCTAGAGGGCAGTCTCAAATGTCAAAATTGGTCATATTTTGCTGCCTTTACAAACAACCTATGTGATTGTTTTTGAGGGGAGGAGAGTTTCATACTTTTACATGCGAAAATCATCATATCTTCACATTTGACGAGTTGGATACATAAAATGTTTAATATATTTGCTTAAATTATCAAACGATGATCAAAATATTTTCCTGTTGATGTAATGAGGAAAGTTTGAGTTCCCACTGAAGCTTTTAGCCGTACGCAGTTTGCAGTAAAGGTAAAGACAAGAAGCTGATGGGCGAGTCAGTCTCTGAGATGATAAATGTTTGTGATTTGTTGCCTTTTGGGAAAGTGGTTGTTCAGTCTTTGTGCCGTGTAAAAACGATGTTTAAAATGGTTCTTATCTTTATAATGAAAAAAGTTTACCAAGGGATGAGTGGGCAAAATGTCACCTCAGTCCAGAGTAAGAGAATTTTCCTTGTCCTTCAAACTTTCACTGCTCTTACAGAAATAAATGAAAAGAAACAGATCCTTTGTGCACACTTTTTCATTTGGCATTATATTCTATTTTTAAAGAAACCCAGACGCAGGGTGTTGTGGAGAAAGTGTATCCTCCATTGTTCCCATTATACAGTGATATTTTACAGCATCAGAAATTAATTAATGATAGAAAACAGCAACAAGGAAAAATGTTCAACAACAATAAAAGCTCATTTTCTCTGACCTGTTCCTTCAGCGATCGTGGTGACGGTGTTCGGAGTCTGCTGGGCGCCTTTCCACATCGAGAGGCTCCTGTGGAGCTCCATCAGCCAGTGGACCGACCTGATGCACAACATTTATCAGTACGTCCACATCCTGTCGGGCGTCTTCTTCTACCTCAGCTCTGCAGTCAACCCCATCATCTACAGCCTGCTCTCCACGCGCTTCAGGGAGTGTTTCAGAGAACTTGTCTGCTCCCAGGCGGAGGACACGAGCTCCGTCAGAGACTCCCCGCCGTTCCCCAAGATTTTACTGGAACCCTCCGTCTCAAGTGCCAGAGCTCAGGCTGAGGGTAAGAACTCCAATGTTTTCATCCCTCTGCTGTCTCCGAACATGACACTGAGCTTGGACTCCACAATACCCAGGAGTACATGTAAAGAGACGCCCTGCAGGACCTCCGTGTTCTAACTGAACCAGCTAATGAAGCAACAGAGACGCCACAGCTTTGGGTAATATCCTTATTCACAAGAGGTCATAAGATTGATGCCACTTTCATATTTCAAAGACAAACCTGAGACTGGAAACAAGGGAGCAGCAGGCCTGGTTCTGTCCTAATGCTCTGTGCAGGAAAAAAGCAAACAGCTGGTCTAATCACACTAATTAACACGCTGCTGCACACCTGTTCTGCTCAAGCTGTTTACAAAAAACAAAATAAAACCCTCTGAATTTTAAAGACAGTTAACTGAAAGAAAGAAGTTTATCTCTAAAGTTCTAACCCTGTGTCTAATCATTCAATTATCTCTTGGAAAATACTTAAGTCAAAAAATAGTATTTTTTAAAATCTTTTTACTCACCTCAAAAAATTTAAATATGTTTTTAATGACTCATCTTGAATTCGGGAAGAGTTACATACATTTTATCCAACTACTAGCTAACCTTACCTAAAACAGAAATGGCTCTAACTTAAAAAATTTTGCATTACTGAAGCTAACGACATTCTAACTTGTTTACCTTACAAAGACAAGTTGTGGTTTTATGGGACCAAGAGAGATATTTTTACACTTTCTCTGCCTTCAACAAAGAGATATAATGTGTAAGTAAGATTTAATCATACTCATTAGTGGATTTACTTTACATTTGGGCAGAGCCAGGATAAAACGGTTTTCCCTTGTTTCTCTCCTTTATGCTAAGCTAAGCTAAGCTAAGCTAACTGTCTGCTAGCCCCAGTGGGATTGATAATCTCGTCAAATGCCGAGCTCACATTACACAACTTGATTTTTCACTTGCTGACAGTTGATTGAGCTCTCTGACATTTGCCTCAGATAAGAGGCAAAGAGGTGTTTGATGCTCGAACACGACGTGTGAACCATTCGAAGACGTGAGCCAAGACGCTCATCAGTGCATCCCAAAGGATTCCCAGATATCTAGCAGGCTAAATATCTGGATATGTGTTGGAGATGTAAGATACAGGCAATGAGGGTGCAAGACACGGGTTGAGGGGAAACCTGGAACAGTAGGAACTCAAGTGTGTATGTAACATTTGCAGCACAGACTTAAGTTATCATTGCACCCAAACAAAAGTGAATGGTGTCATCCATTCTGTCCTGTGTATGGTTTATAACACTTCCAGAGCAAGTTGTGTCGTGTCAACTCAGCTTAACTCCAAGTGAAAAAGGTTATTTCCCAAAATGTGAAATTGTTCCTTTAAATTAAGGGCAATGAACGGATGTGTCACAATCCAAGTTCCTTTGGTTAATCTGAATCAGACTGAAATTGGTTTGTTTTGTATTTAGTTTGTTACAGTACAGAAATGTAAGTGGACCAAAAAAGAAGTTTTTCGGAGGGGCGTGTACAAAGATGGAGGGCTGGAAATATGCTCACAGTATTATTTAATGGTTGGAAAGTTGGCGGTGGAAATTGTAAACAGAGAAAAACGGAGCAACATGGAGCCGAACGCACCTCAAGTTCCTTTGATTCTACCCGTCGTAATCACGCTCTGGTTTCTACTAAACAAAAGCTGAGATGTCAAGCAAACTCCGGACTTCAGAAGTCCGAGTCGGTCCTCTACCACTCATGTTGCATCTGTCGCTCTGTGTACATCTCACAAAACGCCTGTTGGTCAGATAATGTTCAAAGTGCAATTGAACCTTGGGTTAATTTCTTGCAAGAGTTCTCGGACCGTTTGTTTTGGTCCACACCTGAGTACGTAACCAGGATTTAACCACACCAGAGTGCGATTGAAACAGACTAAACTTTGGGCTGTGAAAGCCCCTAAACTGATGCATGAAAGTGTCGGTGTGGCTGCAGGTTTCAAGCAGAAGCACACCTGACTCACCTCATCCAGTCACCTGAACTGTCCTCACTCAGCGACTGCAGCCACATGACCCTTTATGGAGCAGTTTGATACCTGTTTTAAACTATTACATGTCATTAAAGAGCTTGTACGTGTACTTTGTTTCTTTGTTACTATGGATAATATTGCTCAACAGTGCCTGCATATTCCACCTGCTGTCTTATCTGTAACTGCTGTCTGCCTTAGAGGGTGAATGCAGAAGGGAAAGTGGGACATTATGAATGACAGCGTGTTGTATTTGATTATTTTTGCTTTTATTCTGAAAATTGACGTGTTGCCGGGCAGCAAAAAAAACAGGCCAAATACTTGTCTGTGTTTCAGTGGAACTTGTGAACAAAAAGTGTAATGCTTTACTGTGAGCTTCTCCTGATCTTGTTTTGTCTCCTGGTGCACGGCCAGACATCGTGTACATGATTTGACTGAGTGCTCAGCTCTTGTTCACTGTGACTGCAAAGTTAAAGCTAATTATGGCTATTGTGCAATGCCTGATTCAAAAGAAATAAATGTTGAAGCTATCTCTGTGTAGCTTTTTTTCTTTATACCTACTTATGATTACTTGAATTGTTGTTTTGATGACCTAAATATCAATGCTGCACTTTTTATTTACCATCATGATTGCATTATGTTATGCGATTTTCTAAAGGATGCATTAACTTCAGCAGACATCTTATCCAAAAACAACAAAGACAACGAACACAGGGTACACTTTGTTTCTTTGTGGGCAATAGTGCATGACACAAATGATTTTTTACACAAACCATCACTCAGAATAAGCTTTACTTTGTGGGCTGTGACAACATTACATTACATAGTTGAATGCCAGATTCAATATTTCCATCCACAGACGGATAAAGTGGATACAGCAGATTTATTTCTTCGTATTCCCTCGGATTCGCTCATTGCACCCGGTGCTGCAAGACAAAGCAACATTTTCATTATCTCTTCCATTTCCCTCACATCTCCGCTCGAATATAAAAAGGTAAAACAGCAGCCTTTGCCTTACGAGACCTATTTTTGTATACGCTTAAATCTGTCATTTTCCTGCAGCAGTCAGAGCTGTGTATTATTCATATTGGTGTTAGAGGTCCAGAGTCCATTTTTAGGGATTAAACAGGAAAGAGTCACACGGGCAACCAAAAGCCTCTCTGTCCTTAATCGCCTCTTATAAGGGAGCATTAATGTTCCGCATCTTTGTGCATAAATCTTGACATTTAATCAGCAGTTATGTCCCTGTGGCAACTTCTGCATTAAAAAAAAGAGTAATATATTCCTGGGTGAAACTGTCCTGATGCTACCTGCCACAAACACAGTGCACGGTTAAGGTTTTTCCCTGAACCAATTATGGTTGAATATGTATGAGCTGATTAGTTCGTGGAATTGCTGTCATGGTCCTGGAATTTAAAATGAAATCTATGTAAATGTTTGGGTGATTGAGCACAATAGGTGTGGGTTGCGAGTCATTTCTTTTGCTGCTCTCTCTCATTAAAAACTCAAGGAGGGAAGAGACAAAGACGATGAGACTGCGGTTTAAATGAAGGCAGGAGAAACACATGCACTGCATCACCATAATGTGAATGTTCGTCTGGGATCCATAATGAAGGACAGTCATAAACACCATTCAGCGGAGAAAGTAATTCATTTTCTGTGCGAGACATTATACATGTCACCGC
>CAFUXE010000876.1:231419-249297 GCA_903364295.1 Serranus cabrilla | reverse complement strand
CACTGCATCGCGGCACTTCAGCTCGAGAACGTTGGCTTGCGGGCTATTCGCACCACATTGTACGTGTTCAGTCCTGGTGCGTCAAAACCAGGGGACAAACCGCGCTTGTTGAATGTGTAGAAGTTGAATAATTGTCCATCTTGGGCTTCCAAGGACACTGAGGCCGTGCCGACTCGCAAAACACAAGGGTACTCTTTCTCAAAAACCACTCTGAACACCCGGTCGACCAGGTAGTTGAGCTTTATTGTCCTGTACTTCTCTGGGATCAGCTCTTCAATCTGAGGCCCAAACTGCTGCATGACGAGGACGCCGTCCGATGCGACTTTGATCTCGTAGAAGGTGATGTTACTGTAGGTGAAGAAGCCGACGTAAGGTTCTGGGTTTGGTGGAGGATACAGGATCTTCTTTGCCTCCCTGAAGGCTTTTTCTATAGCTGGTATGATGTGGTTGTAGGCTTTGGTGACCACATCCTGGGTCTGGGACCGGCTGCCGGCCATTAGCACCACCAGACCGAGCTTCAGTCTCGGCACCAGGGAGAAGGTAGCAGAGTAGCCGTCCAGATCGCCATCTTTACGCACCATCTCGTAGCCCCTGATTTCATTCACCTCCCACGGCGTCCCAGTACGGTTTGCAAAGTAGTCCTTATCGCACCTGAAGAGCGGCGTCAGCATGATCTTCAACGAGTCCGGCTCCAGCATCTTGCGGTGATAAGCACCTAGCAGCATCATGGCGAGCTTGGCCAAGTCTGCAGCCGTGGAGAACATCTGCCCCGAAGGCCGGTACCAGCCCAGGTCGTAGAGCGGCGCCGGCTTCCCGTTGGAGTACACTCCCACAGCCATCTGGCCCTGGAGCCCCGGGGTGATGTCGAACCCGGTGTCCTCCATCCCCAGCCGGTCCAGGATGTTGTCCGTGATCCAGCGCTGGTAGTCAACGGCCACCACTCGCTCGGCCATCACGTGAGCCAGCAGCGAGAAGGCGAGGTTACTGTAGTGACATCTGGAAGGAAGCGAGTAAAAGAGATGAAGAGCGTCTCACAATGTGTTTGTTGATGTAGAAAATAACAGAAAGAATCCACTTTACATGTTGAAACGCTAGCTTACATAAAATAGCTGCAGATCAGAGGGAAATTAAGTATTCTGGGAGTTATGCTTAAAATGTTTTTTAAAGCTCCAGCCAGCAGATGCTTAGCTTTGCATAAAGACTGAAGACTGCACGCCCAGCTCCGTCTACAAGTAAGAAAGTCAGCAACTCTCAAACTTAAAACGTGATTGTTTGAAGGTGCAAACAAGGTCAAACAGGTCCCTTCAAACTAACTCTGGACACATTAAACTGTGAATTGCTTTGCCATTAGAATAAATAAAATAAATAACCAGCAACACTTCTGGAAGTCACTGTTTCTGGCTAAGAAATAGTCAGGCACACTGTCAAACTATCACATTTTGACACATACACAGATTTTGTACAGATTAAACTAACATACATGTTAACAAGTGACCTTTTCGAGATGCTGATGGGTGGATATTTTTAGGACATTTTTGCAGAGCCGGGCTAGCTGTTTCTCATTGTTTACACTTTCTAGCTGTATGCTTACTGTGCAGATATTTTTCCTGATATGTCAAACTATCGCTGTCAAACAGACACAGGCTGCACAAAATATGTTGTTGTCAGCAATATATGAGGCCCTCTGTGGTACAAATCATTTTCATACAATTTATGATCCCAGTTTGCTCATAAAAATGCACATATCGAAGCACTGAAATCCACGTAGCATAACTAATCTTACTTGGTGCCTGGGTCTGCTACGAGGACATCATCTTGCAGCAGATTGATTGCAGATTGTGTTTTTCCTTTCCAGAGCAGACTCGTGGCCCGGAGTCTCCTGGGTAGCCCTGCATCAGCACACGACAGCAAATATTACAAAGGAATTGTTTTTGTATGCAGAATACTTTCCATCTTCTTTTTTTTTCATCCTGCTGAAAGAAATATCTCTTCACGTTTTATGACCTCGACGATGAACGGAGACAGAAAAGGATATTAAAAGATTTTTTTGATTCGTCTTGCCCCAGGTGTTTCTTTCATCTTCCTAACTTTAATTCATCAGACAGAGTGAAGCATTGCAAAATGAAAAGCTTCTTCAGATAAACAAGTGTCTCCTTATGCGTAACGATTGTCGAGAGCAACTTTTTTTGCTGTGTCAATATGAGGATGTCACTGCTGAAAGACAAATATCTGAACCGCTTAGATACTAAATGAGTCATTTCACTGCTGCAGATATCCATTACAAGGACTAAATACAAACTATAAGACAAGTTTTCCATAAACTGTTCATATCAGTTACTTCAGATAACAAACACAGGGAAAATCGCACAATTTATTAGGATCATATTTGTGTTATTAACCTACATCAGCACAGGTTTATTTTGTCTATTAATTAATTGATTGATTTTTTAGTGCATAAAAGGTCAGGAAATAGTAGAAAATGTCCTTGCAGGGTGGCATCTTCAGAATATTCAAAACATTGAGATATTCAAATCAACAATTTAAAAAAATTAACCAAATATTTGCATAAATTGCAAAAATTATCTGTCAATACACTAAACAGATCTTTTACCAGTTGTTTCAGCCCTACAATTGATAATTATTTTATTTTTTTTCAAATTTATTATGAGAAATAAAAGTAAACTTCAACCAGGAGGACTACAATTAACAAGGATAATATTCAGAAAAAACTTATTGGTGACAGAAAGCTCCTCTTGTTCCCTCTGCTCTTTGAGTGTTTGTTTTTATTCCTTTCTTAAAATCCAATAGGTCGACTCCTGTGGGTTTAGACGTTTCCATATCAAGCACCAGAATCAGATATAAAAACATTTATACAACTATTCAAATGCAGAACGAGTAGCTGCCTGAGACATGCTGTAAATTTATCACCTAAGGGACACACTGTATCGGATTATGTCTCAGCATAAAATTTAAGACCCCGTGTCACCTGAGAGCTGGCTGGCCATCCTGCGCAGAGTGACGGAGGAGGAGCGGATCTGAACCTCCCCGCTGTCCAGAAATATCAGGCCATCTGTCACGTATTTCAGCTCGGAGTCTCGCGTCTTCCCCAGAGGGTTTTTGATGGTGAAGTTCTCCACATATTTCTCCAGTGGGTCGTCCAGGGAGCCGATCTTCCCGTCCTCCCACAGTTTGTACAGCATCAGCGTCGGGAAGATTTTAGACAGGCTCGCAATTCTGAAAGGGGAGATAACAGAGACGACAGATTGCTTTTTAATCTGACAGAAAATATTTATGAGGCACATGGCACAGTATAGAAGGAGGTTTGTTTATTGCAAACTTGTGCTCAAGTGTCTCGAGTACTTTTTTTCTGCTTTCCATCAATTCCCTCTTAATATTATTTTGCCTTTTTCCTGTCTATGACTTTTCCCCAAAGAACTTATACTGAGCCAGGTTGAAATAAATACATTTTTGTATATAGATCAACACAGATTAATGAGCCTCCTGAACTCAGAAAATGTGAGGAGGAAAAAATGCATTCTGGTATTTGGAGTATTTAAAAATTATGTTTCTGTAAACACTGTTTTCAACCATCTGAGACTAACTAAGCATACGGGCATTATATTTTCTTTATTTGAAAGCTGACACGAACTGCACCAACTGTATCTTAAAAGGGCAATGTATGATTCCTGGACACCGGCTCCAAAACAAGAAGTGGGCAGCATTTCACTTTGTGCAAAAAAGTCAGGGATGACACTGTTATAGATTTTGTTATGTTAAAGTTAGACACACAATAGATCTTTCAATGTCCTCAAAAAGTGTGTAGCAAACTTTCCAAATCAAAAATGAGACGTGCACGTTTAACTCTGGTCCTTACTGTATCGACAAGTTCCACAAAAGAGTGTGATCCAAACAAGATCCTTATAAAGCAAAAAAAGTATTCTCTAAGTGTTGGTAGATGTTTAGTTTTTCCACACGTACAAAGGGTACAAGTACATTTTGAAAAAGGACAGAAAAAAAGTGGATTTTTAAGACTTAAAAATACTGGAAATGCAAACAAATTCTCATGGCTCCCGGGAGATTTCAAGGAAAATGTTTTTATAATTACTATAATATTATGTCATTTAATCCTCACAGCGTGCAGTGCTTCTATTTTAAAAGATGAGAGCTCATGATGAAAGGTCATAGGCGTAATCTGCCTTCACTTCAACGGCCTGCTGCTGTGATAATGTTTAATTTAGGAAAAAACGACTTAAGTGGAGAACTTTCAGGAGCAGCTGTGAATACATCAGGGCACTTGAAATACACCTGAAAGAACCACTTTAAACGTCATGTTATGTCTTCACCCCCCTCCTGTTTTTTCTGTTCCCACACTAGAAGCATAGTTGCTCTTTTTTCCCTCCTCTCTCCTCAGGTTATGCTGTACTTTTCCCTCTTAAAAAATTGCATTTCGTTGTCTTAGTACCTGTACTTTGCGTAATGACAATAAAGTTGAATCCAATCTGAGAGTTTGCTGCAGCGCTGGAAACATGAGGATTACTTTCTGTTAGCTGCAGACTGACTGTGGCCATATGTACAGATAGGTTGTCTGGTTGAACATATTATATAATCAACGTTAAGTGCAACATAAAGACCAACTAATTAGTAGATTTAGATCAGCTGTATTGGGCTGTAGGGCTGTTCATTTAGACCAATTGCAATTACACACACTCTTTAAAGGTGCAAGGTTTTGGGAGTTTTTGCACATTACAAGTCCTTAAACATGTGTTCCCAAAATGAAAATTAATGCACAAAATCAAAGATGGCTGACTTCCAGTCATCTTAAAGATGAGCGCAATGATCCCATCAAATTTCATCAATATCAAAGGAACTTTATTGTACCCCTTGCATGCATTTGCGTTTTTTTGAGCATCTTAAGCCCGTCAAAAATGTATTTTTGCAGCACAATAATAATTATAATGTCTAGAAAAACTGTTGGGGCACTGGCCCTTATTACACCAGTGGCTGGATGAGTTTGTGAAATCTTGCAAAGCCCATAATGTGCACTTAATGTCCACTTTATCTAACTTTATCACAACCCCGTATGTGTTTGGGACATAGACTGTATATAAATAGTGAATGTAGTCATCGTGACATCAACCGGCCCATTCTGCATTACAGCTATCGCCATCTTTGTTTTCTTAAACCAGAAGAGACCATATTTGGACTGGGGAGCCTGTCAATCACAAGGTAGCCATCCCCCAAATCACACCCTGCAATATCATACATTTTTCTCCAAATGGGACCATTATTTACACATTTAACATTATCTTGTATTGAAAAAGACTTGAGACTTTTTTTCTGAGGTAATAAATGAAGTTAGAAGTAATCTCATTTTGTATTGGACTTCTTTTGCAACCGACGGTGTCGACCCCTGCTGGACGTTTGAAAGATTGCAGGCTGAAGCCACTTTCAAGCATATCTAAGCCGCTGAAAAACGCAATTTTATAGCAGAATAATAATTATAATCTCTGGAAAAATTGTTCGGCCCCTACCACTTTCATGCTCAGGCCCTCATTACACCAGTGGTTGGATAAGTACATGCAATCTTGTAATGTAAACATGTTTTTAATGTCTTGCCCCATACAGCCTGAGAAAATAACCTGATCGTGTCATCAGGGCTTTCTTGCATTAGATGTAAAGACTTTCAGTTATTACCAGAAAGTCTGCCTCACATGCTTGAGAGTTTGAGATGTGAGCCTTTATCAGGGTTATCAGAGGCTATCATGTTGCATCACTGAAAATGTTGGATTTCAGCTCAGCAGGGACTAAAAGTCAGGAAATCTCAACCTCTGCTGCATCAAGTGGGAGCAATCTGTGTTTTTGCAAAGCTTCGAACTTTACAGAAGTGCTTCACTAAATCACTGAAGTACCTCTTCATAAGATTTATCTTTGTTTGACTACCCCACAGTGCTACACGCTCGGCTGCTGAGTCTGTGGATTTGCATAAAACTCTGTAAACACTTTGATTGATTTTGTGTGATCATGCAGCTTATCTTCTTTTATATCTGTTGATTGCACTGGACTCGTGTTACACTTTACTGTATGAACTGATGTACTGCTTTTAATTTGATTTCTGAGAGGTAAGTGCAGAGCGGCTCCCTCCGTTCAGGTTTCCATTAAGCAGTAAGAGAAACTTCTGGAGCTGAGTAGCATCGGCCACAGTGGAACCCATTTGAATTTGGAGTGGATCCAAACCGCAGGACGGAAACACAAATTACTTTCACTTTTGTTGTCATTAAGAAAAGGGATTTGCGCTGCATTCATTATGTGTCAGAATCAGCCCAGTCGCCAGAAAAAAAGTGTTGGCATTGTGTGTTTCTGGGAACCGTGGATACATTAATCAGGAATTGTTTTGTGCCTCGTTGTAATGACTGAGAAACATTCAGGTTCAGCGTATTTCTGGCGTCCCAGTGGCTCACTGCTAGAGCAAAAACCACGAGGACCGAGTCCGTGTCGCAGCAGACCCGGGTTTGAGTCTGTCCCCAGGTCCCTTTGCTGCATGGCTTCAAATGTAATGTGAGGAAAACCCAAAAGAAATGATCAGGGGTTATTTTCTCAGGCTTTTAAAAGCTCCTTCTGAGCCACAGAAAACACAAAAAACATGTTTACGTGCTGAGCAGTACCTAAGTGGAATTCCACTTTATAAGAGTGCATGTACTCATCCAACCACCGGTCTAATCAAGGTTTTTTTTTAGAGAATATAATTATTATTCTGCAGTTAAATTACATTTTTGACGGGCTTAGGGTGTTCGAAAAAACGTGGGCACGAAGGCAATGAAGTTCCTTCAATATTGACAAAATTTGGAGGGTTTATTGCTCTAATCTTTAATATGACAGGAAGTCAGCCATCCTTGATTTTGTGCATTATTTTCATTTTAGGAACACATGTTTAAGGACTTCATATGTGCAATAAACTCACAAAACTTTGCACTTTTAATGAGTAGGTGTGATTGCAATCTGTGTAATTCAGCAGCCCCACAACAATACTTTTAATATCCAATGAAGATCATCTAAATCTCCTAATTTGTTGTTTATGCTGCAAAAACACTGATTGTTAGTTACATGTTCAACCAGACAACATATCTTTACATACACAGTGCAATGTACAGGAAAAGTTCCCTGGTCATATTTTAAAGTTCCTTTTCTCTTTGGTATCATGCAAATACTGGACACGGCTACTTTTCTTTCTTTTAGATTAAAATGTCAAATCACGAAGTTCAGTTGCTCAAAAAAATGCACCTCTTTTTTTCATTCATTGTTTAAATTTGAATTTTCTTTTCAAAATTAATATCTTTCCAATCCCAGCTGGTTTTATGTATGTATGACACTTCTGGAGACTCTTACAGAGTTCAAAGCTGTTGAAATGAAAAAGCATTTCCAGCGCAGGGATTACCCCACGCCATATATCTCTTCAGCCCTTCGTACACATCAGGAATATCTGCACGTTAAGAAAACAAGACCCACAACTACTTCCTCATGGAGCACTTTCCACACTGAATATTCTCCTCTGGAAACCAGGGTAAAAACATTATCCCCTGCAGTGATCCATCTCTAAGTATTATCAGATCAGTACGTATCAACATCTGAGAAACAGGCCGGCTCATTCTGAACTGGAAAACCACAAACCAACACTGTGTCCTGGATTTCTAATCAACCAAGTGTCTCTGCTGTGGCCACCGTTCATAATGTTCCAACTCATCAGAAACCGAGTGCCTTACACGGCAGCACGTCATCTAAATGCTAAAATGTCCCTGTCAAAGAGAACAAGCGTGCTCAGACCGCTTCCCTTTTTCTGCACAGCGACACACACTGTGCATTGACTTCATCCTTTTTTTAGAGTAATGAGCAGGCACGCAGTAACATGATCACCGTCATGCTGCGACATAAATTACACATCAGTCAGCAGCGTCCGTGCAGATGTGGACAAGCTGGAGAAAAGCCAGAGCTTATGTGCCCATTGCAATGAATTAAAGTGATGTAATAATGCTCGTCGTTTAATGAGAACACAACACTTCATCGCAGCAACAGGAAGCAGTGTGTTTTAGGATCTGACTGCAGCAACCAAGTCGTTAAAAGAGAGAAATGTTGGTGAGAATGAGCTGCAGATCCACCAAAGACTGTAAGGAATGTTTACATTCAATACTTTAAATTATTCAGCATTTCTCCAGCATTTTTTTTTAAATTCCTGGTAGTGTGGAGGAGGCTGAAAGTGTTTTAAAGCAAGTTCACTTTATATAGGTGTGTAATTTAAAGGATTACTTTATCAGCTGCTAGGGAAACGGGGAGAGTTATTTGAGTTATTCAGAAGGCCAGAATTTAAATGAGAACATGTATCTGACACATGTAGAAACCTTCTCTTCCTTTGACAGAATCAATAATATCTTTAAAAGCCCAACATATTTTTTACAAGGTTTAACGTCACTTGTTTGTTGATTTTCACCGTATATTTTACATGATTTAATGGTTGGGAATTTTTTTCTGGGTCATTTCCTTTATGAATCCCTCTGTAAATATGTTTCAAAGTGCTTTATAAATATATAATAACATTTTATAGATAACTAATGAGGCTATCGTATTTACAGGTTCATGTTTTAGCATCTTGATGTTTTAGTTGTTTTCAAAATGCTTTTATTTAAGTTGGTGAAGATGCTTCTAATGTTGCTTGTGTTTGTCTAATTGCTGCCTGCTGAGCTCTCAAGGCCACCGTACATAAGCACCTCATACAACCCCACTACAAAAAGAATCACTTGAACCATGAAAGCTTACGAGGAGGAATGTTTTATTAGCAGGAACTTGTGTGACGGTGGTGCTGCAGCACTCACCTGTATATTGTGTACTCATTGGGGGCTCCTGACAGCGGGTCGCTGGCGTTTCTTTTCCCAAAGTTACCGGTCCAGAGAACTGTGTCATTTAGGATCACGATGGCCGACAGCGAGGGAAGGCTGATGGGGTTGACGCTCTGCCGAAGCAAGATGTCCACCTGGAAGAGACGGAGCAGGAAGGGAGGATTTAGGAGGTGGTTTAGATGTTTGCACTGACTACTTCATAAAAGGATATAATAAGGAAGACAGGCTAGCTGTTAATGCTAAGCTAAGCTAACCAGCTGCTGTCTGTGGTTTTGTATATTATTGACACATAATCCAGTCGTGGGTTATTAAGTTGTTCAGTAAAGAGCTTCATGAAGATTGAGGAGGACTCAGCAGACCGGGTGGAGTGTGGAAGTTCGTTCAAAGACGTAGGGACGTGCAGCTGCAGAGGAACCAGGCGTCTTACGCTCGGGGCAACTGGCTCCTCTGAATTAAAAGCGTTTTAATGGTATTTTCCAGAGAAGCTGGTTTTTTATTGCAAATGTGCACGCTGAATTTTAGTGCAGCATCGAGTGGTTTTCTCTCCTCTAGACGTGACAGTAATACAAGCTGAATTTGCCACCTGCCCATCTGCAGATCTGTCATTATTAAAGCTTTTCTTCCCTCTGAAGAGAAGTCGTTCCTTCTGCAAACTGAAGCTGAAAGCATCATGTTAAATATGTGCTGTGAAATCTTGAGACGCCCTGCTTTTGCATTCCCTCCTGATATATGCTCTGCAGCATATTTGAATGTATCAAGAAAAAGGACTTGGCATAGAAAACAGCTTGATGATGGATAAGACGAACACAAATTAATGCAATTATCCCTGAGTATGCTTTTTAAGGGCTCTGACTGTCAAACACTGCAGCTTTCTGCTCTGAAATGAGTTTTCTAAGGAGAATAATGAGCTAAAAGATCGTGGTATTTCTTCAAGTGCACATTTTCAGACATGACAATTTAGTTTTTATATTATCATGTCTGAGAGGGAAGCAGTGGCGGAAGGAAACAATATTCAAGAACACTTTGGAGGTGCCTGAGTATCAACTCAAATATTGTACTTTTTACTCCACTATAATTATCCGTCAGCTAAAGTTGTCAGTTTCTTAATATGACAAACAAAGAAACAAACGTGTCATATCAGAAATGAATCCAGCAGTTTCCAACCTTTCTGGTTTGCGGCTCATGATAGAAAACAATCAGCGTGCAGTTCGCTGAAACTGTCTCATTTCAGATGAGCTGTTAACAGGTCCATCAGACTGAATCCTGTCTCACATCATTACATTTAAATTTGCACAAAAAAAGCAATATTGGAAAGATTAGAGAACAGATGAGTAAAAATTTGTGTAGCAGAACTTGGTGTTTTCTTCTTTCCTGCTGCATTAGTCATCTCACGATCCTGACATTTATCTTGTGACTCTTTCAAAGGGCTGCTGGGAACGACTGGACTGAACTGTACATTTACACAGCAGTGAAGAGAACAGTTCACCCCCTACACGAGAAACACATTCTCCCTCTTACCTGCAGTGCTGTTTATCCGTCTAGATTGTTTTGATGTGAGTTGAAGAGATATCCGGGGTCGTGATGTATAGAAAGCGACATTGCTGTGGAGTTTTCAAATGTTTTGTTTTTTTGAGCACTATGAGCCGATGTGCCATCTCTTTCCATTAAATTCAGACGCTTCTACGGCAGATATCTCCAACACTTTGCAACTCACGCCAAAACACTCTAACACTGATAAATAGCACAACAGAAAAGGTAAGAGAACAAAAAGAGTTTTTCACTTTGGGATGCACTGACCCTTTCAAAAGACAGATATAGAAGAAAACCCTTCTATATCCCTGAGGCACAACTGCAAACCTTCTAAAAATGTCATCAGTCAAAGAGGCAATTTTTTCTTTTACTTTTGATGCTTTATGTGCAATTTTCTGATAATACTTCTGTAGTTTCACATCCATTGGGTTAATACACAACTACAGAATTAGTTAAAAAGAATATTAACACCTTCTTTATTTTTACATTATTAATTAATATTAAGGACATCAAAACTATGATGGAACACAAATTGAATTATGTAGTAAACAAAAAAAGGTGTTAAACAAAAGGTGTTTTTGTTTTGTTTTAAATTAATAAAAATAAAGAAAAAACATGAATGAGAAGGTGAGTCCAGACTTTTGACGGGTATTCTATCATTTATTTTGATGATACTGAGAGTTGTGTGTTTTTACTGAACCTGCAGCTATAAATGAGCAGAACAGCTCAAATGTTTTCCATATTTGGTTTCTGTGGGCTTTTACTTTGACATAGGTGGCTTATTAACGGCAATATGAAACCCTGGAGCACTCACTTTGATGTCCTGCTTTGCCAAAAATATTGGTTTAATGAGCACAGAATATGAATGATTTTAGCTTCTTTATTAAGGGAAATCTGTGCTTTTAGTTGTGTGAAAGTGAAATCGGAAGGTAAAACTGAAATTATTTCAGAAAAAGTTTTTTGCATGCAGAAATAAGAAAAAAAAACTTTAAAAGTAATGTGTAACATCTATTTATATATAAATATTATTTTATTATTATATATTAATATAATACTCAAAGAACATGTGCAATACCTAAACTAAGGCAGTATAATTCAGTATGTACAATATATTCACTGCCTTGTACTTCTTATTTTATTTATTGAGTTATTACGACATCAGCCAAACTTGTTCTGCCGAAATGTTTTGTCATGTTTTATTTGCTTTATTATTCTAATGTTGTTTATAGCTTATGCACCTTCAGTCGTGGCACTCCTAGTTTTGTTGTAAAGATGTCTGTACGATGGCAATAAAGTCTATTATATCTTATCTTATGTGCTTAAATTTAAATTTTCAGTTTCTCATAGAGATAAAAACATTTTTTACGAGCAGCGGCAAGTACAATGTAAAACTTAGCTGGCAAACTTTAAATTAATGAGTCAAATGTCGATGCTGATGCTAATCTATTCCTTCACTTCACACAGTTATGTCCTCATTACTAATGTGCGCCCACGCCTTTATATTCTCAGAGTCTCTCTCGGGTGCTCTGGGTGTCAATACATTTCATTTAGACAGCTGATCAACTGGGAACGCTGTGCTGAGACGGCCCCTCAGATTTTTCATCCACCGTATCTTTAATCTCCTTCTGTTCACTGCGACGGCATTTGGTGTGAAGGATTAGTGCGGTCAGCCTGTAAATTTCCCCAGACTACAGTTACAGATACGACCTCGCTCTTGACTCTGTGCGTGACGGACGGATTCCTCTCACCTTTTCCAGGGCCTCCTTCAGACTGGGGATGGGATGCTCCAGCTGGAGGGGCTCGGGGAATCGGGGACACATCATCTCCGCTTTGGCGTTGCCGCCCATCCCGTCATCTGGGCGTCGGGTGGAGGATGATAAAAGAGAAAGAGGGAATGAACAAGGGGGACATGCTATTGTAATTCCTACTTGATGTTTGATAGAATAATGTTTCGGTGGCACAAAAGGCCAGTGTATGCGGTATAATTGGCTGGCTTGGGGCTTCATTAATTCTCTCCGCTTCCTGATGAACCCTGGTGATGTTACAGGATACAGTTTGAAAGGATATATAATATACAACGCGCTGATCTAAAGAGATGTTGCCTGGTCCCACTGTGAACTCTATGATTTTTCAATATGTTTCATTGTTACTTCAGGCGTACATTTGCCTTTTCATTTTAAAGCACTGCCATACATGAAAAATTTGTTTTTTGGTATATAAAAAGACCCATCAGTGTATGTCAGAAATATAAATGGGGAGCCTGTGGAGCTGTGCTTTTCATATTAATATATCACCTGATATAGCTTTATTCATCTCCAGTCTTAAAGAGATTATAAACCTGCACTGTGCTTTGGAGAGGAAAGTATTTAGGCTCTTTAGAGTCTGATGAGGTGAACATATTTACACTGGTTTTCATGGATTAAAGGGACTGCAAACACATATTTCACATGCCATTTTTTCATATTGAGATAAAATGAATCAATGTTGGGTAATTAAAAATGATCAACTGTCTGTTTTAACTGACACTGCCTGCTCAGATCTCGAACTATTAATGATGCTGCCAACTACAGACACTATATTTTGGCGAGCATGCGCTTCATCTCATAATTACCGGATAAGATCACATTATTAAGAGATCTTTTTATCTCTTAATTACGAGATTTCTATCTTCTTAATTATGAGAAAATAATCTATTGATTATCAGCGCTGCGGTAACTGAGTGTGTAGGTTTCTGCTGTGGGATCAGATCAGATAAGATGGACTTCAGCTGCAAGCGATCGGATAGGAATCAGTGTGAAATGTAGGAAATAAGGAAGAAACTGGAGTTACTGAATGTCACAGGTTTAAGGTTTCACAGAGAGTGAGATATTTTCAGCTTTCAAAGGTCAAGTCTTCTTTAAGTCATAGCTCACTATGTTATTACCGCATTTGTTTTTTTACATGTAAAAGATAGAAAAAATATCATGCAGCGCCTCAAAAGTCCATGAATGCTTAAAGATGAGCTGAGATAAAGGTCGCTCAGCTTCAAAACATTCGTTACCTGACAGCAACAGTATTTCTGACCTTTTTGTCTGAAGAAAAACACCTTTCACCATCTGTTACCAGTGAAGCAATGATAATAATTTACAATATACGCAGTAATGTTATTACCCTCCTCAGTTACAAGTAGTGTAAAGAATAATTTATAAAATAATTACTTGTTATTAACTTAATTTTGTTGCCTACTGATTGGAAATCCAACAATCCAATCACATTCACAGATTAATTCATTAATTAATCAGGACAGAAGGTGACAAGTAACACAGAACTAATGAAGCTTTTAATGAGAAAATAGTATAACAAGTATTTTACGAATTACTCGTTAGGGAATAATAAAGTAATAAAATTACCTTTGATAAGATTAACGAGTAATAAATTGCGTCCATTGAGTAACTACACCAGCGTTCAGTCTTACCTGGCAGCAGTTTTGGCAGCTGATATTGCCAGAAGAAGCATCCCGTCATCACCAGCGACAAAACCAGGAAGAACACCAAACCCAGCTGGGTCCATTTCACCTTCATCTTGTTGGTTTTGGTGAGTCCTTCGAATTTAACGGTAACTGGAGCAGGAGCAGCCACAGCAGGACTTGGCTTTAGTAAGAACAGACAGGCACAAAAACACACAACAAGACACAGTAAGTTAGCAAGCAGTCAGTAAAATTGTTTGGTTATACACTTATATACATTTATATTTGTGGCTTCTCTGACCAGGTAATCTTCTCCATGTTATCTGTTGAGTTTGGCTGTAAAGAAGTCAGAAATCCCTTCCACCTGGTTTGTTACACAAGTGATCCCTGATGCACTTAACAGTACTCACCACCTGATGCTTCACAGGCCGGAGCAGGAAGGACGAGTGACACAAATCCTTATCACACGATCAACATCCTAAACATTAGCTCAGAGTTAGTTCTACTATGTCCTTGTGTTTCCTGCACCCCAAAGGCAGTAAATGGAGGTTTTTCCTGAGCAGGAGAAAGGCACAGACATGGACTCCCATCTCTGATTTCTCACTGTCTGTGCTGTAATCCCAGGCCATCGGCACTCTCGTTCCTCACAATTCAATTTCCTCTGCTGCAGCCACAGGCTGTTGACATCATAATCCCCAGATTTACTCCACCAAAGCGGCCGGGGAAGTCCTAATCCCTAATCCCTGTGAATCAATTCACTTCAGGCCAGCCTTCGCCTCGTGGCGCCCGCCACAAGCTGACAAAGATGGCACCCACTCAGCCAACACGAGTCAAGATGGGGTGATACGGTGCGCCTTTTAGCCAGAGCATGAGCCGAAAAGTACAGTCACTAGGGTGCAGCGAATTTGGATCAACTGGATGAGGGAATGTCGGACAGTTTGGGATGTTGAGGGAAATTTAGATAATGAATGAATAAGATGCACTGCGGTCAACAACTTCTTCACTAAAACCAGCCAGCTTACACGCAGACTGCACAAACATGCAAAAGAGTGGAGGCTGTGATTGCATGTGTTTTAAGATAACACAATCACAGCATGAGAGTAATTTAGCTCACTGGCAATATTATATATAAATGATTTGGTGTGCACTCGGGCGGAAAAGAAACTATTGCTGCACAAAAGGAAGATTTGATGGAATATAAAAACTGAGCAAAGTGTTTATAGTCGCTTTGATTATATTTAAATCTATAAAACTGCCATTTACAGATAATTTCAATATGTAGCACTAAAAACGACAGTATTATTATATAAACGGCGCCAGAAATACCCAAAGTTTCATCTGCTCTGACTTTGGTGTCTGAGAGCGATGCATATAGTTGCTAAGCCTGCTCATCTTATCTCCTTATCTAACAGTGGGTGCTAGAGCTGAGCGATCTAATGATACATATCATGAGATGATACTGATATGTTGGACACTAATGTATTCATCCTCTTAATATCTCTGGTTGGTCGTTGCAGGCAATACAGAAAAATGCCATCCTTACCCGATCCCTTAGTTCACTTGCATATCGCTGAACTCCTAGTTACCTCCGCCAAGGCCAAGGGCCAGGAAGGAGGTTATATGATCGCCAGCGTTTGTCTGTCTGTTTGTTTGTTTGTGTACAAAATAACTAAAAACTTACTGCACCGATTTGGATGAAATTTTCAGACAACTTGTGTATTGGGACACGGAACAGGTGATTCGATTTTGGTGGTGGTCGATGATCCGGAACACCATCTGGAATTTATATTGTTAATTATAATTAAATTATTGCTTCAGTGACCATATCTTAGGGGGGTGCGCCACCACACCCCCCTAAGATTGCAATCTTAACACAACAGAGGTGTGATGGGGGGACCAAGCGATCCTACCTCTGAACCGACTTAAGAGATAGTAACAGAGGCGTTAAACTGGCAAGACTGTTTGAGGCGGATCAATGTGAACCAGCTGAGCCTGTAAGACGGAAAATATGTGACGTATGTTATTTGTGTGAGCAACACTTGGGTAATAAGAAAGGAAGTGGGCCGCATAATCAGAAACACGACTCTCACTTGAGTCTGACTGTAATCGAATCTTGTTCAGTAAAAGGCTGAACAACCTTGCTCAGTCTGCAGAATCTCTACAGCGAGAAAAAGCACAATGGACAGTTTCATCTTCTATGATTATGTAGTTATTTGTACTTTTTAGTATGTACATTTGTTAGTTGTACAGTTGTTTTTAGATAGTTTGTTTCCTATATTTCTAAATACATTTCCATATTTTGTATGGTGTGCTTGGTGATTTAATCTTTTCTGCTGCTGTAAAACAGTTATTCCCCAGTTTGGGATCAATAAAGTACATCTATCTTTCTATCTCTCTATCTATTGTTTTGCATGTACTCGGCACTACCGTCTCATCCCACTTTGTTCCACGATGCCAGATTGCAATGTGAAAAGATGCCAATATTACACAGTTGCAGAGCTTGTTATGGCACTTTAGCCGGACTTTTAAGGGAACACAGTCTGAAAGGTGCTGCTGACAAAACTAAATGCATAAAAAAGGTCTGTGCTAAAACATTTATTACTTTCTGACTCTGGGAAAGTGAGAAAAACAGTAAAATTCCCTCCAGTTAAGTTCTGTATCTCTGAACTATCTCTTGAACCAGATCACACGAATTAAATTTATTCCATGTAATATCCTTGACAAATGTAATAATTAATAATAATTAGTCCCGACTCCCACTTTAAAAACCTCCTCTTTAATAAAAGATGTTTAAAGAACATTGTGCTAAAGCAGATTGATACTCAGAATAATAATTTGTGTCCGATATGGTGATAAGGTCCCAAAAAGTTAGATTACACAGTTTGAAGTTGAAATTACATATTATTCTCCATCTAATCCACAATAAAAATATGCAAATAGTTTGTTTATCAGTTTACCTGCTGGTTGTAACATCTGAAGGAAGAGGAAAAGCACATTTTTGAGCGCTGGGAGGACATGGACATAAAATAAATGAGCAGGAAAGGTTTATGTGAAGATGGCTGAAAGTTATGGCTGCTGCTGAATGATGACATATCTTATCTTGTGCACACAAGATAGAAAATAAATGTGATATTTTTTGTATTTGGGGGGGGCGCGCTTCAAATAACAGAGCAGGTGGGAATCTGGTTATTTCATCTATAAAAAGGTTTTTCAATAGGATTTCCAGAACTTGTGCAGTCGGAACATCTGTGACTAGATTTAGATCTAACCTGAAAAAGATTTTCTCCATTTACTTTTAGTGAGTAGCTTATATAAATAAAACTCACAGGAATAAATAGAAGTTCTATCCATCATTTGGGTACATCCAGTGACTATCATTACCGACTTAATCACAACAGTCTGTCCCGAGCGCTGTAATGTATTTTGATGATCATAGGTATCATGATGAGATGTGGGAAAATGAAGTGTGAAAGCAAGCTGCGGATGATCCTGGTTGCATAACCTGTGTTAGCTGCAGAGACCACAGCAGCTGGCCCACTTCACCAGTGTTATAATGTATTTTCATGACAAGTCGTCTCCTCTCAAGCATCCTATCAACCAGTCAGGACACATACACACACACACACACAAACACACAAACGAGTCCTTGTACTTCTATCTTTGTGAGGACCCTTCATTGAAAACACACACACCACCCTCTTAGACTGCTTCCACATGAGAAAAAATTTAAACTTTCTATTAATAAAAGCTATTTATTAGACTTTCGCCAACAACCTCCCTGTAAAATACCTGCAAATGTAAATACATCATCTGGAATGGATTTTTTAAGCCTATTTTCTATATTTTTGTATCTTTGTTTTACATGCTTATATATATATTTCCTTAATTCTTTTGAAAGTTGTAGCCAATATCATTGACCTTGGGAATAATGGCAATACAGATCATTCTGATTCTCACAACTAAATTCCTAACCCCTAACTTAAACCTAAATTTAACCTTAATTGAAACAAAACAAGTC
>CAFUXE010000876.1:182701-231115 GCA_903364295.1 Serranus cabrilla | reverse complement strand
AAAATTAAAACTTACTATTAATAAAAGCTATTTATTAGACTTTCGCCAACAACCTCCCTGTAAAATACCTGCAAATGTAAATACATCATCTAGAATGGATTTTTTAAGCCTAGAAACAATGTTAAACTCCTATTACTGTTGTTTGCCTTTCCTGCTTGTATATATTGTATATATGTTTTTCTATATTTTTGTATCTTTTTTTTTTACATGCTTATATATATTTTTTCTTAATGCATGGAAAGTTGTAGCCAATATCATTGACCTTGGGAATAATGGCAATACAGATCATTCTGATTCTCACAACTAAATTCCTAACCCCTAACTTAAACCTAAATTTAACCTTAATTGAAACAAAACAAGTCTTACCCCTCAAACAGGGCTTTGAAAAAATGAGGACTGGCCAAAATGTCCCCACTTAACAATAATGTGCTCATTTGATTATAATCGTGTTGCGGTCCTCACTATGTAGGAAGACACACACACACACACGTGTGTGTGTGTGTGTGTGAGGTGGCTGCTGTTTACCTGGGCTTGAACCCCGTCCACTGAGGTCTGTCTCAGGACTTTACTCCCCGCCTTGCCCATGGTTTCGCTCCACCAGCTGTTACAGAAAAAATCAAAAACAGAAGAACAAGCAGTTATAACTTCTGCACAGTTTGCTCTTTGCTTTGCTTCACCAGTGTAAGACTGAAAGTGTCATAGAAAACCATGCATAAACTTCAATTTTCTTTCCCAATACTGCACCACTGTTAGCCATCTGTTTCCCGTTCCTCTGAAATGCCCAATTGTTCCTCATAGTATTATGTTTTCATTGTGTCTAAAGGTATAGTTATCCAGAAGATGGTGGTCGGCACGCCCCGAGTTTGAAGAAAGCAGGACTACATATACTGCAGCTAAGCTAAATAATAGCTGAGGGGGAAAGCAAATCATGTTTTAAATTCTATTTTAAGTGGACGCTATATTCAGAATATTTTAACCATTATTGCCTTGCCTTGCCTTTAGACAGCCCTTTTTAAGTTGATGCAAGGGGAACTTTTCTAAGCACCCAACAAAGACACCAGACTCCATTAACAAAAACACTACTTTTATCTTGCAGAACACAGGAGTGTATTGTTTAGAGCTGCCTCAATTGTTTAGTTTCTCTGTATTAGTTTGACTTCATGTTTTAAAGCATTAGATCAGATTCACCAAAGTCACAGAATAAAACAAACAGGTAAATGGTAAATGTACCGTTTTGTCAATGCAGTCCGGTGGCAGAGAACCTTACTTTAAGGAGCTACTCCTTTAAAGAAGAAACCAGTTGGTATTGCATTGGTGCCAGATTCTAACAATCTGAAAATCTGTATTATAAAGTATTAGTGACTATGATAAGACAACATAAATGTCAGCCTGTCTTTTAGATTCAGGTAGGTGGGAGGTCAAACAACAAGTATGCATTGCTCACGAAACTAGCTCAAAGAATGTTATGCTTTTATCGTGAAAGAGATTAAACTGTTGGTTTTGCAACATGTGCTCATGTGTCTTTACAAGGACAAAGTTAATGAAGTCTTCAGCCTATAGGATTTCTGACAGAATGTTTTTATTAAGACTCTCTTTTGAAGATTTTAAAGATGTTTAGCCTCCAATTCAGCTCCATTCTTTATGTTACTTTAAAGATTTATTCACCAAAGCTACAAGAGACATAGTCAACATTCTGCTTTTTGTCTGTGCTTTAAAGAACTTCCTACACAAATTTGTGAAGGACGTGAAGTGGGATTTCTCATTCAGTAAAGTCACCGGTGTTTTCTTTTATATCACAACAAAAGGCTGATGAGAAAGCTTAAAATTATTCACACGTCTTCATTAAAAGCTTTCGTCAAACTGGAGGAGGGAAGGCTGAATGTGTGCGTTGGAGTACATTTCTACAGAAATGTTTTCTTACAATTAATGCTCTTCAACTCTTAATCTAAAGATGTCAAGTTGGAATAACTTCGGAGAAGTGAAACTTCCCCTTGATTTTTATGTAAAATTAAGTGAGGGCTCGTGTCAACATAAAGTCTTGAGTCAGATTTGTTTGTTTCCTTTCAGGTTTCATTTCCTAACCTTCATTTTAGAAAAGTGGCATCAGTATGTAGTCTGCCTTCTGAAGCCCTTTCAGCTGATTGGATAACTCAACCTGATCAGCCTTGAATCCTGCCCATGTAACACAAGGCATATGGTATAGCATAAAAGGAAACTGATGTTTGACCTTATTATAATGCCTCTGCACTGCTCAATGCCAAACATTATTTTCATGTTTACCTAACAGGCATCTTTGAGGTGAGACAGGAAATAAGTTACATAGCAGTAGAATTCATGCAACACTATCTCGACATGTCTTTGTCCACCGGAAAGACATTAGTTTGATATCTGTTGGGCCATTGATCTTGCGAGCTCTGACAATTATCTGTTAAAAATGTTGACAATAAGCGAGCAAACAACAACGCACTAACTTCAGTCAGAAACTCAGCACCTAAAATGGCCCAAAGTCAACACAACATTGCAGAGATGCATTATTCAAATATAAACAAATGCTAGCTAATGCTGTGGTAAAGGAGACCCTTCAAATGAACAGAATACTGGAGTGATCTTTCCCTGACACTGACACACTGACATAATGACATGGCTCGAGCCTGTGGCAAGCAAACTGGTTCTGAGAGAGTTCACAAGTTGAACCAACCGCGAACCAGCACCAGCACCAGCACCGGCCCAGCAAAACAACTAGGCTCATGTTGGTTGAAAATAGGTATTTATGGTGGGAAGGGACTTGCTACAGTTGAGCCAACGTAAATACAACTTTACGTAATTAAGCTGTAATTGGCCAGTAAGCCAGGGAACCATCACACACACACATTGTTGCCAGATTGGGCTGTTTCCCCGCACGATATATCTCAAACCAGCCCATTGTGTGGGCAAAAACGGGCAGAATTTTTAATTATACCAAAAAGTAAAATATGTATAGGTCGACAGCTTTTCCCTGTTGTTTAAATCACTCATAACTCCTGAAAAAAACCCTGATTGTGTGTATGTTGATGACAAAAAAGACACACGCCCTGCAAACTTGAATTTGGCATACTTTCGAGGCTTGTGTTGCAGTTGAAAGAAATTAGATGAAACCTCTTATTTTTGGTAACTGAGCTGTCCCTTCATTATTCCTTTTTTCAATTTTAAAGACAGAGGACAGATATTTTATCATGACATTATAGGGTGTTATATTGCCCTGCATACTTCTAGTACACGGGTGAACACTTAAATTGTACTCATTTGCATTGCTTTTTATATTTGGGCATTTTTTATATCAGATTTGGTGGATTTTGAGCACTTATTAAGGCAGCACTGCAAACACAACACACACTCATTAATGACAGGCACACAGAAAGGGATGGTAAAGAGACAGACGGTTCTCCGGAAAAGTGGGTGAATTATTCATTTCTTGCATGTCAGTCAGGTGCTCTTGGGAAGGTAACGAGTAACACTTAGCCAAGAAAACCAATGCTTGAAATGAATTCTTATATTTATGTCACGTTTCTAAAAATCGATTTCCCTCATTTCCACTTTGATGTTTCACAGGCAGCAACATGAAAAACAAAAAGATCACTGAATTTAATACATTTGATGGAAATGTGATTTTCAGAATGTTCTGCCTTTCTTCAAGAAGCAGCAAGCCACGAGGGCATGCTCATTAAGAGACTATAACTAACATAATGTGGTTGTTTTCTTGATTCAGGGGCTGATGTGATTTCTGATACTAATAAAAAAGAAGGAAAAAATGTAATGTGGCAGTGAGGTCAGCAAGTCAAACTGTGATTGGCACAGTGGATTATGTTTGTTTACCTTTAATCCTGCTGCCAAGATGAAAAAGGAAAAAAAAGGTTGTAGTGTGTCCTACATTTCACGGCCTCCAAACCAATTAAAATCCCATCACATATTCAGTGCAGAGCTAAAAACTGACCTGGCATTTTGGTACTTATTCAGTTTGCCAGTGCTAATGAGCTAAAATTAGCTGCTGCTTACAGAGCAACTTTTGAAGTGCTGATCATGGTGTTTCTTTCCATTGATGCCATTAGCTTGTGATCACTACCTGTAGCTGGAAATGTTGTTTTCAGATGCACATTTTTACGTCATACTGACGTCTGTCATACATCAAGCAGAACGCTTGGTTCTGGAACATTAATCAGTTTAATGTAAAATCCCCAGAATAAGGCAGGTTATGAATGATACAGGGTTTGCTTTCATCACCTGAATGGAGCCTAGAGCTTCTTAGAGTTGGCTTACAGGAAAGTCTACAGCCATGCTAGCGGTACTGTGAGGCTGTACTTATGCACAGCTGGACTGCGGGGTTAAAGGGCAGGTTTTGGATTTGTGTAAGTCGTATGAAATACATGCCAGTAGTCTAGCGTATGCAAAGATATTTTGTTTGTTGAAAAAGCCAGTAAATACAACGACAGCACATAGAAATGTACACGGCACTGTCATTGAATTTACTGGCTTTTTGTCAATATATTTATTAGCTTTTATAAGAAATAAGATAGTGCCAAGTGAAGTCGGTTTCAGACATGCACAAGGGCTATTGTTTGTGGTTTTGTGGGGTAAAACCTTGTACATTCCTGACCCTGTTAGCTTGCCGAAACTATTTACTTTACAATTGGAAACAGCCAGAACTTTGACACCGGACCTCGGCTTAGCTTTGCATCCACTTCACTACCTGCAATATTTCATACATCTTAATGCCCAAAATGTTATTTACTTAGACCGTTGTGTGCAGTTTATTTAGAGCAAAGGTGTACTATGCTGGATTCATTTCCATTCATTCATTATCCTTAACCATTTATCGAAAACTTGGGTTGCTGGAGCAAATCCCAACTGACCTTGGGCAAGAGGGGGGTACACAGTCTATCACAGGGCAGACACATGGAGACAGACACATGGAGACAGACAACCATTGATGCTCTCATTCACTCCTACGGACGACTTAGAGTCACCAATTAAACCTAAGCTGCATGTGTCTGGACTGTGGGAGGAAACCGGAGGACCCCACGCCGACACGGGGAGAACATGCAAACTCCACATAGAAGGGAGACACCACGGCACTGTGTGGCCCTTCAATGCATGATATTCTTATAATATTAAGTATAGGCCGATCATTACTTCTAACCAACTAGAAATGTTTGGTGGTGTCTGTATCTGCAGAGACCCTGCCCTCAGTTGGCATTTTCTCTCTTGGTTTCATTTCGCTGTGTTGGAGATGTTATTGGAAGCCACCCTTTGGGCACAAAGCTATGAAAATAGAAGAGACGGCACATTATAGCAAGGCAAAATGGCACGCAGACAAAGCTCGTTCCAAAATATAAATGATCCAGGGTTTGTTGCTGCAGACTGTTTCTATTCATAACATTTTTGCAAAGATGGAGGGTGTGAGGTTAAATAAGTCGATACCAACAGATACAGAGTTCAATTCAACACCACTAATGTGTTTTTAAAATGTGCTTAATCACACACCAGCCCTGTTATTAAAATAATATACCACAGATTACTTTAACACGTTTTGCATCTTGCTTAATGAATGTTGTCATTATGAATCAGTTAATTGCTGCACACTTCTATCCATCTTCATCTGCTTTGTTGTTTTCTCTGTGTGCTTTCTGCAGCAGTGACCCAAATTCTGTCTGAGATAATTAAAATTTAATTTCGTCAATCAACCTAGAATCATCATTTACGCTGGGGTTCTCACTCTTGTCATATTTGTATCATTCACAAGGCAACTAAAGTATACTGAGACAACACGTGCATTGCATTTTTACATTCATTGCATGCTGCAGGGAGCAATGATAGGAATAAATATGAATAAATAAACGGGTTTATAGAGTTTGAAGGGTGCAGAGTGCACTGCAGCACAACATTCACAATGACATTTTCTGGGTTTAATTATGCAGTTAAAACTCTCAACTGAGTAATGTGTTCATTATCCTCAGCGCTGCTAATCACAACAGCAGAGACTCAGTAAAGTGTATTATCGTGTAATCAGATGTAGACACGATGAGGCTATAATAAAGCATGTGTCAACAGATAAGATATAAGCTTTAAAACAAGTCATCTAATTAGCTTGTCACCCCGAAGGACCTCAAGTCTGTCAAAAAGTATAAATAATATCTGTATAATCTTTTCTTTCACATATGCCTTGTTAGCCATAAAAATAATTCTCTCATTAAGATGAGAATGAATATGAGCAACTCATCATTTCAGTATAAACACTCAGTTTCTGACAATTACTATATTGTATTCAGTTAGTTGCTCTCAAGACAATAAGCAGCAAAAAATTGCAGAAGTAATTAAAAGAAATAAGCTCACTTTGGATGATGCAAACAGCTCTGCTATGATATTGATGCATTCAAAATTGTTCATGTTTCTAAGTTCACAAAAAAGGCAGAACATTTGCAAATGAAGTGATGCGTCACAAAGAATCAAGGCTGTGGAAAAACATATTACATAACCTGTAATAAATCAAGCACCTTTTTTCTAGGCCACGACACATCCTACAGTACATAGATTCATTCCTTTCTATGCTTACCTCAGCTTCTGAACCTACTGACTACTTCCTCCTCTTCTTTGAGCAAAACAGACAAAAATATTCCGCTTTTGTTCCGTCGTGGGTTTGGGAGCTTGAAGCAGAATCCTGACAGATGTTAGTATCATGGTTATGGCTAAATCCTGCTTGTATCAAACCCAGCATTCTGGATTAACCATCACAGCCAATGGCCACATCTGCCATGGCACAAAAATGGGTGCTCTGTCAGTGTGTGCGGCATGTGTTTTGTGTGTATTTATTCTCAGTTATTTATTTATTTTTTGCATTTGCAATAGCGTGTGGTTTTAGTAGTTCACTCAACGAAACAAAAAGCCAACTGGTGCTACTTGCTGAGCTGAAAATAGTTTTGACTGATAAAGATTACAGTCCTTTTATGAGGTTAGAGGACTTGAGGTTGTTGGTTTTATACACCCTCTATCAAAGTAGAATACAATACGAATGCACACAGATGGATAGATTTTGTGGCTGAATCAGGGCAGTAGCTTTTTGCAGACTGATCACCTAGCGCTTTCTAAAGCAGTGTACTTTTGTGGTTCATTTAAACTTCCTGGCTGGAGCATATACGAAGATATTTCATTTGGTTTTGGTGCCATTTTTCTTGGAAAACACAGAAACAAACAAAAATCAGATGAGGCTGGATCCAAAGACACTCAAACTGGAACTCAATCCCCTGACTCGGACTCTGTTTTGGATGACCTAGTTATCAGCAATGTTCTCATTTTATGTTGGGAACACGGAAAGCATCCACTTGTTGGTCAAATGCATTTTAATAGAAGCTGATCAACAAAGATAAGAGCTCCGGCCGGCTTGTTCTCTATGACAACATGGATTGCTAACATCCCTAAAAGCATGGAGCAGCAAGACACTTTGGATTTGTGCATTTTAAAAATAATAAGGTGCTCTTGGCCACTTACAGTGGAGATGCTAAGTGAATAAATATGTAGGCGGCTCTTTTGAGTACATCGCTTCCTGCCGTTGTGGACCTGCTGCACTCAACGGGGCTTTTGTTACATACACGATCGCCTGTGATTTGACAAAGTCTCTGTATTAATATTCAATATGACATGAGTTTTACACAATCCCTTTGTCACACTAATATCTGGAGGATAGATATGCTGTTAGACAGGAAGTAATCAGATGAGAGGTTTTGAAAGCCAAATGACTTATAATGCTGCAATGAACTAAAACACTATTTTACTTCAAGTTTACCGACTGAATCAATCTAAAGGAGGAAAAATCTGCCTTGTGAGCAAAACCCCTTATTTTTATGTATATTCATTCACTGCATCTGCAAAACTACATATATTCCATTATCTATTATTAAATGTGTAACCCAATATATACGTTAATAATATGCTATAATCCATTTCCCTTGCCACCAAATTCTATTTTGCACCAACATCACATCCGCCTCCGATCTCTACTCCATTTAATTAATTCTATATTCATGAAATGCTATATATAATGTATGATTACTATCCACTCTTCCCATCATTGCTGTAACTACCAGCAGTAATCCTCAGACTTTAGTATTAACAGACTAAATCTACTGGAAATGGAAAATCCAATCCTTTGTTTGTCATCAACAATCAGAGACAGTGGCCATGTGCATTAATAAAATGCTTTATACTTTATCTGACCTTTCTAGCGGTATATGTGGAAAGTACAACACATAGAAGAATCAGATTTCTATTAGAAGCTCGCAAACTCTTACAAATGTTGCTTTGACAATGATAAAGCTTGCTTTTACAGCTATCCATTAACTAGTAAGAAAACAGACAATCAAATGCAGATGCAGAAACAAAAAGACATCCCCTATAAAACACATTTCTTCCTAATTTTGATGCATTTGTTTGACTAAACAGTATATTTGTTTGTGGGGCATAATTCAGGAGTGAGATACCGAAAGGACATTTATCTATCATATAAATGGGACATGATGGATTGTTGTACTAGTTTATTGCTAATCATGTGTATATGCTATTTTTTAAAAAGACCAGGTAATTTTTGGCACTAAAATCAACCAATCTCACTTGGTTAGGTTTATGAAGAGATTGTAGTTTCAGTTAAAATAAGTTACAATTATTATATATAGTATATATTCAGTTAAGTTAAGTTAGTTAAACCAAACTAAGTTTACATTTTTAATGGCTTCTCAAGCTAGATTATTAGAGTATGGGTCTTACATAGACTTTACAAACATTTATTCATTTAAAAATCACATGTTTCTTATGTAATTAGCAGTAGCTTACCTGTTGAACTCCAAAACTTTTCCTTTCTTGTGTTGTCCCTATAAAAAGGGTCTGTGGTATCAAATAACACCTTGTGTTTTGCCAGTTTAAACGTGAACCGTCGCTCGTCGTCCATTGTATCTCCGTGTGAAAAGTTTTGAAAAGTTTGTTTTATTTGGAAGATTTACCGGATGCTCTAGCATATCCATTTCCGGTCCGACCTGTGTAATGATCCGCGTCTTCCGTCAAAACCAGACCCGCGTATTGACTTTTTGCGGCGCCGAGCGGAGAGGACGCTTCTGCCGCAAACTGGCGTCTGGTGGAATAACAAGCGGTGGCCAAAATGGCGGCGGTCAGTTCCGGTGGACGCGACGCAGCCGTTGGAGGAATACAGAGGTAAGTGTCACTTTAGTGAACGGTAGCTAAACAGCGGATTTAATCTTGTGCTAGCTTGTTTGCAGCATTAGCAAACCATGGTTTTTGTTTTCGGTTTTCCAAGAGTTCACTACATTATCATTGTCTGAATGAACTAAGTAATGTAGCACCTGAAACATGAAATTAATAATTTATGATAAAAAAAAACAGTTATCATGAGAGACAAAAGTTTTTAGATTACAAGTGTTACAATTAACGAGTGACCCTCTTAACTGGTGACTTTCAGCCGAATGCTAATGTGGTTGTTGTTGTTATGGCAGTCATTGAGCACTGGAAAATAATTTGTGGCTGCCCTCTTTGTTGTGTCATTTTAATTAAAAAGTCAACAATTATTTTTGGAATCTGTTTGATTAAAGATGTGTCATGTAAACAAGCTATTCACTCAATGTAAAAGAGTAAATGCTGTCCTATTACAGAAGCATTTGGCTGAAAGTAGCCAGATAACAGGATCACTCGTTAATCCGTAAAATCAGTCAAGAATAATTGGATTGTGTTAGGTTAACCTCTAATGAAACTTAAATCTGTTAAATAAATAAAACATTAACATTAGGAAGTGTTTTATTGAGTTGAGAAACGATGTGTCACGTAGATGAGCTATTCAGTCCGTTTAGATGTAAAAGAGAAATTGTGTATCTGATATGAAAATGGCCACTAAACAATCTACTTTGCTTGTGAGGTCCCATCACTCGTAATGTTTATGAACACTTAACAAGTCATGTTACTGCCATAATCCATTCTGCTATCTTTAGGAACCTGATAAAATGCTCTCCCTTTCACTTTTCCATCAACTATTGTGGCATCCCGGAGCACAATGGCTGTCTGCCACATGGTGACACTGTAATGTTTAAATGTAGCAAAAACATTGTACTTTTTACTCCACTACATTTTGCTGCCAGCTTAAGTCACGTTTCAGGTGGAGATTTAACATAAAAAACATGATACATTTAAAATGATTACACCTTTTTTTCAATTGAAGCTCATAATATTATATTGCTAACATAAATGCAACAATTATAAAAATCCAACAATATATTCCGAATATTTTAAACAACGTGAGTGGGTCCATTTTGCATAATGAGAAATTTTACTTTTGATACTTTAAGTGCATTTCACTGATACTTTTGTACTTTTAATGAAGTAAGTTTTGCTTGTAGTGGAGTAATTTCACAGTCTCGTATTAGTACTTTTACTTCAGTAATGGATCTGAATACTTCTTCCACTGGTACCTGTACTCAGAATGAAGGCTGAAGCATGTCAGTGTTCAGGCTCTGGGAGACAGAGCAGGTTGCAGGATTGACAGTCTTTGCAGTGTGCTTTGAACAGGTTATACTGGTCTCTAGTGGACATTGTGCATACTACAACTTTTTTTTGTGAGGATCAGAGATGTAAATGTCCAAATCTAATTAAATGCTACTCCTGCTGGGCGGACCGGCTTCAAAAGATACAATTTATTTTTATGTAAAACAGAAACATGGATGACATTGGGGTTTGATATCTCTGGATTTATTTTAATTTGTCGTCCCAAAAAGGTTTGAAAAGATGACTGAAGTGAGGAATCTTTAATGACCCTGTCCCTGTGGTTAACTTTGATAAACTTCAAAGCAAATGTCAGACCCAGTTAAGATGAATCTATTTGAAATTGCTCATGCGTTGAGCAAACTGATTGATCTGGGTTCTCTTTGGGCGCGGCCGTCAATGTCTGGTCTTTATGAGCTTGATAGACAGATAAGTGCCATCAGAGGTTTCATAAGAAGTGAATACATTTACATTTTTACTCTAACCTTGAACTGGTGGAATAATAATTTCTAAGTCAAAATGTAACTTCTTAAACTTAAATGTTGAATATATTCTTTCAGTCAAACTTTTATTTTATTCACCACCGTTCTTTAGATGCACGTCCTCAATTTTATTAAAGAGCTAAAGGAAATTAAATTTAAAAAATAATTATGCCATCACATAAAATTTAATAAATTCAGTTCATACTTCTACTTTCAGAAGTCAAGTTATTTATTTTAAGTGATAATTTGTATTATATTATTATTTTAAAAGAAATCTTGACCATATTGTCATACACGCTTATTTGCGTTTTTTGCTGAGTTCGAGAGCAATATCACTCTTCTGTCTGTACAGTGACATACAGCTGCTAACGGAGGGTTCATTTAGCTTAGCACAAAGACTAGAAACAAAAAAAAAAGAAGACAACATGGCACTTTCCAGTTTGTAAAACTCACTTGACAGATTTAGTTCACCAAAAAGCAAATAAGTTTTAAACACATTTTTTAATGCTTATTTAGTTATTGCTCTCAATGCACTTAGTGTCTTGAAATTGGCCATATTAATTATATACTGTAGGTACGTATTTTTTCAGGGATTTACTTCATTGAATATCGGAGATCAAATGAAAGTTTTAGTCCTTATACACTATGCTTGATGTGTCTGGGTTTTAACTATAATAGTAACAATTTTAGATCAGCTTCTTTGTTATGCTTTTAGGTCAACTTTATTTATCTCCATTCACTTAGTCAGGCCCAGGCCATCATCTGTTCATTGTGTCAAACAACATGAACCACAGATAGATGACTGACATGTTCTGACAGACACACATGTTGTCAAGTTAAACAAGAGCTGACGTGAAAAAGACGTCCTGTGCCGGTCAGCTGCAGCCTTAAGATACAAAGACTCTCTCTGTCTCTCTCTCTCTTTTGTTCTTTTCACTGAATATTACTGGAAGACAGAACAATAAGTAAATAATAAAGGCATTTCATATAATAATAAAACAAAAAAGACATTATGTAGCTGTTTCAGGGTCCTGGTTTTGGGCTAAATCAGGCATTGATGTGTAATTTTAATACTTTCTTGCTTTCTCTTGTATGACCACTTCATTCATAAATCCTAACATGTGGCGACATGACATGCCACTAGATGGCAGTAGTGCCTCACTCAGGTTTTTAGACTGTCCGGTCAGTCTGCTCCGTCTCTAACCCAGCTGTACGGAGCAGTTTCCAGATGAAACACAGATCACATATAAAGGTTCTGAGTGACTTGATACCTTACATTGGCATGCTTTAGGCGTATTCAGAGAATGTAAGAGTAGAACGTCTGGCAGAAACTTGCGTGATGAATTCACATAAGTCTTTATGATAAATATGCTGCTAATCTCCTATTGTATACTGTTAACTGTCAACCAGCAGAGGGGAAAACACTATTAAAGTAAATAACACTGGTGGCTTGTGTTGCATCTTGGCCTCCCATGCGTTTTTTTTTCTTTTTTTAATTTGATATTTGTGTGCCAAGTCTCTGCAGTCGTTCCAGCAGTTGCCACCAACAAAAAAACCCACAAGACTTTCCATCCCTGATACAAAATTGCAATCAAGTCAGGTCCCCGAGGGGAAAGCCGGGGTGCAGCGTCTCGGTTTGTGATGTTCTGGGGATGGCAACAAACTGTTGTGCTGCCTGCCAGCATGTCAAGCCAGGAGCATTAGAGAGGGAAAAGTGGAAAATTAACCGGTACCAATTGCCAGAACGCTCACGTGACTGCAACACATGGGAGCGATGGCGAGGACGGTTTAGTATGAGGAACATTCCAGCAAATGCACTGACATGTGACACCCAATTACAGTATCACACAGAAATCCTCACTGTGTTTCTTCTGGGTTTTTTTCTGGAACGCAACAAACTATGTAAACTCTCCTCTCAGCACACTGAAGGTCAGAGAAAATGCTAAACAATTACAGTGAATCCCCTGGCTGTTATAAAGAGAGGGGACATCTGCCCATAAGCATTTGAAAGCTGATCAAAAAACAAAAAAAGACTTTTGAAAATACATATTAAAGAGCGACAACTTTTCTTTGTCCAAACAACATCTTTTTTGGACAAATGATGAGCAGCCAGACAGCGAGAAAGCCACTACAGAGAAGCCAATTTTCCTAACAGCAGTAGCCTCATTAGACCAAAATGCAACGCAGCTGTGTGGATCTTTCTCAGTCAACTAGAAACCCCCCCCTGCTATCATGCTCTTAAACTACTATCACTGTTTTCATGCACTGTCACAAACTAGCTAGGAAGGACAAGAAGGCAATTATAATATTTATTCTACCTAACCAAAAGGAAATACAAAATAATGGTAAACCATACAAAAATAGTTAAAGTCAGGTAAAATAGTTTAATTTCTATCTTCATTTGGAAGATTCACATGAGAAAAGATTAATTGAAACACTAAAATTTGACATCTTTCGAAAATTCCCATAAATGTTTTTACCCTTGCTTGAGGGTTTTTTTTGTCTATTTTGAAAAATAGTTAATGCGCTTAACAGGAGATGGAAACGCCTTTTCCGAATACTTTCTAACGTATCGAACATTTAACTCTTTGACTAATCAGCTGTTTCTGCTCTGCTGGAAAACTCAAATGAAGAAGAGATCACTTTCTCTCGTGTGTGGCCAAAGTTATCTGATTAGCAGCCTCTTTTTTTGTTGTATTTTTTTCCTCTCTTGCGAAGTCTACCTCTTCTACAGATTAGCCTACAGCAGCATATTACACCACCATCTTCTGACCAAAGTACGTTTATGCAGCTTTGTTTATTTGCTCTAAACCAGTTGATGGAAACATCCCTATTTCACATTTTCTTTAATGCAACATTTCAAAAATTTATTTTCAAATTTGCTTCAACTCTAATGGAAACACGGCAAGGGTCAGACTTAGTTGTGCAAAAATGCTAACATTTCTTTAAACTGTTAGCATACTGCAGCTGCTGTAACAAAGGAAAGAGGCCTATTAATGTATGCAGTATCCATAAACTTCGGCCATCATTATTGTTTTAAACACACTTGTGCTTTTCCCACTGTCATGTCAAAATTTCTGTCATGCAAAAGGTCTGTGAGGACTTACCAACTCTTAATTATTTATGCTGTAAAAGGGATTGTGGGTCAGAATAGCCAGAAATGCGAGCTGGCATGCATCCTGCAAAATGCAACTGGCTGCAGTTGGACATCCTGGTATTTTTGGCAAACTGCTTGGGGAAGAATTTGGACATACTAAATCTTTTTCCTGCATACTAAATAGTGTTGTTGTACGAGTTTGAATACACCTGCACTCCACAGTGAAACCAACATTGAAGTATTTACCCTTATTGCAAGAAATGTTATCAAACCAATGCATTAGTAATGTGTCTGTGAACAATGACATTACATATGAAGGTCTAGCGCTTGTTGGGGGCGGTTGAATCCTCGTGTTAAAGCTTCATGCGGCGATGTGGGTCGAAGACTATATTTAAAAGTGTGATGCTGATTCAACTTTGTTGTTTATGAGAAATGTAATGTCATCTGTTCAGCTTCGAAACAGGCTTAAAGATTGAAAACCAGATCTCTCCTCGACTGTGAGAAACAGGTTAAACTGAAGTTATCTTAAGAACAGTAGGCTCCTTGTTGGCTGGTAGACTCAGTTTGGACTGGTCTTGGTCCGTGTCCCACTTCCCTACATACCATTAGCACTGGATATGTAACTGGTTTTGCAGTGCAGTAAATCAATACACTCTTTCCGTTCTGTTCACATGTGCATGTACACTGATATTACCAGCTAAGCTTCACTCAAAAAGAGGCAACAAATTATCTTTTTTTTCTTCTTCCCCTTTTTTTTAAAGATCTTTCTGGAACTGTCTTACTACCATCTGCAACTGCTTAATTTTTGCAGCTGTGAGTATCCCCTCAATTTTCGTTTTGAACTGCTTTGTTGAACAATAGAGTCCATCAACAACACAATCAAAAGTCTGACATCTTTGGAAGTTTCTCATTTTGTCAGTTTTCTGGTGCAGACGCAAAAGTCATAGAACATTAGGCAGTAGAGATGTGTTTAAAATAACTCCCTTGTTCACACATTCATTAGTATTCTGATCCCTTACTTTAGTAAAAGTACTAATACTGCACTGTGAAAATACTTAACCACAAGTAAAGGCATTCATAACTTGCTTAAGTAAAAGTACAAAAGTATCACCATCAAAATGTACTCACTATGTAGAATGATTGTTACATATATTCCAAATATATTATTGTAAGCAACATTTTACTGTTAAGGGTTAATTTTTTACTACTTAATATGCTGTTTTGTGGTTTAATTTATAATGTAAACCCACGTTGATGCATTTATGTAAGCAGCATTTACATTTTCTGCATAGTCGGGCTAATTTTACCAACTTAATAATAATGTTATGAGGTTTAATTTAAAAGGAAAAAAGCATAATCATGTTAAATGTATCATGTTGTTTCATATTAAATCTTGCCCTAAAAGGTAACCAATGCTGTCAAATTTAGTGAAAAAAAAGTGCAATATTTGCCTCTAAGATTTAGTATGATGGTAAAAGTACTTCAAAATTACACTTAAGTAGAGTACTTATGTACTTAGTTACATTTCACCACTGTTACACCCAATATAAAATGAACTTAGTATTTTTATTCTATAGTGATCAGTACATTCAGATTAAATGGACACTTTTGTTGCTGTATTTATTTTTTTGAAGGCATTACATAAAGCATAAACATGACTCTTAAACTGTTGATGTATGATAGCTGTAGTGCACTGTAAAGTAAATAGTGTGTACTTGTTCTCTGAATTATTGTTTGACTCCGGTGGGCCTGACCTTCGCTGGTCTGTCGTGTAATAATGCTCTGTCTCAGCACCAGCAGTGCAGCATAATGTGTAACACCGAGTCTATCATTAGACCTTTAGAAGGCACTCAATGTCGAACCCTCAAATTAAGTACTAATGAACATTTCTAAGGCTTAAAGCCCTTGAGACAGACGCGCAGCTTTACTGCTCTCTCGTGTGTGTGTGTGTGTGGCTCTGAAGGTTCACGCCTGTGGTGTCCGGTGTGTGGCCCCAGACGAGCCGAGCCCGCTGCAAACACGGCACAAACAAGCAGCTCTTTTTGTTCTCCCGCATGGAGCCCGTTGATGATTGTGTGAATCCCCCTCTCTCATTGGTTTTCTGCTGACCTCTGACCTAATTTCACTCCGGAGCACAGAGAAGGGCATCTGGACGCAGCGTTCCCACTAAGAGCTACTCAAACACAGCCGTCTATGTAGGTCAGCACTTTGCCCTCAGTGTCACTTGTTCAAACCATAAACAGATTGAGAATGCGCAAGTTTGTGTGTGTGCGTGTGTGGTTTGGTATAGGAGTGCAACTAACTAATTGGAGGGTTGATGTGCATTTCACGGGATGTCACTGCACTGGGGGAAAATCCCATCTGTTGCCAATACTTCTTCATGCTTCATGCTTGTTTAGCGATTCATATGGTTTGTATAATATTTTGCCTTTGACATGCATTACACGATGTTCATGCTAATAAATAGCTCTTATGTTCTTGGCCGCTTTTTAAGGTCCTGTTTGTAGTAAACAAGAGTGCCTAGAACATGAAACATGGATCATTTTATCTTTTTTTATTGATGTTCATTGAGACAAAAACATATTTTAGAAACATTTGGTCAAAGTTTCATTGGGATATTTTTGACCACTAGGAGGTGGAAAGAGTCCACAACAAAACCACAATGAATCCTGATGTAATGACTTGCATCATAAAAATGCAGCAGAAACAGTGCATATAATTAATATAATTTTTATTACCATTTTAGCCCGTTTTCCACAAACATTTTGGCCTCTAAAATGATGCTGTGTGTGGGCCACAACCATTACCTTCTCTGCCTGTTGTTTAACCAAACATAAAACTAAACTAATTTACTAAACTAAATTAACACTAAAAAGTAGAGTTAAATAATCATTATCTGACAGTGGTGCTGAGTCTTAGTGGGATTGGGAACAACTATTTTACATTACATTTTTATTTACTTCAGAGTTCATCCAGAGGTCAGAGGAGACTGTTTAATTAGAAAATATGATATTCACTGACATTAATAATGTGTTCATACCAAACATGTCTTTAAGAAAAACGGGTGCAAAGCAGAAATGGTGGTTAAAGTTAAAGTTAAAATACCTATGTACTTAGTTATAATCCACCACTGTTACTCCCAATATAATAAGAAGTCAGTATTTTCTTTCTATAGTGATCAATACATTCAGATTAAATAGAAACTTTTGTTCCAGTATTTATTTTTTTGAAGGCAGTACATAAAGCATAAACATTACTCGTAGTGCACTGTATAGTAAATAGTGTGTACTTATTATTATTGTTTGACAGGGCGATGTTATGCACAATAATGGCTCACAGGCATTCTAGGCAAATTTCTTGCTTGACTCGTCTTATCTCGCGTGACTGTATGTGAGTGACACATTTTATTGTCTACACAATCCATGTGGCTTGGTGTGAATTCGCTTCTTTGCATTGACTTTGTATGTAATTGCTCTGCATGAAAAGTTTGCTTCCCATTGGGTGTGAACCCACCACCCTGTGATCACACATGGGACTCACTGGAGCTTAAAGGTCACTCAATGTATATCCTCGAGTTCGCCCCGTCCCACAGCCACCCTGCCTTTTCACACTTACTAGAGTCTGTCGATTGTTATTTACACAGCTAAATAACTGTGGGTGACCCATTGATCCGCCTCTACGGACACAGGCCAACAGCGCATCTCTCATATTTTTCGCACTGCAGAGGACGTGGATCGGGTTCATGTAGTTTGACACAGATTTGGCGGGCAGCGGTGCCTCCAGGGGGCGGGAGCATTGATGCTTCCATGCTTCAGCTAACATCAGAGAGTTCAGGGGACCAAACTCTGCATGACCTCCGAGTGACACTCCTGATCCAGCCAGCCATGGCTTATGGTAAGGCTCGGAGCTGGAGAGACACAAGCACTTCATCGTCCAGAGTTGGCGCCTGTCAGGGCGGCTCAGAACCACACAGGCAGAGCTCGAACTCACTTGTCTCTGTGTATTTGGCCCTTTCTGTGTGGCAAGAAAAATCGAATTTTGGAAGCTTATGCCACATAAATAGAAGTTTAAAGCATTTTAATTAACCCTAAGTGCTTATATCACCTTGATGTTATTTCTGAATTGAAATTGAAATTATTTATGTTTTTCTTTTTTTAAATAAGCAAACACAGAGTATATTTATTGGAATCATTTGTGTCAAATATTTTCCCCATCAAATATTAGTGATACTTATTTTTTAGTTATGACAGGCCAAACATTTAATAATATTTATGATTACAACTTTATTTAAAAGACCATTTTCATACATACAATGCAGCTCAAAGTACTTCACAGTATACACAGTATACAGTAATAATAATAATAATAATAATAATAATAATAATAATAAGAAGAAGAACACAATAAAAAGAAATAAACAGGAATTTGCCCATTTGGCCCAATTATCCCCTTAAGCTATTATGTCCAAAATAAAGATTTAACAAGATATTGTATGTACCAGGCACACATATATTAGACCAAAACAAAAAATTATCTACAAAGTTAATTTTATAAGTTTACTCAAATAATAAATATTTATATGGAAAAATATTTAAATGACTTGTGCACCTTTAAACAATAGAAAAGAAGTTTATCCTGATGAATAGCTTTTCTCTCCCCCTAAGTAACCTAATTTAATTTTCAATATTCTAGTAATATAATATAACACTTGATTCTAACACCATTTAATCAGATTTTTGTAATTGTAAAAGTTTATTTCAACAGCAGCTTTAAAAGGAAAAAGGATATTTCTGCGACACAAAAATATACAGTATCTGTTCCTTGTCATTTCTCGTCTCAGCACCGTGTTCAATATGAACCCATAAACATCTGTGTCCCATGTAGTCACATCAGGAAGCACCTGAGAAGCAGAAGTGACAGCTGAGTGCACGAAGACCTGCAAATCCTCTTGCACTCTCTCACCTCCCGTCTCCTGCAGCACACCAGAGATGTGTGTGTGTCCTCGTCTGCGGGTCATCACACCAGCCACAGTTGTCAATGTCCCTGGTGGTATCAGGGATGGCGGTGTGTTGACAGCGATCGATTTTAATGTCAGCAGCTTCGCGGCATCCTCCTGTGGAAGAAAAAGACATCATTTGTGGAGAGTGGCCAGCTGAGGAGCCACTTAGTGGAGGGAGAAGAGCTCTAATCTTGGAAATCACAGTGTAACACACCGCTTGTTCAACAGAGCCGCTGTAGATGTTAACAACAACATTTTAGCTCATCAGTGAGACAGCAGGTCCATGTTAAAACACTTAATGTGATCTTATTTCTTATTTAAATGACCATTATTTTTAACAATATTGCAGCTAATATAATCAAACAAATTCTAATGTCATGTATTTCTTATTTTTTTCTTAAATCATGATTATAGCATTATTCAGTTCAGAAAACATTTAAAACACATTTTAGTAATATACTTATAATGTTAAATTAACCAAATAAAAAGCAGGACAGCGTCAGTTGTTACTCTTAATTCTTATTTACTTTTGGGTCCCACTAATTGGATTTTCCAGTCTTGGACAGGTAATAACATAACCTATGACCCCTTAAAAAATACAGAAATCTAGATTTAATGACATGCCGCTTGTCTTTTAAAGTAATGCTAAAATGTTATCCCGGGATATTAATGTTTGCCGGTTAGGTTGGAGCCAAAAAATACAGTTTAACTAATTATTTTACGCCTTCGACATCACTGAGATTCCGTTTGTCGCTCTTATTCTCGCCCCACTGACACGTGGAGAGATCCAGAGCTTGACAGGCGTGCCATGCTCAGTTACTGATGCAATGAACCATTGAGGTTCAGCAAACGGTCAATTATGTTTACATTACGTGCTAATTCAAGGCCATCGACATCGGTATTGTATTGTACTGATGAAATGTGACGTCGATAAAGTACATTAATTCAACACAGCTGCAGAACTGACTTAGCATCAAGTCAACAGTTTATAGTGCTTTTCATATTTGTTTTAAATCGCTAAAAAACTGAATCTATATTCCAGTTTTGAAAACTTATACCATGTATCATACTGCATTACGCACAGCTGGGTAACCATCCTGTAGGTCACACACGTCTCTGTTCTCTACAAGGCGCCGACATGTTTCTTCGTTGCGTACTGGGAGCTCCCTCACTCTCAATAATACATGAGTTTGACAGTGTGTGTGCATCAGTAACAGATGATGCCGCAGGTTTTTTTTGTCCCACATGACTATAATCAGCCTGGTGTGAAACTCCCAAAACTTTTTGGCTGAATCCATCAGCACATTACCCTCCTGCATCAAAAAGACAGCCAACCACATCACACCCAGCAGAGCTGTTGCTCCCATGTCAATGAATATTATCTGTGTTTTTAATGGCAAACCACCAAAGTGCATAGGGCTAGTCTGCTGAGCAAATAATGACTTTGATCATTATTCACTGACATAGAAAGGCCCCGAGTTGCTAATTGACAACATAAATCTTCTGAGAGGCTTAATAGTGGTGAAGGAAGCATTCAGATCCTTCACTTTAAGTAAAGATTCTAATACCACACTGTAAAAAAAAGTTTATAAAAGTATGAATCTTAAAAAAAAACATTGAAGAACACCAAAGGAAAATCCATGCTGTGATTTGATCTATTTTTTTTTTTTTACATTTGGAGATTTCAGGGCACTTCTGTTATAAACTACAGAAAAAAACCCTTATTATCAATAGACCCAGAAAATCCTCTGAACGCTCTGGGTCTCTAGTTTGTGGTTTTAAAAATTCACGAGGCTGTCATTTTCCCAGAGGTCACGACAGATCTTTTAATATAGTGACGCTCCCTCTGAGTCTCAGCTTTCCAGTGATACCCAATTTATGCAATTCCAACACTGTTCAGTGACCCCAGTATGCAGAAATATTCAAATACAAAAACACATCATACTGCATGAGAAAACCAGTGTGGTTTTTGCTTTAAACTGCATGGGATTTATATAAATTGGGCATGTCTGTAAGGAGGAGACTCGTAGGGACACTTTTCCCTTACACTCAAACTTTAGCAAAATTAAGCATTTTGCAGCCCGACAAGCTACATTAGTTATATTCCACCTGGGCCGCAGGGGCCTTGTTTGTTTGTGTAAAGAATGAGGAAAATGATTTTCAGAAGGTGAAGAAGCCTTTGCAATTTTAATGATGTGAAACCAGCATGTTGGTGGCTGGAGGCCTGAAAACTATTTGAACTTTATGACACAGAAATCATTTACTCTGGCATCAATACACAGTAAATACCAAGTTTGTTGTGGATGTTACCTAAAGTTCAAGAGAGGGGAAATATCTGAGCTTTCATTTAGGTATTTTTGTTACATAAAAGGTATTGCCTAGTGGAGCTTTTAGTAAAAATTTAGGGAGTAAAGAGATTTACAGTACGTTTGTGCTCGAGGTGAGGATGGATGATGATTTTTTTATCTGCTTTGTGAATCACCCATGAAAGAAAAATTTACTATCTGAGCAATTTCTCTTCTCCTGTTTTTATCAAACTTAAACTACTTTAAAACAGCTGTCGGCTTATTCTTGCAGCTTCTAGTGACTGCAGAGCAGCACTGACTGTTGGTGGAGAGGAAATATGGCACCATGTTTGGGTTTGCATGGTTTATAAATGGATGTATTCTAAAACAAAAGACTGTGTTTGCCCGATACAAATGAGTCGACCTCTTTACTTTAAACCTTTTCAGTGCTGAAAAAGCACAGCTGTAAAAAAAATAACACTGATAACAACAGTACTCCATTTAGATCGGCTGGTTCCAGGAATAAAACAGACCGACTGTATCGTTAATGTTATTAGCTCCACCTGTGCTTTTCCTCTGTCCATCTCTTTCTGCTGTGGATAGCTTCCTCCAAACAGGGTCATCCTGTGTCAGGATTGAAGTTAGGGTTAGGGTAACACCAGTGAATTTTCTAAGCCCATAGATTAGAAAACTGGGATGATCTACCATAATTAAAATTATTCAAACCCCTAATAAAATTATTTTGTATTTATTATTGTAAAGTCTTGTGTGGATCTCATGGTCAAAACCTTGTTGTCCGGCCTGCTTCAGCTAATACATTGGTCAGTTCTGTGTGCTGGTTAGGTGTGATATAAGACAGTTTAAAAGTAAGTAAATATAACAGAAATGACAGAAGTGAAGCCACAGAAGTGTGTGAAATTTACATGCCACTAGCACAGAATTCGGTGTTAAGAGGTTGTGGTCAGCACTGATCAACAACCAGAACTGCAGCTAATTAGCTAGTAGCATACAATAGCACAATGGCATTGATAGAAGAGGGGAAAAAGAAGAATTGGTGCAGTGGACGATGAAGGACAATTTTATTTCACCTCTTTTCTGTTTATTATTTTTAGGCTGTGTTGATTACACGGTCTCTGTCTCTGTTCATCTTCTCCCCCGTGCCCTTAAAACCGCATGATGTAGGCTTTTCTTTGTATTCATCATAGAAAAAACGAAAATCAAATGCTTTTTAATATGTCTTATAATAATAATAGATTATGGCAGAATTTTTATGAACCTGTCCATCAAAACGGACAACAGAAAAGTCTGGACTGAACAATTTTAAGCTGTTAAGAATAATGATATTTTTTCAAAGCTATCTCTTTTTTTCATCTTTGAAAACACATGAAAGATGGTGGGATTCTTTATTTTATTATTAATCTGAGGGAACACAGACACACTCCCTGCTCGGAGCCATGGTTTGTTTTCAGTGAAACAGCGTCTATAAAAAGCTCAGAACAATCCCTCACAAACGCTTCATCACTCTGCTCTGTAGTGCAGCAGGCTAGCTAGCTAGCTAGCTCTCAGTGCGGCTAGCTGAAGCATGGATGTGTGATATTATATGAACTTGATCCTGGATCAAGTCAATAAAATCTGGCGCCCATTTATTGCAATAAAAGTTGGTCACACAGCACAAACAGTAATCCATCCACGGGTCAAAGGCAAAGATTGTTTTTTTCCCTTTTGAGTGGGCGGTCATATGGAAAACTTTATGAGCATGAATTCAGTCTTTGGTACTTTCTCTTGTCGCTGTGACTGTAAGCTAAAGATTAATATGTTCACAATAGGCTTTCTGTGGCTTAATTTATGAGGTGCTGATCATTTTGGGACACTAGAGTAGTATTTTAACCCTCTGAAGAAACTCAACTTCTGCTTTTTCTTTTTAGGATTTATGGTGTTATTACATAACTGTGTCATTTAGCAAAAAATACATGTCTGAGTTGTATTTTCACTCCATTACTGTACATTTGTGCGTGAGTTATTAAGCCAACTGCTTTGCTGACAAATATCTATTTATGGCTTTATTGCATAAGAGAAGCGCTGTTGCAGTTTTTCCATAATTTTCAGTTTTTCAAAACTTAATGGGATTTAAATATATTTTTCTGTTTTGTTTTTGTCTATTTAAATGATAACACATAATTGATATTTTCACCAACATTTCATTGCAGCTTCACATTGCTTATCCTCTAAGAAATCAGCAAGATACCATCATATGATTGCAGTGTTACTTAAAATAATCCAGATGAATACAGATATAAAAAAAAAACATAAGATAAAATGTCCTCTCTGGGAATTTTGGGGAACATTACTAAAATTTCTTCTAGCCACCCATGATTTTAATGATTGCATAGAGGATCAGGACTTGTGAAAACACCCAGAAACTACTTGGGGAAACTTGCTTCTTGTGTGAATGAACTGTGAATGCAGACGTCCCCTCCAGTCCACTGGAAGGCTTCAGCATTTCAAAGGTGGTGGTATAGTGCTTTGTCCCGTGAGCACCCTTGGAGGAAAGTTGATGTGCAGCATTAACTCCTCATTGTTGTGCCCTCCCGCCCCTGCTCTTTCCCAGATCACTGTCTATATCCGGGCCAGCATCCTGAGTGGAGCGCGCTCTCATGTTCCAGATATTAAATTACTCATGAAATATTTGCTTGGCCTCCAGGGTCTGCTGCAGCTTGCTCCGAAACTTCCACTTAGCCCCTGAAACGTCTCGGAGTGCAGGCTTGTGTCACCTCTGCCAAAGCAAGGTCAATTTTTCCAATTTAGAAATGGGACATTACAGGGCCGTTTCAGATTGGATTAGCCTCAGAGTTCTGCTCTTGTCACCTTTTTCTTCCTCCTTTCCTGGCGTACCTCTCGTCTTCGCGTCCAGACGGGGAAGACTCCTTCCCTTAAACAAGCAGTCTGAGAGGTTGAACATTGCATGATTCAGTAACGAGGAGCCGCCTGATCACTCACGCTGTGTGCACTTGACTGTACCAGAAAGTTCCATCCAGCTCGGTGAACCCTGAAGACGTTTTAAAGATACAGACGCAGAGTTCAGAAGGACAGCGGGACGCTAGAAACAATCCAGTCTGACGTGTTGTGACTGAACCTGATGGCTGCTGGTTATCAGCCGAGAAATGACTCTTTATTCAGTTTTTTAAATTCTTTTTATTAATTAAACTTTAATTTGAGGTTGAATTCATATTTAAACTAGATGAATAATTGAAGCAGGTCAGTGCCGGAGTAACAGGCAGATTAGAATAAAATTTTTATTTTGCATTCATTAAAGCCTAAATCTTAAAATAACACAAAAAAATGATAAGTTAAAAGATACAACTTCAATTTAAAGCAAATGTAAGTAAAGTAAAGATTCTGTTAATAAGCTCTTAACCAAATACAGCAAATATTCCTCAAAATTCTAACAATCATAACATATCTAGTTTTTTTAATTACTGTTCCTGAATATTATTATTAACCAGGAACAGTAATATATTGTATATTGAAGAGCTTATTGCTAAAAATGTGCGGGCAGAATAATACAAAATCCAAATGTATTTTTCTTATAAACATTATAAATCAGAAAATAGCTTCAATATTTAAAACTTTCCACTTTATAAATGCTTCTGTTGTCCCACGGAGTGTGTGTATCAGATTATCGTGAACGAGGGATGTCCTCTTTTGTTCAAACACATTTAAATTAGTGTAAGTTTATCCTGCAAATGAAAATGACTGAAGCGTAAACGAATGTCGAAAGTCTTTAAGGGAAAAGAAGTGAGACAGGTCAGTTGTTTTCTTATGTGTGTGTGTGTGTGTGTGTGTCAGACTGGCTGGTGTTTGTGTGAGTTATTCTTGTGTAAGCAGACGTCAAGACTTGTGAGCAGGGCAGCGAGTGAAAGAAAGACCGGGGCTCCGTGTACGGAGGAGGAAGATGGAGGCTGCAGTGTGTAGGTTTGGTCACGTGGTTTACGGATAATAATACGGTTTAATTCCCACTGGAGCTGCACACACACACACACACACACGAAAAATCATTTAATATGTTAAATTACTTTATAACTAGACAAAAACTGTACAAAACAAATATGCAAGTGAAGTAAAATTTCCGTCCAGACAGCAGACATGAAATAATTTTATTAACACCTGCAAGTACTTTGCTCAAATATTTCAAGATGTGTAAAATTATATTTAGTCTCGCCATTTAAATGTTCTTCCAAAGTCTTTATAAGAGCTCCAAACATCCTCCAAACATGCACAAACTGAGTTTCTTCCACAATAATAAATCATATCTATTTTTTTTTTATATAATTACAGTAATTTTGCCTAATGCAATCTGTTATTGCTTCAACTTGGAAGCATATAAGAAGCAGATAAAGCAACGAGAAGCAGATGTAAAGATTCCTCTGACTTCAGACCTCAAGCATTCCCATATGGCCACCGCAGGCCTCACAAACTGCGGCTGCGCCTTCACTTATAGATCTCGGCGAAAAAGGTGAGAATCCAGTCACCCGTGATTATTACCAGCTCACTCATGAAATCGCCAACCACGGGGCAGTGATGGAGCGAGGGGAGACGGACAGATCAGGAGCTGCTTCCTATCACATCGGGGCTGAGCTCCCCCGAGCAAAATGGAAAACAATATATTTTAGTTTCTACAATGTGAACAGAAAATATGAATGCAAATGTCGGACACCAAAGTCATTCCTGTCTTCCACAACTGTTACTTTAAATTCACACGCGTTAAATATTTATATTCCACAGAGAAGCTTTTCCACAGACTTCCATCTCCTCCAGCATTGTGTTTATAACACCCAGATTAGATTCCGTGTTTTTATCAGTGTGCAGCAGTTTATATAGTGCACACTAAATTAAATCATAAATGGTTGTGAGAATTACAAAAAAAGAGCAAAATTCGCATATACAAATCGAGGTTTTATTAATGCATAACTGAGTGTTAAGAATTCCGATGATCCAGACCATGAAGCTGACTTGACCTAAAATAGGATTTAACAGCTTTCTGAACCTCAGAAAGCAGGAGCTTGTGTTAAGCTCCCACACTGCTGTATGTGTGTATCTGGAAACCCTTTACAAAAAGCACATAAAACTCTAAGGCCCCTCGGAGGTTGGCTATCCGCACTCTCCCAATACTCCAGAAACATGGCGTATAAATCATTCAAATCATATCTGTGTTTCTGCTGCATAGCCGCCGGCTTCTGGGTCTCACGTCCCGGATAAAGTGCTTCCCCCAGAGTTTCTCGCACTGATGACTCTGCGTGAGGCTGGAATTATAAAACTACATCTGTCTACTGAGACGTTCCTGCACTCAAAATTCATTTTTCACTGAAGTAAAGCTACATTTTAAAATATATTCTCTTTTCACTGAATTGGGTCCTTTTTTACAGCTTACAGTAGACCCTTTCAGAATTTTTAAATTGCTCATAACCAGAATTCTTAACAAACTGAAAAGTCTGATACAGAAAATTATCGTACTTCTCTAATGCAAATGTGAAACTGGTTCAATGGATTTTTATCTGCCCTATTTCTGTAACTTTTAAGTAGCTGTAACCCTTTAAAATCCCAAATAATTCTGATTCCAGTTTCTGTAACAGGCAGTCAGACCTCTGTGTATCACAAATAAGTAACATCAAGCAAATCAGAGTAACACATACAACTATGAATCCCAAAGAAATATAATAAAAACAAATTGCAACGATTTGCAGATCCTTTACGACCTACATTCAACTGAATACAACACAAAGACACAATATTTCAAGCTCCAGCAAGGAAACTCTTGTTAATTTTTACAGTAATTCTGAATGTGATGCATTCTGTTTTATATGTTTTACACGTCGTCCAAATGTTTTTGGAATCGGTTATATACAACATGTTCGACATGTACATTCTGGCAAACAAAAGAAGCATATGGGCTCATGCATATACAGCCCAAATAGTATGTAAACATTAAATATTTAGGTTAATTCCTTATTTGGTGTATTTAATAATGTTTTATGGTATTTATTATGTTGCCTATGTATTTTAATAAGGTTAGAAAAAAAACTGAGGAAGCAAAGCCAAAATAAACTAAAAATACAACCGTTACATATAATTAAATTTTTAGGCAATATGCAAATAATTTTTATTTATTTTTTTAGTCCTTTCCTTGAATCTAGAAAGAGGCTAAAAAAAGGTTTTGTGCAAAAATGTCAGATTTTTAAAATTATTCTGTGGACCAAAATAAGCTGCCATTTACACACAAAAATGTTATATTTGCATTTAATCATATATTATTTATATAATTTGACAATTATGGAGTAAAAGCAAAAAAATGTTTTGACTTAGATTTCAGTAATGTTTGGCATTAGTTTGCACTTTATGCTGGCGGCTTTATGCTCAGCAGGCTACTGTATCGTATTCGCTCCTGAGCTCTTTTTGCCCTGTACGGATAGACAAAACCTCCATGTGTTGATGTATACATTTAATGGGTCAATTCATCATGTTGCGATAAACACGACCATTATCATACAGTGGAGTCTCCTGATGAGATAAGCCACAGTGTTCACCAGCTTTCCAGTATAATTTATGACCCACAAGTCAAGCCAGATTAGGCCTGATTGGATCGCTGGTGCCATATGTGACCTACAATCTGTGCTGCGCTTAGGAGGGTCAGCGATCTCCCTGGGCAAAGGTTGCCATGGGAACGACCTCTGGATGCTCCGCTCTGCTCTTTGCAGCCCTCGCACACATCTTAGGGCAGAATTATCCGGGATTTCTTTATGTCAGGCTCGTATTCTTCTGCTCTATTTCCTCACTCTGCTCTGCAGTTTGTGCTCCCTCTGTTTCCTCTCCACACACACACTCACCCACGTTTACATGCATTTGGACACTTGCATGTATGCTGACACATTCATGTATATGCAGAGCCACAAGCACACCCCTAACCCTGCAAACACACATGGCATACACATGCAAACACACATCAGCTTTTGTACTTAGTGACTCTTGATCACAACAGGATGTTCAGCCAAAGGACGTTTCTGTACACTGGCTTGTTGAATGTTTCGTTTTTTGTACTCCAACGAATATTTAACTTTCCATACTTCGTAACCAGATTCATAAAATGCCATTCTTTTCATGTTTTGGCAAGTCAGCTCGGCTCAGCGTCATCTGAGGATCCTTAAGCCTGCAGACAAATTCTGGTCGGTGGTGACAAATTTGTGCTAGCCTGCGAAGAAAGACTTTAGCCACAAGCTATTGGGACTGGAAAGTTACCATGTCTGTTCATGCTGAAACTCCACGGCTGAACTCAACATGATCTGCAGGGAAAATGTTAACCTCTAATTTTTAACTTGTACCATATGAGCCTTAAAAGACAACCGATTGTTTTTTAGTATGAAGAGCAAAATGGCTTTTAGTAAAATGGGATCATATACCACAAGCTTGTTCAGATAGAAAAGCACTTCTTGGCCTGATAAAGTGTTCATTAGATAAAAATTTTAAGATGGTCCCAGGAGAAGAAATATGGAGGTCAGTAAAAGGGTCCCCAAGAAAAAATATGCTTCTTTTCTTAAGTCTACTGAGATAAAATCAGAAACAACACTCAAAAAGAAGAAGGAGATCTTGTTGCAAAGTCATTATACTGCAGTGAACACGAGAGGAAATATAATTGGATCCCCCTGGAGATTCCCAACTCCTCTCCCTCTCCTTCGTCTCAGGGCTGAGGTTAAATACAAAGGAAATACAATAAAGACGTAATATCCCTCGGAGCAGCAACCAAGTTAAATTAACCATTTTTTACGCTCTTCAACAGTGAAAGCATCTACGTCCAGATCCCGTGAAGTCATTACATGGCTGCAGGATTTTTATTACATCTTTATTGTACTGTGCACGTGTGAAATACCTGTACGGTAGGTTTGTACCTTTAAGGGCCAGTCTATAAAATCTCTCACACAACACGGCTTCAGAAATAATGATGGAAAGGCATACAGTACATGTTATATCTAAACCACAAACTAAATTACTCCCAAGTCCTGTTGTAATCTGAATTGTAACAGCGCTCTGCATGATTTGTAATGTGAACACAGGAATTCAAAGCTAGTGACAGCTCACCATATGATTTGATGGATATCTCCACATGAAATATACATGACAGAAAACACAGTTTAAAAGCAGCAACAATAAAAGAAATCATTCCCTTGAACCGGCTATAGACTTTTATCACCACAATGCAGTTACAGCATGAGAATACCATTTTAAAGTTAGCATAGAAAGTTTAAAACTTGAAAGACAGCAACTTGGGCTTTGTGATAAAATGCATTATGCCGTGCCAAAGCATATCAGAGAACTGAACTCATAACTCAACAAAGAGTTTTAGTTAAAAACTATGAAAACGTGCTGTACACCACATTCAGAACATTAATATAGCAGTCAAAAGCTATTTACTGGGTAAAGCATAAAGCTGGCAATATGGGGTTGTTTAGGCCGGTGCAGAAACTGATTTTAGAGGGGAAATTCACCAATAACAGATATGGTGGTCGATCTAATTTTATTGAGCTGAAATGAATATAGACCTTTTTCATGTGAATTGTGCACTGATTTTTCTCCATGCTGCAAAAGTCCCGGAGAGCTACTTTCTCAAACATTAAACATATTTAACATTATTATTATTATAGCGGTCCGGTCACATGTGCATGTGAGTTCCTGTGATTTTGTCCCATTTGCCAACTCTCTATAATTCCCTCATATCACCATTATTGCTGATAACGCCTTCCAAACCCATTTAGTGTTGTCGCAGATGTGTAACTGCACTGTTAGCTTCATACCCTTTGTTTTAGGAGTTTTAGCAGTGGTGCTAGCACCGTTAGCTGCTAGCTGCTAGCTGAGCAGTAGCCATGTTGAAAGCTGTGTGCTCTGAATTTCGTGTACAGCTACTTAAGGAAGAAATTGTTCTTCTTAACTTCACTAACTACATTTTGTGCAACTTTGTAGCCACTTATACTCCACTACATCTCAGAGGTAAATATTGTAGTTTTTACTCCACAAAACTTATTCATCAACCCCTTCCAGTTCAGTGAAAACCACAGATAGGATGATTTAAAATGTTTCTGATAGACTGAAACTCCTTTATGTGTGAGAAAATACTCCCATTTAAAATCCCTCTTGGAGCAGCTGGAAAATGTATCATCACAAAGCTGAATACAGGACTGTTTTCATGTCTGGACTCATGAAAAGTTGTAATAACTCTAATTCTTACCTTTCCGTTGGTAGGGTTTTGAATGAAGGGCTGGTACTTGTACAGGTTTATTTCTTTTACCACAGCCACTGTGCTTTGTGTGCCCGGAGGAAGGAGGCGGTTTTCTAAAACACATTGGCACAATAAAGTTTATAGAAGGAATCAAGTTGCTGCCCTGAACCGTTTTTTCTTTCTGTGCAGTCTTGTATTTCCAAGGACAGAGGACGCCTTCAGAGGCCTGATAACAAAGCACGTCTAACCTCATCAAATAGTTTAACCAATAGAAGTACTCCAGCATGTACTTATTACCATACAATAAAACATTTGGCAGCTTCAAATGCATTATATCTCTATATAGACTCTGAAAAATTCACAATGAAATTAATTTGTGAGCTGGAGTGAAAATAGGCAATTTCTATGTGGAACCAGTATCACAATTCAAAAGGAACTCAGAAAGCTGCTTTCATAAAGAAATAACTTTATTAAAAAATATATATTATTGTACATTACAAATACAAAGTATTACATTTTCAATCAGATTTAAAAATTGATTAAAGTAGAGGGTTAAAATAAAAATGAAATAAACAGCTGCTAAAATAATGTCTAAATCAACCGTTTTCTGCTTTATGCTTTTCTGCAAACCACAGATATTGTTAAATATCTACGTTTATGAACCAAAAATTCAATAAACATGAACCTTTGAACCGCTGCAGCCCGTTCTTAGTGTAAACCGTAACTACCGTAGCCTAAAAACATCAGCCGCAACTCGACTTCTGTTTTAAACACAGAAACTAATAAAACACTTTGGTTAAGTTTAGACATTAGTCAACAAAACACCAGGTTTAAGGTTAGGCTTAGGCTTAAAAACTTCAAACAATGGGATGCGAACACGGGATCTTTTTCAAAGTCTTGGGTTTGTTGGTTTATCCACCTCCCCTCCTGTCACTCAACGGGGAACATATGCAGCTAAAGAAAACGGTGCTGATTAATGTATCTATGGTTTCCACATTCGTACAATACCAACATTTTCTGTTCACTGATCAGATTTTGACTTATTTCGTCGACTTCTTTGGAAGAATTTTGAGAAAGTGTAGTTGTGTAAAACACACATTACTCACAATGTAATCAGTGCACATGATCCTCGGAGTGACCTGGCAGCAGGAAGCACACAGCTCCTCTTGTAAAGGCATGACTGTGCTACCAGACAGACTAGACAGGGAAGTAAACTTGACACTGGGCCATTGACACACAGAGAGCTGGCACCTACCTCAGAGTTCTGACTGAAAGGTCACAGTTCAGAGACTCAAGATGCTACGAGGACTTTCTAATCCCACCTGGTTACTCATTTTAATGTTATTCGCAGCGGACTTGATCAGGGATTTCTGTTTGCCAAGCAGGTCAACATGGGTTGCGGTGGGTTTCAGAGGGCTTAACCGACAACTCGACACCAGTTCCAGTAAGCCAGTGGAGCTGGGTCACGATGAAAGAGTCTGTTCCCACAAAAAAAGTCCGGAGTGACAGGCAAAGAAAGAGGAATCCTCTTAGTGGTAATATCCTGTTGTGCACCTCCATCTGTTGCTCTGCGATGGCCGACAGTCTAGATGGAGAGAGGAGAGGAAAAAGATCAGAGGAGCCACATACTGTATTCTGGCCTCAAGACACGATGGAGTCATTTATTTACAATATCCAAAAAATTCCATCCAACATTCCCGATATTTACCGTGAGTGTAATTTGCAGGGACAGATTTGGCTCTTTACGGTGCCTAAAGCGGATGTTTGTACTGCTACGGTATGTCATTATTATGAGATGAGATACGTTTAATAAATCATGGAATCATTTATTTATACATAATGTAAGAACAAAATATTTTATGGAATCCTACCGAAGCTTGACACAAACTTATACATTATATTAGTATTACATTAAAAGACGGTTGTTTGTCAGAATAACAAACAGAAACATAGAAAGGTGATTGGTGCCTGTGAAGACCACCCAAACTACAAACAATGTATTCACTGTGCTGCTAAGGCCAAGTCATAGCATATTAAACAGAAATGGGTCAATGAATAATCTGTTACATATTGTATATATAGAAATAATATCTTTCCTAATTAAAAGATATATAGTTGCACATTTGAGAGCTGTTATTCAGACCATTGAAGTTAGTTCATTTTGAATATATTCAGGAGGAAAACAGACTTTGTGAGCTTTGTGATTTGAGAAAAAAATTGTACTCTTATTTATGTTTAAAATAATTGTAGTACCGCCCAGACTACGACTCCTGAGACCATGTATCCCAATCGGAACTTTATGGCAAAAAAACCTTTTGTCTGATCTATGGTTTAATTTGTATTCAATCAGATTTTTCCCAAGTCATAATATTTTTTTTAATAGATTTTTTTTTTTTTACATCTTATGGAAGGTCTGAAGGTTTGACTTTAGTGCTCAAAAAATGTCCTGGACTACAAATCAAACAGACTAAAGGAAAATATTTTTGGTACAGATCATCTCAAAAAAAAAAAAGATGTAGTGATAACATATATATTTTTTAAAATCACACCATGATCATTTTCATATTCTTTCCACTAAAACTGAGATTATACAAAAAATGATCATTCCTTCCAATATCGTGAATTATATCGCAATTACAAATCAGTCAAAAATAATAGCAATTCGATTAGATTTTTCCACATTCAGCCCTAATGCGCGCTGAGCATTGACATAAGACACAAAAATAATCAATTATAAACTTCAAACTTGTGTCCAAGTATCTAGTTGTGAAAACTATATGAGCAGCATGAGTATTAATACGTCTGCCATACATCCTGACTGTGATTCTGACAATGAACCTTGAGATCCTCCACCATTGTGTTCCAGCAGTATTTTTCTTTGGTCCATTTTCCCTTTAAGAGAAAGCAGTTTATCCAGCAGCTTAGATCTGCGTGAGTCTAAAGCTCCTTGTAGAGATAAAAACCGCAGAGGATCGTTTCAAACTCTGTACTTATCTACAACCAGAACTCAGCGATTTCTGTTGCACGGCCTGCGAAGCGCAGCACGGCCCTCACAGTGAAAATAGAAGTGAACCCAAACATGAAAAGGTCTTCATAACCATACTTAAGTCTGTTTCTGTTCCGACAACAGAACTCTCCACATCACAGGAGCACGACTCGAGCACATGTAGAGCCCCGCTCAGTGTGTGTGTGTGTGTGGGTCCTGAAATGCAAACCACAGCGACAACAGCACCAACACACAGCGCCTGATTTATGTACAAACGGTTCATATCAATTAGTCGAGAGCTTAGAGGCGATGTTAGCATTCAAAACCAAAGCTGTGATTGATGACTGCCATTTTATCAAGGCATTCATTTCGTCATGACTGTCAGCCGAATCACTTTTTACTGGGCCTCTGTTTTATGGCAATAGTGCTTAGATTTATTATGATGATAAAAAGTGTTGTCTGCCCTCCGACAGGCGTGCACCATTCAAACACATTTCTCTTTAAGTGTCATTAAAGCCGGTGACCCGCCGTAAAGCAAAGAAGACACTGATTTCAGTCTCCACCTCACCTCATTTGTCAGTGAAAACACAAATTAGAGCTCGAAAGTTGTGTGATTTAATTCTAAAGAAGCGAAAGGGAAGGACTCCGGTGCTGCTCGTCCCCTTTCAGGTCCCTGCAGTATACTGGTGAAAGTTCTACAGTGTCTGTAAAGTTCACTTAACAAGAAAGTAAATTAAATCCTGCCGAGGCTTTTGGTCTATTTAATTAAAGCCGGAGCAACTTAGTGGGATTGAATTAAATTTTTGGCAGGGGTAAACCAATACGCTGGGAAGGTGGTGGTGGGGTTGGGAGAGGGTGGGGTGGGCTGGGGTGCAGTAGGCTATTCATGAAAGATAAGCAACGAGTCTATCTTTATTTCAGCCTCACTAAATAAATATTTTCTTTTAAAAAACAACTAAAAATTTATTTTTTTCCCTCTGAGGCAGTGCGCTTCATTTAAGTAGATAAGGACAAAGTTAGCCTCGTCTGCTTATATAAATAAATATATATATATAAAATGTGGGTTTTCCCTCGTTAGCTTTGGTTCCTCGGCTCGTCAGAGTTCATTCCAGCCGACTCAGCTTGTGAAAACGTGGTCTCAGCTGAGGTTAATCCACATGCAAAAGGTCGCTTTAGATTAGAGGCGTCCGTAGCTCTTTGTCAGCACAGGGTCAGGGATCACACACTAACTTTTATAGAAAGCAGGCCATTTGATTTCCTCGCCCCTTTATCCAGCTGCAGATGCCGACTGGGTGCAATACTTTCACCGTAAGCCCTCTAAGGCTGGAGGTGAAATCGATTCCAGCCCAGAGTGGACGTTTTGAATGGGCTTAAGTTGAAGCTAAATATTCCAGAGGATAAGAATAGCTTATGGACTGCAGGAACTCATTCTCAGCCTCATCAACTTCACCCCGTCCTCCGCTGACCAATAACAACAAGTGTTTGACTTAAGATAACAGGGATCAGTGATGATTATTTTGTTTTCATTTAAAGTTTAAACCCATTTATGGGCAAATAATTGTCAGAAAATCTCACCTGACAACACAGCTTTATCATTAATATTCATTTAAATGTGAGTTTAAAAAAATAATATGAATATATATCTTCCTCTGTGCTCATTAGTCACCTTTTTGTTTACTTTATGGAATGATTCACTCGTCTCTCTGTCTAAGCCATAAACTCTTTAACTCATTCAAAAGAATGAATTTCTGAAAAAGCTCTTTGAAAAAGCTGATGTTATTCGGTTTAATTATTATTATTTATCCAAGTTTTTTTCATTTTCATGCAATAAAAGAAAATCCCTCTTATCCTTGTTTTAAAAGCAGCCAACCATTTTTCATTTCATTTCTTTAAGTAATTAATGTGAATGAATAATAGTTTCTAATTTACAATAAACTAATGTTGCCTGGCATTTATTAATGAGCGCTGCACTCACAATTGAGAGTTAATAAAAAGAAGTGACCTTACTCTGAAATGTTCTTTGGAGTGTTGGATAAAGGGAATACTGTCAGCCTTTAAACTCTGGGTGGCAGTGTTGAAGCAATGACGTGTAACACGGCTGTCGAGAGGAAATCCACTTCTCCTCTCCTCATACTGACAAAAACATCTAAATACTTTATTTATTTTTCTCTTCTGCTGGAGCTTCGGAATATAATTGATTTTATGTCAAATATTCACAATTAACTTTTCAATATCTCTTTTAAATTTCTGCACTGAAGATGTAACTATATAGCATAACAGCTAAATCATAAATCTCTGTTTGTTGTTTTTGTAAGTCTTAACAGTTTCATATCTGTCATTAACCAGATCCTCATGACTATAAACATTAATGTTGATGTAATTATTATCAACACATAGTTTGTATTCAATTTTATGAATTTAGCAGTGACATTCAAAATATGTTCTATAAGATTAATCTGATTTATTTAAACATTGGTAATAAACAACAATGTTGCCAAAATAATTCATACAAGAAATATATGTGAAAGAAATTATAAGCCATGTTAATTTTATTTTTATTCCTTAAATACAATAATAATGTGAATGCCACACAGGCTGCTATAAATCACTGGTTATTTTCAATTGTATATTTAATGGTAAATAGGAAATGTTATGAAATCTTATGGTGCCTTTTTTATTATGGTTATTAAACATGATTAATATTTATATTTTAGATTATATTAATAATGAGCTTATCTGAATACATCAATAAAATGCATCAATGTTGATACAAATGAATAGTAAATTTGAAAAGTTTATAAAGAGATTAATTAATTACAGTGATGATTAATAATTATATGGAACAGTACAAATGGGAATTTGAAAAGAAAATATGTTCTAATAATTGCAAAACTATTTCTCTATATGACATAATATTGACATATTGTCATGTAATCATTATTCTGATACATTTTTAGCTTATATTTATTATTATTGTTGGGCTTTTATTTGTTAAAACATAAAAAAAAAAAGAAACACGACGACAGGCTTTTTTAAAAAGATGCTAACATGCTGAATGCTAAATGCTTCCCAGCATGCAGCTGGCTAAAATAATGCCCCCACATCATGTATTCAGCAATAATAATAATAGTGGACTGCATGTTAAAATCTATTTCTCCTGTGTTCACCTTGTGTGCATTATTAGAGGGTAAATTACAGGTAATCTGTTGTAAGTATTTTAAGGTCTGTTGTTGGCTGCAGACTGCTGAGGCCACTGTTACTGTAAGGCTGTGCAGGGGAACACTGGAGGTACAGAGCTGCATGCTGGATCACAGAGGTGCATGAGAGGATTTATGCTACGTTCAGACATCTCTGCTTTGCATTACACATATTTATTACTACGCTGCCATTGTAACATAGTGTGGCAGAGGGATCTCTGTGGGCAGTATTAATATCATTTCTTCAACATCTTTCACTTCTCTTCTGGCTCAAGTCAATATTAAGCCTGTATGGAACTCATTACAGTGAGAGGAGAGCTGCTTTTCTCAGCGCCTCGCCGTTTTGTTCCATCTGTGTTGTAGTCACCTGAACATGATCTGAAGTCAGCCAGTCAAGTGACCTGGAATCAATACAGTCAAACTCAGTGGAGGCAAATAAATCAGCCTGGCTCATTTAACCCATGAGAGTCCTGCTGCTTAGCTACGGCGGTGCGGCACGTAATAAAAAAGGCATGTTTGATGACAAATAATTTATACTAGATTCTTGTTTCCCCATCCAGCTTTAGTGACTCCATACTTTATATCCATGAGGCATCTCCCTCCCTGCGTGTTTACCCGTTTCTTGAGCACTGTAAATCCTCAAGCACATGTGAAAGCCAGCTTTTTCTGTCCGTCACTTCCTTTGTACAAAAAGCAATTTGACGTTTTTTGTGTATATTGGAATTTTTTTTTTTTTATCATGCTTTTCTCTGCGGGTATCTTTGTATTTCAAACAGAGCATATCTATAATTTCTGCAGCTGTTTCAGTGTATCCCTATGGCATCTGTCTCCATGTCTGTCATATAAAAAGCAGTCTGTGTTTTATTCTTTACCCATCATAACTCTTTAAAGAAAACTGGAATTTTACTACCAGCTTCTGGAGCAGGAAAACGGTTTCATACTACTCTTCGGAAATTTTAAAAATATGGCCATAGCTTGCAAGATGCACAATAAATCCACATGTCTTTTTATGCAATTCATCACTGACAACTTGGACCGTTTTGGAGAAGAGTAATCATATTAAAACAGCAGAAAACTCATAAAAGTTGAATGTGTTATGATTACTAATATGCATATTTATTTAATGTATTGCATTTTTATTGATTGTTTGAAAAATTATTGCCGGTATTGTTGCTGCCAAATTCCATTGTGCCAACTTAAATAATGCTAACACAGCTCAATTTAAATAATTTCTGAAGATTAATTGTGACATGTCTCGAAGTACTTAGAGCCAACATCACATCAACTGATTATGGTTTTATGATGATTCATGGACAGGAAGGAAAGTTTTGCATTGTGGAGGAAGTTGCATTTCACTTCAGCTCTGTGGTTCTTTGGCTCTGTTATTGGAAAATAAATGCTGTTCAGGTCTACCTAATTGACAAGTCTAGGCCTGCTCAGTCACATGATGCCTTCCTTGTGATGCATGAGTGATGGTTAGCTGAACTGCCTTTAGCTACAAGAGGTTGAATAAATCAAGTGAATACATTTCTGAAGCACCTACAGCTCTACTAATCAAATGAATATGAATTTCCTCTTGTCGCAGTCTTACATATGCAAAAGTCAGCATTGTTTACTGCGCAAAGGAGAATCAATGCAGCCAATACTTATTGACGTGAATTCATTTTCACATTAATACTAGACATCCCCCTCAGATATAAACAATTAATGGAGCACTTAAGTAACAGCACATATTTTATTTTATCTGCCAAGTCATTAAGTTGACCTAACAATTCTTCTGAATCACTCAATGGCTGTTTTGTTGCAAACTCAGCCCTTATGCAGACTATTACATTCAATCATAGAATGAATTGTAACTACTTCCCATATTTCTCAGACTTCACTTTAGTACCAGACTGCACTATTTTACAGCATGAATAGAGTGCTATAACCATGACCAGTCCCCATAGTTTGCAGTAATGGCCTCCAGTCTGCAGCCCACAGTCTCATAGTATTTTCTTTATTAGCAGAACACTTAGTTCAGACTCTTAAATAGATTTGGTGTAAAATGAAAATGGGGAAAGTAGTAATTTATTTGTTAAAGCTATAAAATCAATAAAATATTAATTATATGCTATACAATCAAAATACTAATTATATCTATGTTATCTATATATTAGTTTAAAAAAAGTCTAATGTCCCTTAGGTTCTGTTTAAATACACATAGCTGATAAATAAGGAAAAGACATTATTCTGATTTACATATCACATAAATCAAAGCCTAAATATCAAATATCAAGTATTTCCAATTATTTAACAAAGCCCTATAAAGTATGCAATTGCATGTACATATTTGGGGTAGTGTGAGTGGTGGAAATTATGTCTTTGCACGCTTAACAACTAAAATGCAAATTGAATACATTAAATTCATGATTTGGGGTAAAATGTAGACCATATTAATTAATTCGGAAATCAATCAAATAAGAATTTAAAAGTTAACACATTCAATTCATTAAAAGATTTTACAACAGACAGAGAACTACTAGTTATCGTATTTTATCAGATAGTAATTGTAGCCTTATAAAAATATAGCTTAATTATTGACTTACTGTCATTTCTTTTAGTTAAACATCCATTTTCCCAGAAAGAAAGTGAACATCAAACGGCAAGGTAGAAAGCTTAGTGGAAAACTGTTGAGTGGTAACAAAACAAACTATAAATATTGACGATGAAAAAGGCAAAGAAAACGTTAAACTTACTTTAATTGTTCTCCCGTGATCGTCACCTGTTACGTACAGCGCCAAAAGTCCCTTAATGGGGCTTCATGGTGAACCCCGCACACACGTTCAAGCTTTGTCTGACAAAAGAATAACTAGTATTTCCATTTCGAGCGGTATGGCGGTGAGAATAAGTCGCTCCATCTTTTATAAATGCCCCACATGGTCCCAAAACACTTAATTATCGCTAGGTAAGGCTGCGTGGACTGTCCTCTTCTCGATGATTGACAGCGGGGTGAATTGAAGTGGCTTTGAAGGGGGTTAAAGGGTCCTCGTTATGAGCGGCTGCATTTATAATTCAAATATTTTAAAACCGCCATCATTAATAACACCCACACAAGTACTGTTACTGTTATATTAAACACTGATTGTTTTCATGTTGTGCTAAAATGCCGAGCCGTGTTTGTGTGTTGCTCCGTGCCCCCCTCTGTCTGTCGTTTTTTTGGTTTCGCCCAAACTTGGTTCAGATTTGAGTTCGTTTTCTCTGCTATCTGGGATCGCTCTATTGGAGGTGAAGGACCGCCTGTCCCCTCTCTGCCTGTGCTGTCAATGGCTTTCGGGACGTATTTTATTTGAATGTCTGGGCGATATAAGTGACCAATAATGGATATTCTATGGATATTATGGACCATACCGGCCGTAATAGCTGTTGAAGGTAAGCTAATGTTTTCATCCCCAACGGTTAAAGCCGCATCCTCTTGCCGGCTTTGAGTTTGAGACAAAGCGCGTGAATGGACGTTGGTTCATTTTAATAACAGAAGGCTAACAGAAAAATAACGCACTTTTCATTTCCATTGATATCTGTTAAATTGTTATAACATGGCGTTTCAAGAGTCAGCTTAAAACAGCAGTCAATGGGATGATGATAGTGGGACACAAAAACATGCTACCGCATCCCCGCAGGTACAACGTTACGGATGCTGTTGCGAGTTGATAGCGTTAATTAGGGAATAAAATGAGCAAAAAGCTGGTCCTGTCAGGTTAAAAAACGTCCAATCTGTCACGTAGGTCACATCATGTGTGTCCGTGGAGGTGTGTCACCGGTTCGTCTCAGTTTTGCTGATAAAAAACGTGAAACACAAACGTCCCCTTAAACCTTTTTCCGTATGTCCGAGACTAAATGCGCATTATAAACTGAAATTCTCAATAGTTTAACTCACAAAGGGCTCTGTCGGGTCCTTATGCAGTCATTTGTCCGCAAAGCTTGGCTAAGCAGTAAAAGGCAGCAGGCAGCGTGGCTCAACGCACAATGAGACAGGTTGAATGGTGAGAATAATCTCTATAATATGTTGCTAATATTTACAGCAGTGTGTCTGTGATGCTCAAAAGTATCTGTGTAGTGGTCCAAACACACTTTTTGCTATTATGTAAGACCTGGTATTTATATGGATTATTATTCTGACATTTGGCCTTTAATCTTCTAAAATTATTTGGAGATTATGAAAGCTGCAGTTCTTTTTAATTTAATGGGTGTAAGTCTGCACTTTAAAATATAATTTGCAGGTGATTTTTCTGAGGCTACACTCCCTGTGACAGGACAGGAGACATTTACCACAATGAAGATGGAAAGTGTCAGCCCAGTCATACATTTATTCAGGCTATTTTTAGGATGCTGTCAGAGAACAAACATGTCTTCTTCCTCTGGTCAGTTTAACTAAACCTCATAATTGCAGGTGGAGCTTAGAAACTATGTAGAAACTTAACTAAATGTAACCGCAGGATGAAACAACAACAAAAGGAAAAACAGGGAAAAAACATTTAGCTGCTTGTTTACTGTAGAATATATTATACATGTGTCAAAACATCCTAAATTTGTATAGCAAAAGGTTGAAGGACCTGTCCGGTGCAATGAAGGACTGGCACAGACTTTGACAAACGCCATGTGTATTTATGCAGACTTCTACTGACTGCTGCTGTTTATGGTTTCAACGTAGTTCCATATCGAAGACCTAATAAAGCAATCACGAAGGCTTACATGGTATTTCAAATTGGCAGCTTCGAAATGTGCGTCATTGCTTTAAAATTTTATTTAAGGTTTAATCACCAGACATTGTTCCAGGAAAAAACTTATCATTTAAGGGAATTAAATGAACAATCCAGTCTTTTAAACCACACCAGACAAATTCAGGGAAATTCCACAGCATGCGTTTCATACAATCTATAGTGTATTTTTTTATTTTAATGTTACTGTAATATTGTAGAACATTTTGCAAGCATAATTAAACTAAATGAGATATGCTTATATTAACACTGCATAAGTTGTATGGTCATGTCCTGCATTGTATATTATTTTTTTATTTATGGAAAATATATATGGTTAATATTTACTACATTTATTGAAAATATATTCAGTTAAAATATACGTACAAATCTCCTAATAAGTAATATCGTCATCCTACATGTACATAAAATTTGATTTGTTTTCTTTTAATTCTTAATATCATGAAGGCTTGATTGCTATTATTACGGTTATTTATTTTTTGATTTTATCCTCGCTGTTCCGTCCAAGAGCAAGGGATCCACAGGATGTGAAAAATGCCAAAAATAACAACCGATTCACACCACACAGTGTTCCACTTCCCCTTGTTTATTATTTCTCTCTAAAACGCCAACATGGCCACGGTTACTGTTTGTCCACATGTAAAATCTACTGTGGAGCGACTGTGTAAGCTGAGAGCATACAGTGCCTGAAATACCAATCGACACAGTTCCTCAAATAGTTTCAGTTGCATTTAAGTGTATTGAAGTACACTTCTTGCTCGCATAGGTGGGAGTTTCAGGGTGACTATATACACAGTATGCTATGCATGTTTCATTACCATCCGGGCCTGTGGCGTTTCACTTTCTGATTCGTAAACGAGCTAGTCCCGTCGCCAACCAAATTCATCCCCCCTCCATTTTACCCTGTGAATCACCCTAGCCGACCGTCCAATGAAGATGCAAGGATGGCTTACGTATGAGAAATAAAGGGTTGAAAAAGAGGTCACTGCAGCTCTAATCCGAAAAAAAAAAAAACGTTCCCAGCATGCAACAGAAAAGAAGCCTCGAGTGGATCGTTTTGACACGTTTAGTGCCGGGACACTACATTCCTCTATTGTTGTATTTGTTTAATAGAGAGTGACATCTTCGCATAGTTCTGCTTTTTTACTGATGAACGTTGCCTGCAAAACGTGTGTTAAAATACACTGTAGCATCATATTGCATTGTTTTTCGATCGCCGAAGCACTATAAACACCGTGAGAAAGGTTTGGTTAAAACATTAAGATACTTTTGATGAATGAGTGGAGTACGAATGAAACCATAACTCCCACATTTCTTGACGTGTGTCTGATTTCTGCAGAGCAAGCACATGAAAGAACGCCTACTTGTTATACAAGTAATCAATAAATCAGGCGGTGACCATACTGGAGAGGATTAGAGGATTAAAACTGGGGCCGAACTTAAGAAAATCCTGTGTCCCAAGTATCCATTTTGTGGATAGTGTCGACACTGCACGCCATGTAAAGTTTGAAATATTGTAAATTGGCCTCTAGAGGCTAATGTTTGAATTTAACCTCTTTTCTCAGCATCTTATCTTTGTTCAGACTTCTTTCCTCTAGTTAAAAAAAAACGCTTTGTTGGGCAACTATAAATGCAGTTCATTCATCAGCAGCATTCAGCCATTTTTCAAAGGCATTTAATTTACCGTGTGGAATGTGAAACAACTCTAAATTGTTGATTAGTGTTAATGTAATCTGCCATTGATGCCAGTTCTTATTGGTTTAGTTAACAGGAACAGACAGGCTCTTTTCGAAAATTAATGGAGGTAGAACTGCCAAGGAAATTAGCCTAGCTATGTCAAACATGTCTATGAAAACACACTGTGGATTTATCCCTTCATTAGTTTACCCATTCATTGTCATCAGTACTCAGTTGACAGCCATGCTAACAATAGGCGCTCATCTAATTCTGTTGAGTGGATATTCTCAGATTCATCCCTGGCCATAAAATTGTAGTAGCCTGTATTGTTGGGAGGAAATGAAATTTACTAGACGGATCATTTGGCTTCTCCGACCCCCTCCCTTTCTGTTGTGGTGTTACAGTTTGTACTGTGCAAACACAGCAAACGTTTTCTGGGACGATTGGTGTTGCCATCATGCAATAACAACCTCCTCCAGACTCGTATGCAAGTTGTTGTTGGGGTCAGCACAATGGTAGATGACTTTGATACAAGATTTTTTTCCTCTCTTTCTTTGAAGGAAACAGAATGGGACAAAAACCACAGTAGAGGATGGTGAAGTGGGGTAGAATGAGATCACAGCATGGAGTCTTTAAAAAATGTCTAGCAGATTTGATTGCATTTCAATATGCGCTGCATTCCTTCAGCGCTCTGTGGAGCACTGGAGCCCACTCAGTTCAAAGTTGGCAAACTGGCAAGTTGATGTTTTAAATTGTTCAGTTTTTTGATTTGATTTAATTAAGTAAATTACATATATTACATTAGTATTTTGCTTGTCTCTCTTCAGTCGCGTTTTTTCACAGAACATAAGCCAGCCTGACAGTTCAAGGCACAGTATGATTGTTAATGTTTTGAATATCCTGCCAAGTTTGGTAAAGATGCTTTCATATGTAAATCCGGTAGCTGTTTTTGACCGGAATTGTTTTGTAAGGAACCGACATGTGAGTGTAACATGGAAGCATTATGTTTTGTGGAAGAGTAACAAAAGACAGACGAAGGCGGGCTCCAAAATGGGATTAGATAAAGGTAAAATGAGCGACCGTATACAATCCAGTGTTTTCTCAGTCCACCCAATGAGCAGATGCAGGGAGCTGGCCTGCACGCCAACCGCCACAGTAGGCTTTCACAAAGAATCTGTCTCTATTCAAGCCTTAATCCATGCTGCCGAGGGCCCAGGCATTGTCACTTTGCATGCAAAATTTCAATTAGTGCTGGTACCAGTTGTTTCACTTGAAGGGGGGTGTCACATTTCAGAGACATCTATGGCTACCTTTAGGGTGAGATTAAGGCAGAAGTGTCACCGCTTTGCCTCAGAAAATTTTGCATTGCATAAGCTTACTAACACTGGTGCTGAGCTGCCTTGCTTTACTTTGGCCACTGTATGTTTGACCTAGCACTCGGCGAAATTACTGGAGGTTCGAATCCACTGTAATACATATCTATTATTAAACAGGGGAAAAAAGCCTTTAAATCGGCTACACATGCTGGCTCTCAGCGCTGTAGGTTTGTGCCCCAGCTGGCTCTGCGAGCAAAAGAGTTGTGTATGTTGCTTCTGGCTCCAGCTTGTTCAACCAATTTAACTAAGGATTCAGCTCAAGACATGATGGAGTGTTCGACACTGTTTCCATGCTTTCAGCTGTTTGACTATGACGGCTGCGGTTCACTGTCATGAGCCAGCTCTTCATTCTCTCCTGCCTCGTTCCAGGCCACACATTTTTGCCCTCTGGAGGTGAGGCTTAAATAGTGGCATTTTGGCTTGTGGAACATGTTTGATGAAAGAAATTCAAGTGGATTCAAAACCCTACAAAACTGACTTCAGGGTGTACCTTGTGTGGCCTTGGAAAGGCTTTGACAAGCCACGTTGGTACTTTTAGAGAGGCCTGCCCTTCATTTTTCGAACAAATGGTAGATTTTGCAGCACAACTAATTTGCTAACCACTCACAGGTTGATACATCAGGCCAACAGAGATGACAAATCTACACATTTTTACACTTCTCAGAACATGAATGGGGTTCTGGTTGTTGCTGCAGCATAATTCCCACAGATCTGCATGCTCGGATTGGGTATCATATTTAAGTCAAGTTTGCTTATGTTCACCTTCGTGAGTGCAAGAGTGGAAGGATCAGTTTACCGGAGTTCTGAATTTAACTATCACACTGGGAAGTAGTATTATACTTTTGAAAGCACAATAGAACTTACTGGATGACAAGTTCAGAAGCAAAGTAGAAATTTAAGGAGAGGAAGTCCAAAATCAGCTGCAAAACCTTCACAGACTTGTGGCTTATCCATTAATCTAACTCTATTTGCATATCCAGTGTGCTGTAATACATTTTTTTTTACATGACCTGTATCACAGTTTCTCCATACTGTAGATTCACTGCATTTAGAGTGACGTTTGCCCACTTTTGGTATTAATAGCTTCTCAAAGAAAGAACAGGTGTTTAATCTTCTGTCTCTTTGGTCTGTAATCAGGCCTGTTTAGTTTGCAGAGACCAGCTGGTGAGATATGGCTGCTACTTGATGCTATCAGAAAATGAAAATATTTTCAGAGTCAACAGGTGTTTCGGGTCTTTCTTGCCAGTGCATGACATCAACGGAAAACAGTGGGCTCATTTAAAACTATATATAAAGTTCTTTAGACCCCCTGGGTGTTATTTTAGCATTTAGAAAAACTTTATTTTGAGTACAATCTGTCATAATTAATACTAATTATCTAGATGTGTTCATTACAAACGGATAATTTTGTTAGAACCACTGAAAATTACTACCAGAAAATAAGTCTAATCCCACTATGAAAAGTATGAAAAACAATCACTTGTACTTAATGTATTTGTTCTTCAGCCCAACAAAGGAGACACTGTAGAGCTGAGATTCATATTTTCATAAGCACAGACATTATTATGGGATCACAACATGAGGAAATCTGTCACAAGTGTGCACATGTTTCTCTTGGCAAAGGAAGTCTGACAGGACATTTAATCTGCAATGCCATAAAATCTTAAACTCACACAAATAAAAAGCTGTAACCACTCGCTTTCACTTGATATTAGGATTGGTCATATCAAAAAAAAGCATGCGTGGGTTTAAATATGGTTGCATATAAGTCTTAGCATTTGATGTATCCTTCTTAAAGTGCCTAAAATGTGGCTTTTACTTAATTTGTTATTTGTCCCTGAACAATACACAAGGTGAAATTTTTGCCTTGATTATCTCAACATTTTCATTTTTTTCATATAATATCCAACCTTGTGGCAGTAAGCTGCACCAATCAAAGTTCCCCTCATTGATCGTGTGTTTGATTTCCAAATGTACAAAATGAAGAACTTTTGTATGAGGCTTTGACATACACAGTAGGCACTAGCAATACTGGTCAGTTAAACATATTATAGACATTTTGATTATTTTTTTTATTATGTAAACAGTTCAATTAGATATTGACATATGCTATCTCAGTGCCATCTGCTCGTCTGCCACCACCTCCCCTGTCTGATAAACCGTCCGGGTTCAGCAGTGATTCTGGTTCTGTCCTGATGGACTGCATTGACTAGCAGCACACTGAAACTAGCTTGCTAGCCTACTAGAAACTTAAGCTAGCAACCTTGGGGCTAACACCAGCTAGCTCACTGAATCAGACTTGCACACTAATAATAATGATGCAAACCATGACTTTCCTTCTCTGCTGGCATTTAGTGAAATATTACACCATACAGATGGTAAATGAGGGGCATGCTGTCATACACCGGAGACATAATGATTTATTGACATGATTTCAGATGGTTCTAACATACATATTTTATTATTATTTATTTTTTAAAAATATCTTTAGATTGATTTGTGCTCAACTTGTCATGTTTTCTGGCTTACTTTTACATCAGCAGACTAGTTAAGTTTGTCAAACTTAAAGATCAGGAACATTAGTCTTCAGAAACATCGCACTGCACATTTTTTTCTCAGGTCACAAAATCGTATATCAATTTTATATAATTCTGCTAGGTTATTATATAACACTGAGGTACTGTGTGCTATGAATGGTGAAAGGATGTATTATGTAGAAAAGTATTATTTAGTGAAGTTTAGGTGAATTAGAGGTCTTGAGATTTGTTTTTCTTGCAGTGCTTTAAGGATAGGTGTGCTGTTTGATTGGAGGGCTATAATTGTTTCAGTATGTTGTTGGGAAAACGGCATGTTAAAAAGTAACAGGGTTATAGTGCGTTGTATAGTCCTCCTAATCCTAAAAGTTTAAAACTGGACAAAGCTAAACTAAGCAGGTTGCTCCTCTTTTTCTCATTATAACAGAAAGCATCTGTTCTATATAATCAAGTTTGCAGACAGATGTTATAAATTAATTCAGGGGGCTTAACTCTGCAATTTAATTGATGTTCGTGACCAATGGGCCTGCTTCAGCCCTGTGGAATAAAGTTTGCATATGGCGTTTTCATGCAGAGCTGATCGGATAAATACGTACTTGTGGAAGAAACTTGCTTTACCTCCATGTAACCTCTCGGATATTTCACACAGGAATCTAGATCAAGGATGTTCTTATATCCTGCTATCTTAATTAGCACATGTTAATTGGCAATGTGCAGTCTCTTGGTAAGTCATATTTATTAGGAAGAGCCTGATTCATCCCAACCCGCTGGGAACAGAAATCATTAGGGGACAGTGTAATGTATTTCCAGATATTATTCATAACAGGAAACGTGTAAGCACTCACAATCAAAATGGCCCTGCAACACAAAGGCCTAATTTGCCGTCTGGATTCTTTGTGCAGTCTCGTTAATTTGACAGAAGTCTTCCCAATTATGTGGAATCAGTGTGTTTTATGTCCGTGTCACTTTATTTCCTTTTTTTAATCCAGGCAGTAAAAATAGTTTCAAGTGTGAAAACAATAAGTTATTTAACTCAAAACGCGGAGATGTACGGATCAATGTGACCCCCTGTTCCTGTCATATCCTTCATGTGAGTCATACACATTAACAATATGGCGCTTATAATATTCAACCCGGCAATGCCAGCGACTGAGCTAGTACGCAGAGAGGAAAAGAGACAGGAGGAGGAGGAGGAG
>CAFUXE010000876.1:133296-182684 GCA_903364295.1 Serranus cabrilla | reverse complement strand
ATGTCCCCGGGAGCAGAGCCCATCGGCCGAGACAAAGCGAGGCTGATTGCGTTGTCATCTGCATCACAAAGGGAAGCTTTTTCTACCTGAACCGCTGCCTGCGCGCCGCGCTGTACGTCACATCTATCAGCGACTCTGGACCCGCGTGACATCTGCCTTTTGTTTTTTGTCCATCTCTGTCTCCCCCCTCTTCCATTCTCTCTCTCTGACCCACACCGTCTGTCCACCATGGCCCATATCAACGGCAGGACCCCCTCCCCCCCTCCTCAGCAGTGGAAACTAGCTTCTTACTCTGCCACCAGCACTGACCGTTTTCTGTTTTTGCCGGTAGTTATGTGCTCAGCACGGTGTGCATCATCTTCTCTCGCTACAAAGAGCCCACTAACACATTTGTTGTCTTTCCTCTTTTCCCCTCTGGCTCTGGCTGGCTAGCTGTATCTCAGCTCAGCCAACACGCAGACACATCAGACAAAAAGCCCAGTCTCCCGCTGTCAGACCCTAACACGTCTATCGGTCTCACTCGGACAGAGAGAACGCCCCAGCTGAGGTGCTGCCAGTAAGCAGACATGTTTTGTCTGATTAGTGTACTGGGGAGGCAGGCTCTGCTCCTCTATGACTGATGACTGATGTCTTGTGTTGGTGGCGCAGGCAGATCCTGCAGCCACAACAGAGATAGATCAAGCTTCCCTGTTCGGATTATCTTCTTATGCTTATGTACGTACCATAAGCCTTATGTCATCTACACTGTGTAGTACTTCATCATCATCAAACCAGCTACTTCTCAAAGACCCCATCTTTTATATTTTATGAACCGAACGTGCACTTCTCTTTATCCCATGAAATAAAATGTTCATTTTTTGGGGGAGAAACAAAGATGTTAGAACTATCTCGGGCTCAGTAACTGAAACTGAGAGGCTTTGAAAGACGCTTTATGAATAAATCCAATAGATTAAAACCGGGTATGACATTTAAAAAAGCACATGAGGGCTGGAAAGGGAGAGAATGACTTTTTGTGTCCTAAAGTGTGATAGTTGGTTTCTATTCACACGTAATTGCATTAGCTTGGAGAATAGGGAATTAACACAAGGCAATTAACTGATTTGGCCTTTGGCTGTGACTTGTCTGGTTTTAGAGCTGCAGCTCATCCTGTGTTTTCATAGATTAATTTAGAAATCACATTCAATCAGATGCAACCTTGTAAACCTTACAATGGGAGAATGAGGTCTTTACATATCTCAGTGAAATAAGTGAATAACAGAGGTGGGTGCGTAGGAGAAAACAACCATTGCTGTAAGATTTCAACCATTGTAAGTTGCTTGAATAAAAAATAGCTTTTTCTGTGTAAAAGACGGAAAATATGGGATGGAGGTGTGAAATCCCAAAGGTAAGGGTCATCAAAACAGCAGGCTAAACACAATTCTTTGTGTTTAATCGCCTGTAGTCCAATTATCAAGGACTGCTAGGCCACGGCTAATTGTCAACAGCAAGGGCGTAATTTTCATTTCAACTTTGGGGAAGAGATCTTCTGGGAGACACGACAATTACACTCTTCACAATAGAGAACGGGGTGTTTTTAATGGGATTTCTATCCGTGTGTGTCATACACTGCATGTACTATACGTAACACTGTGACACTTAACATTACACCCTGAGTTGAGAGGGGACACGTTAGCGGATCTAGATATTTATGCAGTCATAAGCACAAAAAGGCGTCTTTTTTGTCTGATGATTCATTTAAGTGGTGGGAGTGAACAAGTGGGTAGACTCTGTTTACCTCTTAAAATATGATGAAATGCTCATGTTGAATTAAGCACATGCTGAATTTATATTTAAAATCCATTCATGACTAAAAGCATATTTAAAGGCATTTTTATTGGAGCTTGAAGATGTTATGGATGTTAAGGATTTGCAAATCATTGCATTCTGCTTTTTATTACGTTTTTCACAGCGTCCCAACTTTTTTAGGGATGGGGTTGTATAATAAGATTGTGCTCGTGAAAGTGAGTTCTGAGATCTCAGCAGTTTCTTTGTTGAGTTATTATAATCAATGGAATAGATGGAATGATGTATGAAAATAAATCCAATTTTGAAGTTATTCTTTTACTGCCAGTTGGGTAATATCTCAGGACTTAAGGAATGGTAGATCTAGTAGTTTACAAGCTCAATAAAAAAACAAAAATATCATTTCTGTGCTGTTTTTTTTTGTTTACATTTGAACCCTGAATCTGATGTTAGCATATTTTGATCTAGAAGTCATACACCTGTTTTTTTTTTATTGACAATGCACTGAGTAAAGTAGATTTCCCAATTTGATTGTTTGATCCTGGTGTATAAGCTGGTTTGATTCTATGCAAATCGGCTGAATTAGCATCCATGCAGCACACGTTTTGTTTGTTTGCGCTTGTTGGAATCAGGTGCCACACCTTGTGATACATTTGTTTAACGGTCCTATCCAGTGTTTGAATAGGTATGAAATGTGTTTGAATTTTTTTTTCAGTGGCCCAACCCTAGTTAAAAGCTATTCCCAGCTTTAAGTAAAAATGGTTTGAACTGCAGCAGTTATACGGTCGCCAGTGAGACAACAGAATGGCCTAGGTTTAGTCATTTAAATTGAAATATTAGAATGGCTATTACTCTCCCTAAGGTGACCAAAAGAGATTTGTATGTGAAGCATGCAATAGATTAAATCACATGTGTTTTTACTGTGAGGGTTTATTTTATTTCAAACAGTGATAATTTGGATGGATGAAAGAAAGCGTTTTTATCTTTTTTCTGACCTCATCCCACTGTAATCAGTCCACCACGGCTTCCAAGTCCAAAATCAATAACCTAGACTCAGCAAAGATTATACCCTTATGATTGTGTTTATGGAGCCCCATCAATTGACACTTCATTGTAGCTGTTTCATATTCAGCAAATCCGGTGATAAATGCGCCATTTCGGCAGAGAAAGCTTACCTGAATTTACATAATCACTTGTCTGAAAGTGGATCTAGTGTGGGGAGCAATCAGCAGCATCTGCCGCACTCACACTTGTAAGAGCTCCTGTTATTGCAATAACATCTTGTCCCCCCTCTTGTTTCAACTAACAATTCATTGTTATTTTATTCTAATTTCAAACCTATTAAAGATTTCAGGCAGGAAACACTATCTCTAAAACACATGCCTGTGAGTCCAGAGCTGCCGGAGAAAGACCGATACACGTCCTCTGGGGTCAATAAAACAATGTCTGGAATCACAATACAGCCATGAGGTAACGTGGCTTACAAAACAGGAGCCAGGTATAGAAGGAGATGGTGAAATGATGACTGTTTTCCATGCCTTCCTCTGGCAGGGCCTTTCGGGTAGAAATCACAATGGATCAATTGGAAGGGCAGCTGGAAAATCCATAGAGGGTCTCCGGAGGCCTGCTGTGCCTGTGAAATCAATGCAGGGATCCAGCTGAGACCATTAAAAGAAACGAATGTCATATGATAGGGTTAAACATGTAGAATATTATTATTCATACAGTCCAAATAGGTATTTCATCTGCAGATAATACAAGCAGGCATGCACGTCAATAAATGCACCACAGAGTGTCTTGTATTTCAAGCTCCTGCTCTGAATGCAAGCAATCCATCATGTCTTTGACCTATTGTTTGCCTAAAGAAAGAGAGAGGGCAACTGAGAAGGTACAATAAATTGAACCTTATTATATTTGGTCTGTTTTATTGAAGATTATTACTAAATAAGGAGTACTGAAGCAGCAGATGAAACTCAGCAGCACTCAGGTTCTGGGCACTCTCAAATAAAAGCAGGCCAACAGCAGTAGCTTTGGTATAAGTGGACATTTTCTTCCAACTCATGAAAACCTCACTGCTTTTCAATGGAGGGCTTAAAAGCTTTTAAAAGGCTCATGCATACTCATTTATTTACTTGATTGATTAATTGTGTGTGCAAATTTGAGAAAGCATGGAAAAAATACAAAAGTCCATGGTGACATTTTTTTATTTTTTATTACTTGTTTCATCCAACTAACAGTCCACAATCCAAATCTATTAATTTACTGCCTTGTAAGACAGAAAAAGGCCACAAATCCTCATGCTTAAAAGGCTGAAATCCAATGATGTTGACATTTATGCTGTAAACTAATTATCCCAATAGTTAGATGAATCTCTTTCAATAATTTCAGCTCTGTTATGTCCCTTATGGAACTGATGTCTTGCAGCTGCTCCTGTTTCACTTCATCTGTATGAGAATGTGTTTGTTTTGCCACTATTGTCAGTTTATACAGCTATTTGACCGAGCAAAGCCATTAAATGTGCAAAAACACAACTTTTTAGTATATTGCAAACACATGCCATTTTGTGGATCCTTTTATCCAAAGTGCCTAACAGCAACATAGGGGAACAAATACATTTGTGGCATGGGTGGCCTCAGCAGGGAAGGAACCCCAAAAACCGGGTACAGTTACTCACATGCTGTGCTCACTGCGGTCCCGCCCCAGCCTGATTACACCTCTTCTGAGCACTTTTCAATCTGCTTTCCTTTAGAAATGGTTTGACACTCTGTAGTGGTCAGGCGGGCGCACTACATGCATGTAGCGCCTGTACGAATCAGGGGGCTGCTGTCAGTGAGCCTGCCTGTTGGAGTGATTGAAAAAGCATGTTGGGGATTAGCCGTCTGTCCTCATCTGTGTGACGCCCTGGCAGGGGTCTGTATCCAGGGGGTTCTCGCTGCTCTCTGGGCCTGACATGGTGCTGAGAGATGGAATAGGTAGAGCTGGACCTCAGCTCTTGCACTCTGCTGACACAGCCTCTTGCAGTGCCAAACACACACAGACACACACATGCTCATAAACAGATTTTGCCTCTTGACCTACACATGCTAGCAAGCACACCCGGTGGCTCAACCTATTCACGCTGCCAGCTAAAAGAATACGTGTGGAGAGATCATTTGAATCCTTGCTCCAGATGTCCCTTGGGCACGCTGAATTCAACAATTTTTACACAAAGAGCGCGGCAATTGTTGTTTTGACTTCATTTTGCTTCACTGAGCAAAATGGAAAGGCTTTGGGTCATTTTAATATGGGACTTAACTTTTCTTCCCACCATGAGAACCTGTAAAACAGCACATTACGCAAAAAATGATTCTCCTTTGATCTTAGTGCCTACAGTAATACGTCCTATTTTCAGAAATAGAAATTGAGACCCATAATAGTGTTTAGTGGTTTTCCTCCTTACAGACAGATTTTTGGCATGAACACGTACTAATCTCTATTTCACAGATACTAGCATGCTCATTTTCGGTCTCTCCGGTTCTGTCTGACATACACACAGAAACGTATGAACACTTCAGTCTCCACTATATTTCAATCCCAGCACCTGCAGGGTTGGGCTGTCAGGCTTTTTAGGAGTTATGGCATTAACATGGAAACCAGAGGCCTGAAGTTGGATTATCGGAGAGGAGGTGTGAACACAAGGTCAGGGCAAAGATGGCCTTTGAGCTGACATTTTTTCTTCATGCTTTTATTCCTGTATGTCTTGTCACAATACTTGGCACATACTGACGGACAAACAGGCCGTCACAAAAAGGAGAAATTGACAGAAATGCACAGACATCTTTTCCTTGTACATATTACAGCCTGAGGCAGGTGTTTTGAGGAGTTTCCCTTCGTTGAGTAAAGATTATGGTAACTGGAAGCTTCATTAGCGTCTTGCTGGAAATGAATTTTAAATTGCTTTTAACATAATTTCTGGCGGTAGTGCGCTGTGTGCTCAAACTCCTCTGCTTCGATTCATTTCCACAGCTCTGGTTGGATCTGCTTCGATGGTTAAAAAATCTAAATTGTAAGCTGTCAGTGAAACAACCTCTTTTTTTAATTTATCATCACAACCTATCTAGTGGCACATTTTTAAGGTTGAAAATGTCAGTGACGGACCACACAACATGAATGCCAAAACAGTATTTACTGAAGTGATGAAATTAGATGACATTGAAATTGTCAACAGGACAGGTGCAACCTGACAAACCCAATGAATAATTTTCACAAGGGTATGAAGAGCCTCTCCATCTCTGGTAAATGTGCTGTTTTCAATGTGCCGCCGCACTCCAGCCACCATACAGATGGATATAATGATTAGTTACTTTAAAACACACAGATTTCAGCCTCAAATGACACCCAGAGTAACAATGAGATAGCAGTGAGGACAGTTGGATACTGATGAACACCTATTGGCTTTCTGTAAGAGAACAAATGTTTATTGCCCTCTAAACACAAAGATACCCATACTGGTTTGATACAGCCCCCGGGAACGGGGCCAAGCTTTTAAGCCAATTTGATGAGGAAATACAACTTCCAGGTCCGTCATGTGATGCCACTGGGCCCAAAAATACTTTTCTCCAGACTTAGATGGAGAAAAAAAAGGCTGTAAATCAGCAGATCTTTCTTTTTAGGTACTGTACTGTTCTATTACGAACACTAAAGTAGCTCTTAATAAAATCATGATGTCCTAAAAGTTTACTAATGGCAGAATCCAGAGTTCCTTCCCTTCCTCCATTCATGTGAATGAGCCTGAGATTGAGTGGCTAGGAGGCGGAGCTAAAGAAAAGGCTATTGCATTGATCTATGGGCCCCATATACCCTTTTCAAACATGGAACCAAGTTCTCCTGCTGGGCCACAGTTGGTTCAACTTGCGAACCTTCTCAGAACCTGTTTTTTGCTTCTTGCTTTGCAAGTCTACATTAGCATCCAAACACGACTGGAACAACACATCTCGCTCGATTGCTATGGACGGAGATTATGTTTTTATTAACACTGAATGTGAGATGTTAATGTTAGTCTTTGTTTAAGCTAACACTAGCTTGCTAATGCTAGCTCGTTAACACTAGCATGTATCAATCACATTGCAGTTAAGCAAATAATAAATTAATGATACACATTTTAGTTGGTCTTCTGTAGAAAAAGTTGAGTCATTATAATTTAACAAGTGGTCATTAAAAAATGAAGGAAATCGGGTCATACATTTCAGAAAGTGACTAAACTTCAGCACTAACGGACCAATAGGAAACAATCGTTTTCAAGGTTTTTTGACTTTCAATGGTTGCAAAATGGGTGGACCACCAATCCACAGCACCTAATCCTCCATCTGACAAAAGAAGTGTGCTAAACTCATTGTCACTCACACTCATGTTAGGTAGCTGAAGGGCACTTCTCAACAGCTCACCCTTATAGCCTCACATGTCCAATTTCAAAACACCACATTTGCTGCCATCTTTGCCTCCTTTGTCCTGCTCCAAGCCTGTCCTGTGAAAACAGCTTCAATCACTTTTCTTTCTCTGACCATCCGCCACCTGTCATCCCAATGCTAATGTGAACCATTAACAGCCCAAGAGCTCGAATAGAAACACACTGCTTCGTAGAAATACATTACCTGTCACTTTGTCTCTGGGATTAGGACTTCACCGGTGCCAAATGATTTAAGGGCCTTTTGCTGGGTTGTCAGGAGAGACATGATTGTGCCTGCAGCCATAAAGAAACATATGTGCTGTTTTTTTTTTTGAAGGCGTCAGGCAGGCAGTACCAGATGTGTGTAGTGAATGGTGTTGTGTTTTTTTTTTCTCACTTGAGCGTGTGTCAGGCGCCATGTACAGCTGCACGGGGGAAGAGTTAAGTCCGTTTCACAGGGAGTGAGGAGGAGGTGAGAACCAGCAGGTCTAATTGAAGCGGTTAATGGGCTGTCTGAAACCATCATTCTGCCCGACGTAGCACGTGGAGAAGCTCTTCATCACTGAGTTCAATCTGATAAAACAGCTCTTACTCAAAGACAAGCTATTGGCCAAGACAGAGGACTTTTAAAGACGTAAACATTGCCTGATTAATAATGTCATGCTCCAGTATTTTGCAGCAGATGTGGAGTATTTAACGAGCTCTGAGTAAAAACTGCAACAGTACGTCTTTGTTTTGTTTTCCTCCTAGACTCAGAACTTCTATGCTGCTTTTCATCTCTGTTCAAGCAACTTTTTTTGCAGGCAAAAATGTCCAATTTAACTACCAATTTTATCTTAAAACTTAAATGTTCCTCTTTAACAGATCAGCCATGACATAATTTAATTAGCTTCCAGTGAAGCCTTGTTTATAGATTCTGAAATCTAGTGGTATTATCTTGGCAAAAGAAATGGACAGAGCTTTTTTCCTGCTTGTGTTTTTCAGTGGAAATCCCAAAAGGGGTGAAACTACATTGGAAACTTCATAGAAGAAGTAATTATTTCTGTCACATTGGGACATGTCTTCATATGTTTTCACTAAAAACTGCTAAGTACATGGATAAATAACTTATGTTTTTTTTTTGTTGCTGTTTTCCCAGCCTCAACTGGCCTCAGCGCTGTCTTAACCACATCCCTCCCTTCAGGGTCCAAGCACCATTCCTCTCTGCCTGGCTTTAGTCCCGGCTTAGTCCTAACCTTCCTCCCCAACTCTATCTCTGTTCCTCCCACTGCAGCCACAGCCCAGATCACTGCTCAGCTCCCAGTTCCAACCAAAAACATGCTTGGTGGGAAGGTTTTATGCGCTGTGCACACACTTAAACATTTCGGTACAAGCTGTTTTACTAGCATATTGTACCTATGGTCGTTGAGCAGCTCCTACTGGAGCAGTTGGAGTTCTGTGTCTTGCTCAAGGGCATCTCGATGGAAATCGGAGAGAAAGCACTCCTTGTACATTTAACCCAACTGCTTTTTTTCTAGCAACGTGGCTTTCTTTGACTTATTTTAAGCGTAGGAGTGAGAGTGCAGCCGAGGCTGGGGGAGCTGTAGAAACGGGTGGATGGGTGGGAGGGTGGGAGGGGGTATTCACCATCATTGACACAGTGAATTGCTCCTCTGGGATGTACTCTGGAGAAGGTGCAAGGTTGTGTCAGAAGCAAAGTGTGGTTGGGTTTAGTGAACAGACATTCATTATATCGAAGCTTCGCAGCTGCATCATATATTTCCCAGCGACCGTGGCTGGCGCCTTCGTGGAGGTCCACTGGGGAATTGTCTGCGTGCAAATCATGGCTAGATATATAACAAGTGGAGGTACCTGAAATACATTGCTGTGGGATGTATTCATGTCAGTACAGTTGTTTAATAACACAGAATAATTTATGTACCATGCAATACAAAAGAATTGATCCATCTTCTTACACGACCAAGCACTCACCTCAGTTGATATGAAGAAGGTGTAGGTTAAAAAAACACAATCAGGAGCAATTCATGTAGAAATTGTGAAGCTCATAGTCATAATTGCCCTTGAAGGGCTGGTCTAAAATGTCATGGAAATCTTTTTACAGAAACCATGCACAGCAGGTGGGGAAAGCAAATGATGATTAACCACTAAAAGAGTGTCGATGGCATTAATCAGGTTTGGAACCCTAATCACAGTTGCAATTAAAACTCGTGCTCTCACTGGCTAGACAGTGTTTTAACCTCGGTGTCCAGCACTCCGACAGCGCTGCAGAGGATTTCAGCTCTCACTTAGAGATAACAGGCTTTTTTTCCACTCTATAATCAGTTTCAAATGAGAGCCGGGCCTTTGGCAGACTTCTTATGGTGCTGGTTTGATTCAGCTAAAAAGCCTCTTGCGAAGTGGATGAATAGTCAGCGAGAGTTCATTTATACAATCTCAACAGCAGGAGCTACATTGTGGTGGATGATCCCTGTTTGAATTATCAGCTTTCCCCTTTGTGGTTGTTTTCAGTTTCAGTAATTAGGCTATCTTAAATTCCGAGGGCAATACATAGAGGATTTGTCTTTGTGCATGCAAAAGTGGCTTTATGTTTATCTTTTGAAATAAAAAGCAGAAAAAATTCAAACTCTTCTTACAGCCAAGATTATTTTGAGTTTCCTTTGACAAACTTTCCTGTTGTTGGGCAAGCTGCTATCACACACGGGGAGCTGCAATAGAAGAGGAGACTTTTTGCCATTCATGTATTCAGCATACAGAAAGCCTCGCATGTTGTGATCACCATTCAAATAGAAAATGGCACTGCCACCTGATAGCTGTTTTCCATCTTCCTCTCGCCAGTCCAGGATCCTGTTCCCATGTTTATTCCTTCCTCTTATTCTGTTTTTTTTATCTGTATTTTTTTTTATGAAATTACAGTCCTATCAGGATCAAGGTTGATCATTAATCTAGCAGCGAGCAAGATGTTCGTTTTTATAGCAGGATGTTAAGAAACAGGACTGGGCAATAATTCTGTGTGGTGAAAATGTTCCTCTTAAACTTAAATTAATGATTTTCTTCCATGCCAAGTCCACATTACTAAAAAAGCCATGTTTAGCGTATTTAATAGTAAAAAACAGTTGTTGGTGCACACATAATAGCCCCTTTATGCCTTATTATTATGACTCTACAACCACTCCTGCTTTCACTGCTTTGCATAGACTTCCATGTGAGCCTTTTCCCGTTGATCCTCTGAATTTTTAATTGAGTCTATGCAAACAGCAGCAATGCCGTTGCTCATTTCTGTCCCCTACTTATGTGTGGCTCTACAGCCCCTCAGCCAATGCCAACAGGAGTTTACACGGCTGAGTAGGAGTCGGATGTGATTTTCAACGAAGACCATCTGCACGGAGGATCTTTTGCTCGTGCAAGCAGCATATGCTTCGGCATGTAGATAACAGGGCTGGTAAACACGCTTGTTCCCTGAGTGAATTAACCTGCCATGACACGCTCCTCCATCTTGGTCAGGAATTGTATGACGGCGAGGGGTTAAATCTTAAAGCCCCCCCTCTTCCATCCTGTCCTCCTTAAAACGCACACACAGAGCAGATCCATCAGTGGAGGCATGAGTCATTAGTTCCTTTTAGCTCCCTGGCCAGTGGACTCAAACAGATTGCACAGGCTAGGCTCAGGTCTGGGATTGCTGAGGGACTTACTGCAAACAATAATCACATATTTTTGTTGGAGAGCAAGATCTTGAATTGACTGCAACCAACTGCCTTTTCCTTGTCAGCAGCAGTATTTAATGTGCTGATTATTGAAGCCATGCTTGGCAGCACAGGGTCTGAGCAATACATTATAAAGACACATGATGAAGTTTGCTTCAAGGACTGAAGGGAGGAAAATCATACCTAATCTCCTCATTACGAAGTCAGCATATCATTTTCTGTCCTAATGTGTGTGCTTCTTTTATTCGCCATTGGCAGCCAGCATCAGAAGACGGCTCAGCTGGGCTCGGCGAGGTCATTTTTAGACACTGGAGGCAGATGTATGTGTGCATTTCTTGGGGGATTTTCCATTGCATGTAGGTTCTTCACACTTTGTCATGATCAGCACATCACCTCCTCCTCTACAATTAGTCTGGAGAGGTAAGCAGGTAATCTACATGTATTACACAGCTGAGCAAGTTAAAACATTCAGTACCTTTAAGGGACATAAATATAAAATGTCTAATATGGCAAACATTGAAGTAGTGGTACTGTGCATTTTTATTTGCCTTAGGGAAATACATATACGGGGTCGCTACATGTTAGGCCAGTGGGGGAACATGGCACTGTGAGGATAGCTTACTCAGCCCTTGAGGACTATCTAGCCTGGAAGATTATATGTGCAAGAGTTGTGTTTTAATTGCTCTACTTTTCCCTACTCTTACTACAGATAGATAGATGGAGTGGGAGAGTGACAAAAGGGTGGGTAAGCATTTAAACGAGTGTAATATCCCTCGGCAATAACACAGAAACCACAAGGGAAGATATAGCCCTATAATTTCTTCCAGCGTGTTCTAGCTTTTCCCTTTGTTCCTTTTTTTCTAATACAGTAAGTGACATGCCTGCTTGGGTTAACTTAAGGAACTCTGCCCTTGTTTTCCACTGCAGCTTTCATGTCAACTTAAAGCAGATCGGCGGGGGATTTGGGCGGCTCTGCTTAATCATTGCCTCACATCATGCACTCTTTGGAACAGATATGCACACTTAGACTGACACGTTTATGATTCTCTGAAAGAAATCTGCAGTTTGCTGCAGAGAGGTTTGATCTGTGAGCCACAGTATCCATCGATGGGCTCAATATTTTCTCCTAGGGAGAGCAGCATGGCTTTGCTGTGATGATTTCCATTCTGTTCAGGGGCGGGGGACCATCTGTAGTGGCTGCACTCAAGAGACAGTCGTGGTCCCAGAAGCTAATCAACAAGTCATTCAGTCAGCAAGTAATCCAGCTGTCGAACTCACAAAATAGTTGTTGTCACAGTAGGAAACTATTCAGCAAGTTTAACTAACTTCTTTTCCAAAAGGTGACAGATCAGGTCAGGGAGTACTTATAAATGTATGTTATATGATCAGAAATATAAATATGTAACAAATAAGACAAACTCATAAGCAATGAATCGCAAGTAATCACATAGCAATCGTTTTTGTAATGTTTTTGAACCTGTATTCAGAGAGAAATGGTCCTTGATTTCATTTTGTATCTTTATTGTAAATCAAACACACAAAATGAAAAGTAGAAGAAAGCAAAGTCCTGACCTCACTCAAGTCTGAATGTTAATAAACTAATGTTTAGGCAAACCAGTAAACAAATGGTTATTCAGAGCGTTATGCTGCTAATTTCTCTTAATAGCATACTTGATACACAGGTCAGATATGTGAGAAAAGACTACGGCTACAAAGTCTGGAACCTCTCCATCCATTTTCGATTTCGAAGGGTTGTTATCAATAGGCGTGGACCAAAATGCCTCTGGACACAGTTAAATAGACATACAACCATTGAGAGCAATGAAACGTGTGATGTGCGCGAGTGACACATGGAAGTTGGATCGAGGCTTGGTTCGAACAATAACGGGTGCAGCCAGACCTTTTCCCAGCGCTGAGGCAGTAGATAGATCTAGCTGTTTAAGACCACCTACATAGTGGAGAAAAGAAAAATGTGAGGACAGTTTATGTGTAATAACAATTTCATGTACTTGTCAATATCAAGTGGTTATTCTTTACGATTACCTTCAGACCTGGCAAATGTACCACGTATAACTGTTCGCTTAATGTTTGCCGGTGCATTCTCTTGTCAATAATACCACTGCAATCAAAGCTTCCAATAGTCTTTTGATATCAAGGTTTCCAAAAAAACAATCTTTCAGGTCAAAGCTGTGGTGGAACCCTGCAGCAAGAAGCTAAAAATAGCGTCAGTGGTCCAGCCAAGAAATAATGTTTCCCTCCAGTGAAAGAACCTTGGTTGCAACATGCTCCGTCTCCTTCTTTGTTCTTCCTCTCCCCGTTTGGAAACACACAGAGAGGATAGCATTTGCAGGGAGAAGGCTGGTGCAGATGCTGCCACATGCTGACATTAGCCAGGATTTATAAATTGTGCTTTCCCTCTCTGCAAAGATGGTGCAAAGTGTGCTATGCAAGGTGAAGATTGAGGGTTTCTCCTATATGTCAGACAGGCAGGGAGTAGTTTGGGCCAGCCGTGCTGCGAGTATAACCAGAGAGAACAAAGGTGATGACATGTCTTGGGCTTCGTTTTCCAGTCTCCCCGAGATACTTGTGGCTCATTGAAAATATGCATAGTCATGTTTCCAGAGGTTTCAAAAGCCTCTGATCTGCTGTACTGTTCTACACATTTAGTCTAATATTGACTTCATCTAAAATGAACATTAGTTGAGTACCTTGCTGTTTCCGAATGATCTCTCCCCCCTTTTACACGCTGCTTGGTGTAATAGCCAGTATCCACAGAATGAAAGCATTTAACTCCAATCAATGGGATTTATGGCTCCTTTAAAAGGCAAAGGTGTCTTTTCTCTCTTGAAAGTGCTGTTTTGGCTGTCTTCCAGCTTGGATCGGACCAATAGCTATGTATGATGAATTGTTATTATCTTGGCTGCCTGCTTAGGATTCACACTTCTCTCCAAGTTTGAAAAGGCTGCCGCATCTTCCTGCATTAAGCAGTAGTGGAGCGGATTTAAGCAAAGTTTTACCTGCCAGCTATATGTCATGTCTTACTCTACAAGGATGAAACCAGACAGAAATAAACCAAACAAATGCAGCTAGAGCTCAGGATTTATTGGACAGCTTACACACATCCCATCTTTACTTTCCCAGGCCTCTGTTCCATATCTCTTTTATGCACTCCTCTTGAATCCTAGAAAAGTGATGCCCATGGAGCCATTAGAGAGTCCGTTTTCCTCCCCTTTCTTCCAGATTAGCTCACACAAGCAAAATAAATTGGGAGCAAGTGTCAAGGAGTGAGTACTGTCTGGGTTAACAACAATTTTCTCTCCGGTCCCTGTCATGTGTAGTAGAGGGAGCAGGGATGTACATCAAGGTTAATGCAGAGAAGATAGGAAGGGTTGTTTTATCAACTTCTGGTCTGCTTTTTTTTAGTTAGTTGCTGCTGATCTTTGACTTTTTCAGTTCTTATTTGTCAGTCCATGATATGTAGTCATAAGTGGTGTCTATTGGCTCAAAGGGTTGAATGTTTTCTGTGGGACTGAATGGAGGAAAAAGAAGAATATTTATGATATTTAGTTTGGCTTTGAGAATGGAGAATTTCCATTTTGATGTACCACAATTAAAGTTACTCTTATGCTATGGAAATGTACATTCATACTGCCCCGTCTTTAGAGATTTCATTAAATGGACGTTGTGCTCAAGCCCTTATTGCATGCTAACACACTAATGATTTAGCGTGGGAGCATGCAGTTCTTTATTTGAAAAAGCTGACTTGACTGTACTCATTTGAAACTAATTCTGCAGTAATAGGAACAATACAACCCTGAGACAAATGGAAACATTCTCCCATAAAAAATAACACACTTGCATAAACAAAAGTGGCAGCAGCATTGGATTGATTCAATATTGAAAGAGTCTCACTCCTCTTGACGTACATGGGTTTGGGTCCTGACCTTTAACCCTCTATCAGCTGACTGGTCCTTCTTGTCAGGCCCGGTGGGAATGGAAGGTGGGAGGAGGTTAAGACTGTTGGATGACCCACAGGGCTGCAGGAGGTGGGAAGCTATAATCAGCTTTACATCAGTCTGAGGCTCAATACCATTCTGTGTCCTCCCGTAACCGTGCTGTGTAGTTGTTTGATGGAAAATGCACGTAGCTGGGATATGGTCCAAGCCGGGATATGGGACTCCCGAATATGAGATTTCATTATCTGATAAGGGAAGATTGGACTTTCCCAGCAAATGTATTTATTGTGCTCAGGAAGTAAATTGGAAATGGAATGTGTACGACCGGCACCAAGGCCAATGAACTTGCAATTTGCAATATGGCCGATCACATCATACAGTATTTCGCTTTTCACTGTGGCTGTCATTCACAACCATCTCATCCGGTTTGAATTTGTTGACAACGTGCTATTTATATCTTCCATTCAAAAATATAAATTTGTATTTGCATCAGTGGAGATAAACAAACAAATAGTGGCAGGAAAATCTGATCCAAGAGCCCACATAGACTGCATAGATGTTTCAGACGCTTTACTAAATGGATTCCACTCACTTATACAGCCGACTCCTTAGCATGAAATTGCTAATATGTCAGCAGTCATAAACCTTTTCCGTCTGTCTATGTAATCTTCTCACAAACTTCGGCATTTCTCCTACAGCAAGTGCTGGAGTGCATTGAAGAATAAGTGAGCAATAATGAATTACTGCATGCTGCTTTTGAAAGGGCAGGAAGTGATTCAATTGATGGTGAATAATGTTTGCATTGCATGTGATGTGTTTTGTTCAAGAGCCTTCATTTTGTGCTCTGTAAAGGGATTTGCCCCTCTGCTCAATAATGTCCTATTGTTATTGACAGGAATGCTCATTCCCGATCTATCACGGTGAATCTGAGGAAAAAATGAAGGATATTTTAATAGCCACTTGCCATGATTGTGGCTCACATCGAATCAGATTACAATATGAGACTGTATAAGGAAGTAAAATAGTACTTATTAAGTGCTTCTTGGTTTTTTGGTGAATGTCAGAATTGATTTTGAAAAGGGAGCGGGGTCCGAGTTTCTGTCTATAGACTGTGCTTGGGAGCTCATTTGCCTAATCTTGGGAACTAGAGTGGAAGCTGTGTATAATGAGGACTAAGGCTTGTCTGGGATGGCGATGTGGGGCTGGGGCTGGGGGGGAAGAGAGTCTGAAAGACATGAAGGTATTAATCGGACAAAGGGGCAACCGAGAAGTTTATGCAAAGGGGAGAGCGCCTGTTGAATGGTCAAGCATTTTTGCATTTTGACTGCCTTTGTGCGAGTGCAAATCAAAAGACAGGAAAAGAGTGAGAGAAAGGACAGAATGCAGGGATGCTTTCAAGTTTTCCGAAGGCTCCTCTTGAAAAGTTTTTGTCCATGTTAGAGCAGCAGGGACAGGCTGTGATGGCGCACACCAAGCAATGTGCAAATTTTCATGAAGGATGAATCCTTCATGTTTCTGCTTCGCTGAAACTAAAAAAAATAAAAAGAAAGAAGAAACAGTTGCTACAATAGTAGAAAGTCTGGTTACTCTTTCCCACTCAAATGCAAACTTTCAGAAGTTAAGCCAAGTAGAATCACATATGGGGAAGATAAACATGAACAGTCCATATTCATACAGGAATACAAATTCAAAGCATCAAATCTAAAATGTAAATGAACAGGGTTTTAAAGGAATATGTTGCTTGGAACACATCCTCAGCGCGTAATCCTCTCTTACAAGGGGATTTCCTGAGGTGCTGTAGGTGTATTCAGCAATATTTTAGCAAAACTGCATGTGTTTCAGATATATTGGGCTTAAAACCCGAATTACTGCAAAAGTAGGTCTCCAGTCAGCTTCATTTACCATTTCCCTAAGCTCTATTCTATGTAAAGGACTACAACAAACTGCAATGTGGGAAAAAGTTTTCAGAAGGGCTTGGAAAAGTAGCATTTTTACATCGAAACATAGATTATACGACCAAAATGTGGCTGGATTTGAGTAACTAAGAAGCGGAAAAGCTATAAAATGCTATAAAAACCTCAAAAAAACAAAAAATAATAGGCCAGCCCTTTAAAACCAATCTCCTTAATGAGCTTTATTTTGATGCTAGTGGAGCGGAGCCTGTTAATTTTCCATTTATCATTGTAAGCCCAAGACTCGCATGCACTCAAGACAAACAGTGAGTCTCCAGCATTATGCTCAAGCTGTTTTGTTTCAATGAGTTATGCAGGCTGTTTGCCCGTGCATACATCTGCTTGTGTATAATCAAACACCATTTCCCACTTAGGGGCGTCTCAAGGGCCGTAATAGTCTCCACAAACATCCAAGTGCACATTTCTTGTGTGTATTGACACATGCCCCGCACTATCTACACCAGGACCAACCGTCAACCTAATTTTGTAATGATACGGGCATTATCCAGTGTAATCTAGCAGTAAATTAATTACAACCCACAATCCCTCATTTCCCTCCGCGCTCCCTCAGGAGATGACCACAGTTGCATTTCTATTCATCAGGCGGTGACAACCGAGAACATCGAAAACAGCCCATATGTTAAGACTTTTTGAATCTACTGAACATTTAAAATCTTCCATGCTACCTCTCACTGTACAGCAGCACATGCAGCAGGGGGAAGTCGTTGGACAGCAGCATCTACAAAGCACTCATAATCAAAGAGACGCAGAAAAACACCTGCAACCATGTAACCTTGGTGAGGAAAAACCTGATCAAATATTCAGTTTAGTTTGCATAAAATCTGCCAAAGGTGTGAATTCATTATTGTTTCGTGTCCTATCGCCAAGGTCAGCTTACATTTCAAAGTAGCCCACAACTTTCTGAAAATTAATTCACCCTCATAAATAACAATTAATGGCAGGCAAGTTTGACTTTGCTGTAATTAGTTCTGAACGATGCCCTTAGAAAATACGGAGACTGTTGTTTAAACATGACATTGGAAATCTTATTAAAGCTTAAGGGTGAGAGGGGTTTTTAATTGATGTGAATGTATTTATTGTCAGGTTGTGTACTCATCAGAAATTTGGGCAGAGTCTGCATTGTCCTCCAAGGAACAACTTTAAATTAAATTATTTTCAGTATCCTTTTGTGCACAAAGCATAGAATAAATCTGTTATATTCCCCAGATTGGTCTCGCTTCAGTCTTGATGGTTTTTGTACTTGTAAGTGCCTCAAGTTAGCAGCACTAAAATGGGAGAAAGCATACAGTAATCATTTTCTTACTCAGCTTCGGGGTATTGTAGTGGCTGTCTGCATGCACCACGCTGACAGAAAGCCCTCCTCTGACTCAGCCGAGTAATCCAAGATTAAAATGTATATACACCCATTATCAAGAAAGAGCGAGAGAATAGGCCAGGCACCCCGAGCACTGTGTACACACGCAGTCACACACACAGAGGGACACAAGGTCACCGCACTGGGCTGGCAGAATGTGCTCAACGTATGCAGGCACACACCCCAGCAGAGAGAATACACAGGGAAATTAATGCACACACACACTCTCTCCAAGAGATAAGCTGTGGCAGCATGTCGTCAGGGGAATTTGGCCATCCATATCATCAAAAAAAGAAGGCTCCATTAAATTTTAAGCCCCTCAAGAGCTGAGGCTTATAGACTATGACATTATATTTGTAATTTCTGGTATTTATTTGCAGCTATCTCAAGGAAAGCAATCCAAAAAAAAAATGTTCCCTGTAACTTTTCAAGCTTTTGAATAACTAACGCTATTGCAAAACAAAGATAACACAAGCAAGTGCTTTAGCTACCAACACAGCACTCTCACTTCAGAGCGCTCGCATGCTTTGCATACAAGAGCTGTCTGACAGTCTGGCAAAAAAGATCTCCAGAAATAATTGACACAGGGAACAGAGCCATACGGGCTGAGGCTGACAGGGGAATAAAAAAAGAAAACTTGAAAAGTTTACCCTGGATATCACATTGTTAGTCAGGAGTACACTGTGATCCCTTTGACTTTAGCTTTTCTCTTGATGTTAAGTTTTTGCATGTCAGACCAGACTGTAGTTTCAGGTGGAAACTTTCGTGAGGGGGGCCTTTGAATGATGTGGTGTTAATTCTCTGAAGTCTTCTTCTCCATTGTTGGAGGAGAAAATTCAAAATAAAGAAGCTTGAAAGAATTAAACAAGCAACGGCAGGGAGTGGTTTTTACACAGGAGCTCATCAGCAGTTGTCGTGCAGGAAGTCCTTTGACAGTGTAACCAGAGAGCTGCTGTTTTTAAATTGTTGTGTTCTGACACATAGTTGTCCGGACACAGGCCCGATAGTGTTCTCCTGAGCTCGTACAGTCCCTGACACATCTTTGCAGATGTGGTTAATTACGTATTGCTTTGGACAATTAGTAAATGAGTCTGACAGTAACCTCCATGCATTAATCACAGTAAATTACACAGAGGAAGGCGCAGCACAGAGGTTCAATTAACCTTTTAGCCCTCGTCTGAATGTGGCGGATGAGTCTGGTTATTCAGCGAAGGCCCTAACGCTCTCAGGTCACCGGGGAAAGAGAGGCACGGGGTGCCACAGAGGACTTGTCAGAGTCGCACAGTCAGCCCCTCCCTCCCTCCCTCCCTCCCTCCCTCCGCCTCTGAACACTGTCCTCGCCGTGCAGGCCCAGTCCCCACCCTTGGGAATCATTGAGCTGTCTGGAAATCAAGGCGACCTTTGTGTCTTGCGGTTTTCTCACAGCTGCGGTGGCATTTATTTCCAAACAGGAGTTCTGCCAGAATCCCTCTATTTATTTAGTTTTAATTTAGCTGATTGGTGAAGCTGACCTTGTGATAACCACCGACACAACCCGACAGCTTTGCGGAGAAATCAGGAGCCAGTGCTGGGGGACTTATCAGGCTATCTTGACTGATCTGTGATATCTTTAGCTTGCGGTGATTGGAAATATGAAAGACTTTGCTGTCATTGGTTTGGCTGGTTGAGTGTGTCTCAGAGCAAGGGTTTCAAATTATTCTGTGGCTTCTGAAATGTAGTTGAGCCACAGAATACATGCTTCGTTCAGTAAGCCAATTTAGTCTGAGATGTGGCCCTGCTATCAGTATATCTCTAGTTTGAATCCCTGATGGCTGTGTGGCTTTGAGAGTAAATGAGTGACATTAATCCTTAACAACTATCACCTCATCGCCCTATCGAGCAAGACACTGATCCACTGATTCCAGTCCACTAGCGAGCCATGAGGCTTAAGTATATGTGGGTGTTTCCCTCCCCCAACTGTGATCCTGGCTGGTGGCTTTTAAATCAGAGTGTTTTCCCAGTCACTCTGCTTGGTTAACATTTACCTTTAATAACACACATCACGCCATTTTTATGCTGCCCTGGGTAATACTGTAATACCGCCGTGATATACTGCTCTCTTGCTTTCTTGCACTTTGTCACAGAAGGAATGCAACTGCTGGGCGTCAGACCAGAGATGTAATCGGAGGATGTCAAATTAGCGCTCAGCGTTTCTGCAGCCCATACGTTCTGCATTTCTACATGTACCTTTATAGTTGTTGTTGGATTTACAACCTGTACTGAGTAAATGGAGAACTCTTCAGCGAGACAAAGAGAGAAAGAGCGAGACATACTTTCCTTTCTTTCCCTGCCATGAGAAACAGACAACAGAAAGAGACAAATGAAGAGCCAGAGACAGAGGAGCCATACAGACAGATAAATGAGGAGGAACTACTCTCCGCTGCTGTTGAGTCAGTTCCCAGAGACGAGTCGGCACAGTGCTGCCTCTGTCCTGCCTCGGCCAGTCCAGTTTGTGCTTGTGGCTTGATGCTGATGTTTCAGGATTGATTTGTCTGCATTCAGCAGTGAGGCACCCCACACAAACAATGAAACAGGCATGCGGCCCTAACACGCTGCCCTCTTGTTTCCGACTGCCCAGTGCCCCTGTGAGAACCAGTGGTCACATGACCTGGCGAGTCATTGCAAGAAGGGAGGGGTAAGGGGGGGACTCTGGGGTTGTCCCCCCTTGCGGTCCCCCATCGAAATCCCTGCTCCCCTGGGCCCACAGTCCTCTCTCTCACACACATGTGCTAAACCACTAATGCCTTTCTGTTGTGCCAACACGCACACACACACACTCATTCCAACAGACAAATGCACTAAACCCACATACACACTCACTCATGCATACACCTATATGTGCACACACACTCCACCCCATAACTGCATGCACGGCCACCCACATGCACAACAGGCACGACCGACAATAAAACACAACCTCGGGGCTCGCAGATGCCTAAAAGAACACGACCCTTTGTCATCCATACCGGGACCTTTTCCTCCGGGGGAGGAGCACTATTCAAGGTCGAAACATGATTTTAGCCTTTAAACCTCCGTCCCAACACATTAAAGGGCCTCACACAGACACTCACACACATGCAGATCAAGCTGTACTTCCCCTTCTTTTATCCTCCTCATGTCTTTGTATCTTCTACACGGCCCCCTCCTCAAAAAAAAACTTACATCATGTAATCTAATACTGACTCTTAAGTCCTTATTTTTCCTAGAACAAGTGGAAAACTACCTCTTTACTGCATGCTCGGCTGGTAGTGTTGTTTGAATTGATCATATCATTGACAGAAAAACATAAGAAACAAGAAAAACTGGTTGGTTGACTCTAAAATCTCTAAAAATCTGATCTTTCAATACCCAAATAACATGTAACATGATGTGTCGGATAAGTTTACAGTGACCAAACGAGTTTTCATTCACGTTTTGAAGAAAGTTTATTGTCATTATATACAAACATAACACCAGGCTTTTATTTCGGTGACACAGTTCTTTGGTACTTTTGTGTTTCAGCTTGTTTTACCCGTTGGGCCTGATGAGATGAGTGTTAAAAAAAGAAAACAGAGCCAATCTTTTTAGCTTTTTAATGGGCATTTCTTGCAGTGCATGACTAGCAAGCACCCCCCACCACTCTTGTTGCCGCTTGGCTGGAATTCCTCGCGGATCACTGCCCGCGCCCTCTTTATTCCCATTCTGTGCCTCCTCCGACACCTGGCCGTTGCCTCCCCAGTTCTCTCTGCCCTCTCCCTGCTCTCCCCTTTAGCCCCTCATTAATCGGTCCTGATATTGATGGGAGCTGAATGCTGGCAAATGACTGCCTGTGAAGCCTCCTCATACACCCGTTTCTCACCCTGCCTGCAACCACATACAGGCTTGATTAGCATGCCAACCGCGCACCACGCCTGTGAATCAATCCCTCTGTGCTTCAGCTGGCTCGGTCCTTCACTCTATCTATCCATCTATCTGTTTATCTATCTGTCATTTTGTTCCTGTCTGTTCCCACGTCTGCACTTGTTCTTTTGGTTTTTCAGGACAAGAATGTTTCACTTTTGTGCCTGTCTTCAATGTTCTTCCTTGCCACCTGTTGATGCCTTTCTATCAAGAGGCTTTGTAAGATCCCTTTGTAAAAGTTTTCAACTTGAAAAGACACGGATGCATACACACACATCCTGTCTCCTGGTCTTTTAAACACACACAAAGTAATGACGATTAAGACTCAACACAAGATCCAGAAAGTAGTTGCCTCTTTAGGCCCAAAAATATCAAACGTTATTGTTTGATGTTGGGTCTAAACAAGTATAGTTGAAATTAATACATTGAGTACATGTCCTGTCATTTTTGAGTTTTTATTGGACAGAATAATGGTCTGTGGTTTAAAAACGTGTTTATTCGTATTTTAAACCCATTGGTATTGTCGTGATATGGAACTGCTTAAGGTCAGGCAACAAAACAACTTGTTTAAGATGAAACCATTGAACTGCTGTTACATCTGTGACCTGGAACATGAGGACAGATGTTCCCAAAGGGACACAAACAGAAACAGGACCGCCGGTCTCCTGGGTCAAAGCCCTGGCTTTTAAATTGAATCCAATTGTGACCTTAAAATCAAAAGTCAAATTAAATCATTGATTTGGAGAATTGTGACTCCCCTGACATGTAGGCAGTGACACCCTCTGCAGAGCTGAGCTTTTAAAGAACTAATCCAGGCCAAATAAATAAGAATGACAACGCTGTTATGGAACAAGTTCATTGGTTAACCAGATGAGGTAAGGCGCTTTCAGATGCAATTTTTTGCCGGTGACTAAAAGCAAAACATGCCCTTCAGATTGGCTTTAACATGCTTTTAGAGAAGAATAGAACCAGTGTTGGGAATTGTTTTGTTTTGAACTACAGAATGAGATTTGATTTGAGTTTTTTAACACTGCCAGCCAAAACTAAACCAGGTGGAGAAACCTCCGATTTTGCAGTTATTGTTGACTGCAATGTAACCCAGATGGCATTGTTTGAAAAGGAAATCAAACTTCTCTGGATGGTGAGACAACAGCCGTCTGTGGACATGTAGCCCAACAGGTTTATCTCCCTTCTGATAACCAGCTTCCTTTATGACTCCTACCAGGCACTGCTATCTTGACTAGGGGGAATGGAGTCATCTCTTGCTGTTAATGACATGCTGTCCATCACACCTCAGCACCCTGCTGACCAGTTACCATAGCAACAAGCAGTTGCTCTGGTATGTTGACAAGTCTTTTGCTTACCGAGTCCTGACTTTGAGCCACACCAGGCAAATCACTCAGACGGACAAATATTCCTCTCCCTCCTCCCTCCTCTGGCCAGCACTATCTCCTGCTATTATTCTCCACTAGCTCTGCTTGGATGTCTTCCTCCTGTGCTCACCTGTCAGAGGTGCTGAAATATGCCTTTTGTTTTTCCCCCCATTGGAATGAAACCATAAAGTCACTCACAGACAGAAGTTTGCCTTGCCTTTTACAACCGCTCGCTCAAAAGCAATCTATCTTTGATCTGTGTCACGAGTAAACACCGTGATAGGAGTTAAACCCAAGGTTGAACAGACGCTGAAAACACTTATGCGTTTTAGCTGTTCAGGAGATAAGGGAAACAAAGTGCTCTGTCAGGCTAAGTGGCTGTAATGGCTACAAAACAAACAGACGGAGAGCTGGCTGCTTTAGAGCAAAGAAGGACTTTGCATTCCGCAGAGAACCACAAAGCATCTCTGGACTTAACTTGAGCCAGACGCTGTTTGTTTACCTTGCAGGTTGTAATGCAAACATTTATCTGAGTTTATGGGTTAAGACTGGTCTACACCTTCCTCTTCCTGACATGATGCCACATAAGGCGACTTGTTATGCCTGGTACTGCACAGGACAGCATCCTAATACAGGAAATGCTGTTTTGAAAATCATGAATTTTTAGTCTAGTCAGAGCTGACCTGGCACATTGTTTTGTTGCGTAAGTTGACAAGGCCAAACAGGGTGAGCCAAGATGGCCCTTAGTTCTTATTGTTCACTTTCTTCCCAGTGTCCAGGATTAGTCCTTTTTTCCGTCTTAAAAGAATGTTCCTTATTCCAGCCCAGACCCCAGAAAAAAATGTTGGCATTGGACGTTTCTGCAAACCAGATATGTTTGCATGACCCTTTAGCTGCAGCACCAGACTGGTAGTATAACCAGCATCACCATCCGCAAAAGCAACAGGTCAGGGTGGTTCGATTGGGTCAAATAAACACCAGACAGGAGACCGGAGTTGGTGGTTTGTCAATATGAATTAATTTAACCTGTAAATTAACATAAATATATCACATAGAACACTCTACTAGCCAAAATAACTCCATCTTGTAGTGTTTTTGCTCAAATCTTTATTGAAACTGCTTCCAGTAGTTTTAGGCACGGAAGTTTTCTTTTCCACTCAAGTTAACCAAGTAGTTCTGGTTCCTAATAAGTAGATTTTCTTAATTCACATTGTCAAACCATTTGAGACCCAGTGTGTCAAAATGTCGGTATAAACTTTTATAACCACCGTGGGAGGGAATGAGAACTGTTTGCAGCATTTCAGAAACCAAATGATCCAATGTATTTGTGGTTCAAAAACATCGACATTTAACATATCTGTGGTTTGCAGAAATGTGCCAAAATGCCCACAATTATTCTGGAGCCTGTGTTGCTCTTTCTCACACTTCGTCTCCATCAGAATACCCTTGACCGGCACATTGAACCTCATTACCACTTGTGATTCTCCAAACTTTTCTCGATCGCTGCCTCCAATTTTAACATGTCTATAACGCCCCCACTGAAGAAATAGATGGATTTGTGTGTGCGTGACAGATTCTCAAAGACACAGAGTACGGTTTTGCTGCAGAGTGCCCTATCTATAAAACATTGATGAGTGCTTGTAAAAGTGTGATGATTTAGTTAAACAAGACTCTAGTTAATTATTATAATTTAAAACGATTCATAAAATGCATCATTGTGTTCTTGTTGTGCACTCAGTAATTCAACTCTTTGTCACTTTTATGAAATAGAGGATGACCTCATTTTGTCCCTGAAGACTTTAAATTTCTTTGAAAATACACTTAAAACAATTTAATTTGCTCAGGCTGGCCCTGATTTGCGATGAAAGGTACACGATGTAACGTCGAGGACAGACACAGGTCATGGAAATGAGCCTGGTGTTTTTTTTCCTCCCTCAAATAAAAAAAAAGTCTGTATAGCAGTGTCCTGGTTTCTCTGTCTCCTCCATCTTTTCTTTCTCTTCCCCCTTCACTGTCTGCCTTCCATCCATTTGCAGCTGACCACCATGAAACCATTAGCTCTCTGTTTGTGCTCCACTGGTATCCAATATCTCCCAGTTTATGTAAGTTTGACTAACAGAGGGTCCTTAAGGTGCCTTAATGGTTGGCCAACACGATTACCATTGTGCTGTGCAGTCTGTGATTAAGAGGATGTTGATTGCAGGGGCTTTAGGGGTGCCCGTACTGTAAGTGATATTTGGGTTATTCCAAGGCCTGTTGTTGCTGCATGTCTGTGTGATTGGATGCAGTAATGGCCCCAGCAGTGCAGCATGCAGGCATGTGGCCGAGGCACTGCCTCCCATTCTCTGTTTTATATACCCTCAGGGGGTCGCGACCCCCCTCCATAACTCTTCCAAATCCAGAGAGGGCGAGGAGCTAGCTCACAGGCCTGGAATCCACCAATGGGCCTTACCTCCCGTGTGATCCCTTCCTCTGTGAAATGTGTGGTCCCCATCAGTGGAGGCATGGTGGCGACGGACAGTGGTGGTGATAGTTAAACAGTCACGGCTGGTAGGAGGTACACTCGCCTCCTCCTCGGGTCAGAGAGTGTAGGGGGGACGAGAGCTGAAAATGGGGCGTCTTGTCAGCTTAATAAAGCAATGTCAGGGGGTGGCAGGGAGGAAACAATACGTATGAGCTGGAGCGGAGATAAGATGGAGGTGAGCGGAGGTGGGGAGCGGAGAAGGATAAAACAGGAGAGATAGAACAGCAGCTGCAGGTGGGAGAGAGAAAAGAAAGGGAGATAAATTAGGAAAAGAAGAAGCCAGACACGGTGTCTATGGTGTACAGCTAAGTGAGAATAAATCATTACTCCTCTTTTACCATTCCTACATGACTGCAGGCATTGTAAAACACACATAAAGATACCCATTAATATACATTATTACACCCTTACATCTAGCCTCCCTCTTCAGCATGATAATACCGTATCATCCGTAACGGCACTATTTTATTGCAAGTTGCTCAAGCGCATACAGCACCTTCCCTTCTCTGCACCTAGCTTCCCCGGCTTTTTAATGTGCATGCATAATTTATAGCCTCTTGTCTTAAGTATTATTCAGCCCTGAACATCAAGCGATGGAGAAGTGAGAAAATATGTTGGCTAAGTACATCATGCAATTGATTAACTAGCAGGAGGTCTGAGAGGTGCATGTGTGTATGTGTGTGTGTGTGGGTAGGGGGCTGCAGTATCAGCCCAGACAAAGAAACAACTCTGATCTGATGACTTTCTTGGCAGAGAGACGGCATCGACTGGCAAGAGATCAACTCTCCTAGCTTGACCCTGTGATGCGCTCACACATCAATAACGCTGTTCAGATTCCCCTGCATGACACACAGGCAGGAAGTGTTGTACCTGGGAACAGAGCAGAGAGCTAGTCATTAGTTGGCTTATAGGCAGGTTGAATGGTTGAATGACTGATTTGAATTATTCAGGGATGTCAGTTTCTTAACTCAGAGTGCGTTTGATTTATTTGTTGACGTCAAGGTATCTTTTAGTGGAGGCATTGCCAATCAAATATACTGTTAGTTTAATTTGGCTGAATGCATTCCAAGTGTAGTGGTGCAATCCTGCAACTGCTGCACCCTCACATAGAGGATATGCTTGAACACATATGGAATTATTAATGGAGGTGTGCCAACATCTGATTTTATGTCTTCTTTTTCAGTGTATTCAGAGTGAAGGTATAAGAAAAGATGCAAGCATATTTTTCCAAACCTCTCCAGTCTTCAGTTCTAATTTCACCAACTTCGCCAAATAAAATAATCATAAAATCACATTTAAATAAATGTTCATATTTTTTCTCTGGCTGTGGTGTTGCCAGATTTCGTCAAACACAACTTCTTCTCCAACAAAATCTCTTTTCACTCTTTTGAGTTATTCAGCCATTTATTCTGAAGGCCAAAATTAAATGGATTTTTCTTTTCTTTTCCCTTGAAAATAATTATTTTGACTGTAGCAGTATCTATAGTTTAATAATACTTCCAAGTGGAATCAGTGTAGTTTCAGGTAATGCCACTGACTCTCACAGTTAACAATACCTCCACTTTCTAATGGTGCATAATTGTGGTTATGTGAATGAATGCCTGTATTATATGGAGCAAGGTCAACAAGCAGCTAGTCTTTGTTCATTCAGTAGCATACAGTACACAGCTCTGAAAAGAAACCTGATGTATTACTGAAACTAATTAAAAGTTTTGCTGTTTCCCCGACTGTGTCGGTGAAGTTGCTGTAAATTCTATTACAGCTTGATTTCCAGAAGCTGATTATTTTCACAACGAAATTTCCCCACCAGTACGACGTTTGCATCATTGATTCCTTGTAATCATAACTAAGCCTGAGACAAATACACACAGTTTTGAGGCGAGGAAAAGCTCCTCATTTATTTAGATTTCGTGAAACATTTACAGCTCCAGATGAGTCACATTTATCATTAAACACAAAGAAGTCTGAGGATCTCTTTCCTCTCTCCCCTAACACTTGACCCAGAAACCGAATCCGAGGCAGAAAAAGAAAGCGTGGCATGTGTGGGTCTCTTTTTAAACTGATTTGTTTGATATATGATGAGATGCAAAACTAATTTGTCAAGCACATGCTGCGGTCTTCAGTTGTCATTAGTGGCGGCGGGGTGTTGGTTAATCTTTGAACAGTCTTGATGTGTCTCAAATAGAGCCACTGAAATTCAAGCTTTAAAGGGCTTAAACACTGCTAAATGTATAAGTCTGGTTCGAATAGAGGAACTGAAAGTTGAGCTTTAAGGGATTAAATCCAGCTAAATTTATAAGGCTGGTTCCCTGTTTCAGGTACAGACAAGCCTGCAGCCTTTAAAGGTGTTGAGGACATAATTGATGTCTATATCTGTTTTTTAAGTTTGGTATTTTTTTAAATATTTATAAAAGATGCTAGCTACATGTTGCATTGTAGTTAAGAGATGTTGAATTAGTCTTCTGAAGATATTTCCTGGTAATTAACATACAGTAACTAGAGCAGTGGAAACAGCTATCTTGCACATTTCCATTCTGTGAATATTCTTTATCAGACATGTGGTGCATTGCAGGGTGCTTTAGACTATAGTTTATTTTTAATTGAATGTTTCTCTGTTAGATTCTAACCTGTGCAGTACACTGCTTCACTGATCTGTCAGGACATAATGGGCTTCAAGTGTCGTTTAGTATTGCATGTCTCAACATGAACTTTCTACATTCACAGTTCATCACCCTCGATAAGAGAACAATCCCTGTGTATTGTACTGTGGCGGATAACATTTCCAGTAATAATAGTTAAGGTTTTTCGTGGAAAACCACATAACCACATAACAAATATGCTCAATACAAGTCCTCCAAACCATGGGTGCACACGGGTCAATTGTTTCTAGCCGCTAATATGACCCGCAGGAGTGTTTCCTAAATGATAGCAGGAGATCAGCATACCTAAACATAATGGTTGCAGTTACAAATAGGTTTCTAATGATGTGATATAATTGCATTTTTGTAAGATTCGACAGACAATACTGCTTCCTGAAGAACAGGAAAAGAGAGTTTGGCATAAAATTAATACTGACTGACATGATGGAGTGACGTCAGTGCAGAATGTGACAGAAAATTGACATAGTTGGGGATATAACTATGTAGAAATGAAAAGTTACTTCAATGCTGATAGGACTTTCCGTTCACAAGGGACTCAAACACTGCCTTAGCAGAATTTGTCTTTCTTTATACTTGTATCTAATTCCTGTCATTAGTTTTTTTGCCTTGTAACAGCCACTGCAGGACGGCCCAACTACAAATGCATTCTAATAAGTTGCCGTACAAACAACAAATGTGGTCGTATTTTAGCGGAGGACATCCTCACTTGATGTGGCTACATTCCTAGTTAGAGGCCTCAGACTTGCATATAAATATCAAGATCTAAAACGATAAACTACATGCAGCCGTGCCTACTTTTACACTCACAGGCCTTATTGCCAATAGAGACCAGGTAGGGATCCACTGTCTGTCTTTAACATTGATGGACACATTGCTCATTGATGTTTTATTTTTGTCTGTGACCGAGGAGCTGCAGTGCCTGAGGTCACCGGTTCAACCTTATCATCAAACTTCAAATGACAAAAGACGAGGGCCTCTGCACAGGAATTTACAGCAGGTTTTAAAGGATCTTGCAGAGGATGAAAGGCTGCTTTAAAAGGATGTTGAATAGGTCATAAACTAGATTTGTTTGTCAGACTTTAATGACTTGACTTGGCTCACGTTATGTAGGAGGATGTAGTTCGGCAAGATATCAAATAGAGGGTGAATCCTTTTATCAGCCAAACAAGGACAGGCCGTCACAATAAAACTCGGGAACCTATCTTTCACACAAATCTGCACTGACACTAATGCGTGCACACACACACGCATACCTATACATCCACTTTTCAAACCAAAGTTCAGTTTATCTCTTAAGTGCTTTTTCTTGCATCGTATCTCCTCAGATTTTTCTAAACACTTCCTCAGCTAACCCACAATTTGCCAGAGCTGCCAATCAAAGCTGCTGGCATGGAGATAGCTGCTCCCCTGACTCCCACAGACATCATCTCATGTAGGACAAATTAGGAGGGGAAATGGGTCCCTTTGCTCCCACAGTTCCAGTTGAGTATATTTGAAGCTGGGGGGAACATCTTGTCTTTTGGGCTAATACAAGCGTATCATGGTCGTACTGCTCCTACAGGGCCTGTAGCTCTGTTATTACGCACACATCCCAATGAAAGACCGTGGAGAGTGTGAGAAAGACAGAGAAAATGAGAACGTAAAGAGAGAAAGACAGAGAACAGAATTCCTCATGTGAAGCAGAGGCCCACACATCCGTGAAATAAAGGATTCCTTCATGTTCTTGCATGAGCTGTGTACATTTTTTTAATCATCCACTTTTAACTAATGGCTCGTAGGCAAGGCGTGGGAGGCCCGCGATGATTACTTCCATCAAGTCAATTAGTACTGGTATCTGAAAAGCTGTCACTTTGATGAAAAGTGATTCCTACATCCCTGTCTAACTTTGCTGCAGGTATTTCCAGCGCACTCACAGATGAACATCACAGTGCTCATACGGCACTTAAACTGACTGGATGGATGGATGAATGTCACTTGTGCGGCCTCTTTTTTGAATCATACGCATGTTCTCTTCAGCTGCTGCTTATAAAAATGTGGGACCCACTTTTACAGAATTTTCCACGGCAGAATTTAAAATGTACTGATCTGTTAAACAGGTCTCGGTGGGTTGTCGGGGATTTGGGGAATATGGAAAGTATACTTATAAATCCTGTAGCCTGTGTTATTAGCCAGGTTTCTTTCACACAGCTTATGATTGGCCAGGTGACTGTTCCCACTCGCAATTTATTGCTTACATTGATGTCTCTCTGCCATGAAATATGGTGTCACTCAGAACTAACTACATTTTAATGGTGAAACTACACTAATGATACACCTACAGGTGCTGCTAATGGCAAAAACACATCCTGATGTATGGAAAGAAAAGCTACACTTTCAGATGATTGGCATGACAATGGGGTGTTGTAGTCATAGGTGAGATAAGACAGTGACAGTTACTGAAAAATGATTTACAGCCCGCCATTTAATGGCAGATTGTTGTAAAAAAAAAAAGAAAAAAAAAAAAGAAGTGTTCCTGCTAGCCTGGGGGCTAAAATGATTCTTATATTTGACAGTTAGAGCAGTTATTTAGTGCTTTTTAGATCCCGCTGATAAGGGCTGGGCGACATGGCCAAAATCTTCGAAACTAATAGAGGCAATTTTGTAACTTGATAATGATATATTTCACAATAAAGCATGTTTCCTGATAATTCAGTAAATAAATACTCCACATAAAATCCCCACATGGTAAAGCCTGGTTTTGTGTGACTCATGCTCCATTATTTAGTAAAATATTGCCTCAAGTTTCACTCCCAGATCAACAAATGACTGTAACTGAATTTGCTAGCTGTAGATTTTTTGTATTTATTATAAAAAACCCTGATTATAAGCCACCATATATTACGTTTTAGTCCTTGAATAAACTGAAATGCAACCCACACTTTTTCAAGCCTTCAGAATAAAAAAATACAGTCTTATATTTGGGTAAATGCATATATTTTAAGTATAGAACAAAAATTCATCTTTACCATTTTTTTAGCTTAATCACCTTGAGTAGGAGGTCTAAAATGTACTATTAATAATAATAATAAGAATCTTTTCATCTTTCATTAGCTCTGCACCTGTAAAGTTCAGAGCAGAGAAAATACTGGATGGCAGATGCAGCAACAGAAGCAGTATCTGGTTATTGAACATTTTGCACAACAAACACCATTACACTGTATTTCATCATCAGAAAAACAAAATAAACCCCAGAGATACAGACTTGAAGGTAGTAGGAGTCCGACTGGACAACCTGACAGCTTCTCAGTCATAAGTCAGGTAGTGGTTTTTACTTTCTTACATTTGTTTTTGGCTGTTGCCCCCTTTGGCCTTGCTGACAAGTTAAGTTACACTGACTGATAACACAGCTTGGCTGTGTAGGGATTACTGTCGTACATCCTGCTCCAGGCCCCTGGGAATGCCATGCTGTATCATTCTGTCAACAGTTAGTGCACTGAGAGTGCTCTACTTTCTGTGCGTTAGTCTTTGTGTGTGTGGTACCATATTTCACACTGTACCGGCCTCTGCCAAAACCAACTACCCAGCTTCCTCTCCCATCTTTCCTTGCCTTGGAAAACACACCGCTCTGCAGCCCTGATGAGGTGGGCCTGAACTTTGAGCCCTCATCGAAACACCTACATCACCATCCCGGCTCCGAAAAACCTTCCTTTACAGGACCCAACAATAACCTCCACAGCATATAAATCTCCCTGACGGACTGATGTCTCACCAATGACTCACCGAGTAGCGCCCTGCAGGTTTGCATGCCAGCCTGCCTCTGACTGGGGTTTGGGCCTGTTCCACATGGTCCACAAAGCCCCTGTTTCATTGTAAAAATGGGATTAAGAATTCCTTTAACACACAGGGACAGGCTGTTATGTGACAGTGGTGGGAGCTCTACTGTACCTTAATGGGCCCAGCTTGTGCTGACAGATAAGTTGAGCTGAGTTTCTCTGGACTGGGGGCTCCATCCACTTCTTCCCTCTAAATGAAACAGACTGTTATTCTTTCCAACAGGCCATACAGTAGCCCTGTCCATCATTAAAGCTATGAATCATGTCTCTGCACTTGCACCGGCCCCCTCAGGGGTATATCATTGCCTTGCCCCTTAATCTGGGCAGATTTCCGTGCCGGGTCCGCTATATAGGGGTTCTGTTTTTAGCACAATGAACAGCTTGCTCATGTTACTCAGCGACTGCACTGCAGACCACAATCTTCCCACATTTGCCGTCAAATACTCTCAGGTGTTTAGTGAAATGCAAGTAAATGCACATGCACCCTTCAGCAGTGGTTAAACTGAACTTTACCCAGCATGGCTTTTATGGGCAAAATGTTTAGCTGCTTTTTTAGTCCTCTGAGCTGACATTATCACAGCAACAGGAGGGCATCATACGTGGTTCATGTCGATGCTAAATTGAATGTTCAGGGATTTGTTCCACGGAGAACGAAGGCTACAGTTCCGCTGGCGAGAAAGATAAAAAAGACGTTATGCCTTCAAGCGGTTTCACGCTGTTTTGGAGGTCAATTGCTTCTTCAAAACACCCTCATTAAACCGTAGGTCCTAAATATAGACTGGTTTGTTAGAAAATTGGTATATTCTCTTTGATTCCAGTTTGAACTGCCATGTCAAAGTAATTTACATGCATGGTTTTTCCTCAATAGTGATGCAATAAGTCGCAAAGCAATTTTTCAAATCGGATTCCTCACGCTGAGAGAATACGAGAGCCAGGGAGAAAACATCCCAAGTGAACCATTGTACAATATCATTACAGACAGGCAGGTACCAGCATGTACGCACTTGTGCTAAACAGCGTCTCGGGGAAAAGCTGGATGAGTTGGAAGTTGAAGGATTAGTCATGGCAGCAGAGAAAGTTTCCACTCAGACACCTGATCTGATCTCATATGTAATTATCAGTTTGCTGTAACTGACTGGTCATCCGTCGGTCACACCTGGATTTCCAGAGCATGAATGGTCAGTCACCTTTTAGTCAGCCTGGCAGGAAAAACGTGCAAACAATGCTTTGTGCAGACAAAGTGAATTCATGACTACATTTCAAACACAGCCAGTGATCTAAAATGCAGCACACACAGCATGTTAAGTCGAAGTGCTCGGTCAATATCCTGCGATGCTTTCATTTATTAATTCAGCAACACAATAGCTTGTAGATAACTTTCAGCCCTTCCCGTCTTTATATCTGCCTGCGTAAAATGTTTATTTTCTTTCTCTGTGGTTGTTTGAGCTGAAATGTCTTCCCAGTGAACAGCTCTCCTCTCTACCCCTCATTGAAAATGCTGTTGCTTTCTTTAGAAAGCCGAGATGCAGCACTGACCCCTCTTAGAGAAGAAGAGTGTTGTTGTAGTAGCGGGGCCCCCCTCCTCTCCCCCCGCCTGTCACTTCAGACAGCCTCTCACTGGAGAGCTCTCTCTCAGATCAGCACTAAACTCTCTCCTTAGTCTCAGGAAGTGTTGGAGGAAGCACTCTCTGCCTAGTAGGCTTTTCTTAGACTCCTAGCTCTCATTGCATATTCATAGCCCCTCCACAGTGGAGGGTATCAAGTTTATAAAAAGAAAAAAACCCAGGCTTTAATTATTTACTGTAATGTTGTTAATACTCTGTCATTTGAGAAATTATATTAAGGTTTGGGCATGAATGTTTCATATTTAAAACCAGCTCTTTGTTGGTGTCGACAGTGAAGTATTGCTGCTGCCTTTGACCGCCAGCGTGGAGGCCATTTTCCCATGAGCTCGAACTGTTAAAACGCTCTCATGCGTCGCTCTTCATCGCCACACAAATAATGCAAAGACACTTAGCGATGTAAGAGGGATATCGAGAGGCTGCAATTTGTCATCAGATCTCGAGCGCTGGATGTGTCCTCCTGAACAACACGCTCTGGAAAGTGAAAGTCCGTCACACTGGAAACAGCCAGACAAAACACTTTATATGAGCAAGGATATTTTAATAGGACTGTATGAGAGAGTCATCTGGTGTGAATGCAAAATATATATTTCTGCAATAAGGAGATGGATGATAAAACTATTATCTTTCTGAAAGAAGAATCAAATTATCAGGTTGAGCTCTTAAAATACATATAAAGTAAAAAGAAAAATGGGGAGATGCAAATATAATGTTACACTTTTTAATTTAGCAAAGATATTGCATTTTTTTGTTTTTTAATAACACAGAAAATAATAATTTCTTAAACAAAGCTACAGCTTATACTTTTATAACAAGTTTTCTACACATAGGTTAAAAAAAGGCTTTTTATAAGTCTCCCAGGCAGAGCGAGGAGAAAAGTTACCGTTAAAGCATTTATTTGGTCAGGTGTTATGGTTTAAAAAGCTACCTGGTTTGGATGAGGCGTCAACCTTCACCAACCGAAAAAAAGAGAGAAAAAATGTTGAAATGTAGCTGTAAACCTTATTTTTTTTATAATGAAGAAGAATGCAGCTTCATAAATCTAAATTAGCCGACCAACATTACTTATAGGTCTTAATGAGCATTTATTGATATGTTTTTGGCAGAATGCAGCAAGGACACAGAGGACTTTAAATTGGCAGAATTTAGAGTTTAAGGGCTGAAGACTTTTGTGAGCTGTGATGCACATTTAATTTGATTAAAATGTTTTTAAAAAATACTTTAAATGTCGTATATAAGCTACACATTTTTACAACTGAAGAATATAAATACCTTTGGGCTTACACCGATGATAAATTACATGGGAGCAACTGCAGATGGCCTGAAGAGCCACATGTGGCCCCGGAGCCGCAGGTTGCCCCCCCCTGCTTTAGGAGAAACAGAGCTTCCCATTTATATTATGAGGAAAATGGGTTTTCTCCCGGTTTATGGTTATTTTTGATGTATCACACATATTAGTCCATGTAAGTCTGCACCAAGAGACCCAAACCAAGTTCTTTTCCTAAACCTAACCAAGTAGTTTTGTTTTGTTTTGTTTCAATTCACACTGTTAGTATCAGGTTTCAAACTGACTATAATGCAGTTTTGTTGTATGGGAACATCATTTTTTAGGACTGACATCTCATACTCTCTATCAAATTACGGTGTTTTGTCTCTTGTACCCAGTACAGTGTGTAGTGCTGATTGTGACAAAGCCACAAACACAGTAGATGTAGCCAGTGGGACAGTTCGTCCGTACAGTCGCATCACTGCCAGTCCCACGGGTGACACAATTCAAATGCTCTGCCCACAAAACCAAAATAGTGATTCCTGCGGTGGGATTCAGGCGAGAGCCTCGGCGCCCTCTCCTCCTACTGATTAATAGCCGACGCGTCTTGCTGAGCAGCCATGCTCCGCCACGGCTGGAGGTTCAGACTGTGAACGAGGCGGTGTCTGACAGTGGTGAGCTATGTGCTGCTCCGCTCCACGGGAGGTAATGAATCGGCGGGGCTGCCAGAACTGAAGTGTAGACAGCAGGAGGAAGAAAAGTGATCAGTCTTTCAGGGCGAGGTACGACTTGTCCGGCATGTGGGCCACTGATAGCAGGAGAGAGAGAGAGAGGGGGAGAGAAAGAGGTGAAGGGGATAAAGGAAGGAAGAGAGGGATGGGGAGAAGGTGGGGTGTCACCCAGTCTAGGGAAATTCACCCCCTCAACACTCCTTAAACCACCTCAGAGGGGGTTCATTATTCTCACTTTACTCCTCCACTAATTATCGTTATCATTATGGGGGATAATTACCATTTCCCTGCCTAACACCCATGTAGGCCGCTCAGCTCTGAGTCACACACAAGGTTATCAATAGCTGCTCAATTGCAGCCTCATCTGCCTAATTATACGATTTGGGCTTTGTGATAACTGAAAAGGATATGGAATCTAGTATTATGCTTTGTGAGTCCTAGTGAGACGTGGAAAGTCAGCATAAGGCCCTGAAATAAACCGATGCGTGTGGAGCCTGTTAATTAAATGCTGTGGCTTTCGCTGGAATATAAATCAGAGGAAATCCAGGGTTATGAAACTACTGGAAGTCTCTAAAATATCCTGCAAACTGGTGCAGAGCTGCAGGAGCGTCAAACAAAATCCTGCGAGATGTAACTTCAGATCCTCTTTCTTTGATTTCCGTCACTCTTTGCCTGAAATACCCTCCTCCAAATACTTTTACACGTTATCTGATTTCAGGGGCTCTGTCCTGCACTGTTTCCCTCCGTTCATACCACAATATAAATGAAGAGCCCCACAGAAGCATGCAGTCTTCCACCCGGGCCTGTCTTCCACTCACTGGCTGTGACTTATGCCAAGCTTAGTAGCCGTGTTTGTCGAGGGGGTTTCTAAATCCCTCTGTGGCATTTTGGAGTTGCAGCTGACGCCTCGAACCTGATGAATGCTCCCTCCATCTGCCGCGGCTCGACACTGGAGCGCAAGACTGACACAGGCCTAATCAGGAGGAGAAATTCATTAGACCTGGTCTCAGCTGAGATGAAGTCAGGAATGGAAAAGAGGGCACGAGGGCACGAGCACAGAGGGTAGAAAGAAGGTGACAGTGTGAACGCTTCAGTAAGCGTATGACAGACATTTGGGTCAGACTGGTGGAATGTGTGCCACAGAGGACCTCATGACAGACAGGAGGCACATTCTCTTTGACCCCAATTACCAGAGGTGTTTCTTTCCACCAGCTAATCCGCGGCGTATAGGGTGGCCCCTCCTCTGTACCGTGGAGATTTGCTTTTTCCAGCCTGTAGTTTTCCCCACAAGTCATCTGGATGATGGCATAGTTCTGCTGACCAGGAAGTGACTGACCTCTTATGAAACTGCGAGCAATCTCTCTGCACCTGAACACATGGGCTGTGTGAATACGGGTGTAATGATTTCATATTTCACCATAGATTGCATTGACAATTATTACTTTTTGGGTAATTACATAGGCAGTAAAATATCAGGAATTATAAGGATTGTCTATTAAAACTTCATAATAGTTTTTTTTTTTGTCATGCCAGGAGTACAAAACTAAAAAATATGAAGTTTTAATTTATATAACACCGTAAAAAAAAAGATACAAATTATCTTATTGGGGGAGCTGGAAACAGCATTTTAAATTAGCAATAAAGAATTAATAAATTGTGAAAATTGTTGATGATTATCTGCTGGTTGAGCAATTTAAATTTTTCAACTTATAATTTCTACAATCCTCTCTCATTAATAATAATAATACATGTAATAATGTACAAAATGTGTTCTTTGTGTGAAACTGCTGTTATAATAGAAAAGACAATACAAGAAAAAAAACTTTATATATCATATCTAAATATTAGTTCATATGCAGCCCTGTTGCTTATAGTCTGCCCATCAAAATATTGTGTTTATTTGTCAATATGTATTTAATATGAGTTTTTAACTGCTTGTCAGTCACCTGCAGCTTTGTGAATGTTACTGATCATTATACTATTTTCTGACATTTTATATTCTGCCTCCCCTAATCTATCTATCACTCAAGTGGTTTCCATTTAACCGCAGCAGCATTTTCATGTTGTCGGGAGATTATCTGACCACCGTCTCTTCTTACGTCTTCCCACAGAGACACTTATGGACTCCACTACAGCCACAGCGGAGCTCGGCTGGACGGTGTACCCCGTGTCAGGCTCCAGCGACAATAGCGTAAGTGACATTCTCTTTCACCATGATCTCCTTATGATAATTAATTAAATAATGATTTAAGTAATAAAATAATTGCAAGTCATTTTAGGGCATTCTCATTGTAACAAAGGTAAGGTGTGTGTGCTGGCCCTTTCTTTTGTGCGATGTTAAAGTGCAGCTAATGTGTAAATTTGCTCAAACAGCCGTTTATTCCTGTTGGAAGCCAGTGTTTTGGTTTCTCACTCTAAGGTCAAAGATCAATTAATGAGCTGGCCTCGTCTCTAGAGTGAGCTAAATCTTTCCAGAAAAAAAAGAAAAAGAAAGGAAAAAGAAAAGAAAAATCAACTGCTGAGTTAGATGTTATTTTCTGGCCTTAAAACTCAACAAGCAGACATAAAGATAAGAAAAGAAGACATTTTATTTGGTGTAGAAAATAAGATACAACCTCTTTATTTTGGATCACAGTCGTTCCACAGAGCCTCCTTCGTTTTTACCCCTACTTTTAAGTATTCACTGGCCCCATTTTCTTTTGGGTTTTCTGCCATAAATGATCTAAGATTTGTAGATTTTAACCTGAGCTGAACTTTCTGCTTCACTACAAACACAGTAGGAATGAACAATCAGAGAGTTGAAGCTCACTACGTGTGTTCACATGCCAGGCTAGAAGCTATGTGTTATATGGGCCCTGTTGGTGTTTGATGCACAGTATTTCCACATGGTTTGCCAGGGCATCGGTTCCTCCTGGCCACATGCAAGCCAGGCCCACTTACAGTCAGCCAAAACCAGAGTCTCAGTCTCCTCCACTTCTTCCCCCACCACAAGATTTAGACTTCTTAGAGCGAGTCCAAAAGAGAGAAAAAATGTTGTAGACTTATTTGCTGGTGCATTTCAAAAAACCACTGCCGATTTTATTCAATTATTTATGCTTCTGTGGTTGGTATTAAAGATGGTTCGAATTATACTTTATCATGCTGTGTCTAAAAAAGAAGCACAAAAAAGTGGAGCATTTAGAGCTGGCCCTCAAGAGTTCCACGATACAACTTCAAAGTTGTTCAGCAATAATTTAGAATAACTTCATCTCTCCCAACCTGAGGGTACGTTGTCTCCTCCCTGCTAATTCCAACAATCAATAGCAAAGCAAAAAGACGCCTGCTTTCCTTTTCTCTCGCCAGCTCTGGATCCAATTTACACAGAGAGAGCTTACGCACACATACCGACTCCAAAGACAGTTTACATCACGTCTCCCTTTCATCTTTGCAAAATGTTAGCTTCAGCAAAACATTCACTCAAACCATATTTCATAATCAGATTTAATACTAAGTGGAAACTTCAGAGTAAAAAGTTGAACACACGCAGAAATCCCAAAAGGTCACTTCCAAACTATGTTGTGCGGAGAAAATCCCCACTCTGGTCAAAATTAGGTGAAATTAAGGTCTAAACATCCAAGTAAAAACCTCTTTGAGAATCATCTTTGTTCCGTGTGGTGTGCAGCCTGATTCTGTGGTGGTTTTCTCTTCCAAATCAAATATCTTCAGAATGATCTTGACTGAAAGGCTTATCTACGAGGACTTTCTTATTTTCTGCTCTGACTTCACATACCAGTTATTCTGTGCTCCCTTCTGAAAAGCTCCACATGCAGTTATTATGTGTCCGTCTCTTGGGATGCAATGAAATGCAAACAAGTCCCTAAGCCCCTGGGTTTAGTCAGGTATAGGTTTGGTCTTATCAGCGTGGGCACTGAAGTTTTATGATGATATGGCTGAGCTTGTCAAAAGCACAGTCCACTGTCGAGTGAAGAGTGAGAGCGATGGAGATAGCTTGTCCCTTATGGCCCGGGGCAACAGGTGTGGAAACAGAGCTCGCTCTCCCTCTCAGTGTAACAGCGAGAGGTGCTTTACAGAAGCTATTGTCTTACACACATATATGCACGGCTTCATGGGCTTAGCCGGTGGATCAGTAACATCCAGCGGAGCGCCGCACCAGCAGTTGGCTTTCACTACTTCATGAAATATATCCTAACTTGACATGCGATACTGTGAGACACAATGGAAACACAATCAAGTAACAGTGTGATATGAAGTCAGAAATGCTGCGGCAGTTGGTGTTATTTCACTCTTTTTATTTTACAGCATATTTGAATATCTTCTATCAAATTATTATAATAAGAAATCTCTTTAAACACAGCTGTAAAATCAACTTCCCACAGTGGGGTTTTGGAAGTGATTTGTGTTCTGCTGAGCTTCTGTAAATCAAGTTTTATAACCCTCTCTGTGTACAGCAAGGCAGTTCTTCCTTTTAATTATGTAAAATGACAGCCAGACTTATGTTGTCCCTGAGCCAGACAAGCAAGACATCTTCATTATTCCTGATAGCAACGCCGAAAAAACACTGACAACCAATTTAAAATTTACCAGAATTTCATCCCGCGGCAGTTCAGGAAGTTTACTGACTGAATGTTCCGAGATTCTGGCAATAAAACACACGTATCGCATGCCTCGATCCACCCACACAGAGAAACCGGCGCAGTCAGTTGGACTATCATGAAGATGTGTGTCTTTGTAACGGCATGTACAGGAATATAGATCTCTGGCACTGCTTTGCAATAAGTTTGCATTTTGGTTTTACATATATTGATCAGCAGAATACACTGAAAAAGTAGTTTAAAAGGAAAAAAATACTACTGCTAGTCTGATCGGTCCATCAGACTCAGAGATCTCGAAACATTGACGCTACACTGTGACATGGAGCTAATGTATAGCCGGATGGCAGAGCAAGGTTAAGTGGTCAGTGTTTTCTTCTCAAGTGGAGCTGAGAGACGTGTGAACATCAGGTCAGACCTCTCGACCTGCTCACTCCTACGCTCAAGTACTGGCAGCCATTTAGAAATAGCCTGGCGGCCGCAGGGAGCTCACAGAGATACTGTGCTGGGAAAGCCGAGGTCTCCTGCACAATGCGGCCGACATAATAAGGTGGTGCGTGTATGTGGGTTGGGTTATCATTACAGATGTGTCATAATATGCCGTACAAAGATCCAGTGTCACATGGGGACACAACACACAGCAGGAAAGGAATATGTTGCACATTTTTGAAACAAATCAGTTCCTTGTGCTTTATTAAACATACTGCCTATTATGTTTGAATTCCTCCGGAATAAGATTGAGGTTGTTTACATATAATTGTGGGCATGTGTGGCAGACCGACATGCGTTTTTCACAAACCCATTTTTTTCCTTCCTTGCAAGTAATTTGTTGAACTTATTTCATTGTATTGGACTCGCTGGGATTTAAAGTTACCACTAATTTGTGACTGTGACTGTGATTCACAATTAAGGTCTGTGAAATGATATTTGAGGAATTATGCAGGGAAACATGCAAACATTATCCACATGCAACTTTTAGGAATGAGGGTTAAAAGATGGAGTTGTTCTCCTCGTTTCACATGTTGTGCATTAGTAGTGGACAGTGGTAATTGGAGCTGACTGCAGCAGACAGTTCTACTTAAGTCTCTGTGTGTGTGTAAGTCTCTCCTCTCTATGAAGCCCCGGTCTCCTGCAGGATTTGGCTCCCATGGCCTCTCTCGTAGTAATTGAATGCAGAGAGTGGGTGTCATTTGTCCCCTGTCCCTCTAGGGAAGGCACTCTTGCTCTGACAGATTTCCCACAACTGCAAATGGGGCGACTGTGCCCCGGGAGTTTTCCGCTGGGTCTCTCTCCCTGCTTTTGTGTGAATAATTTATTTACTTCTGTCAGTGATAGAGGGGTGATGTGTAATGTGGCTCTGGGTCGTGAAGCTAGCTCAGGTTAATTCAAACACCGTAATGACAAGACGTGATAAATACACAGCTCATGTTATGTCAAAACAATGAAATCTGTGAGTGTTCTGACAGCGCGTTTACACCGCCGCCTGACTGATGTGTCAGTCTGTTCTGATCAGTTACAGGTTGTACAACACGCTGTGCGCTCGAGCAGCCGTAAGGTTTAACGGTATGTGAATTTATGCAAGTGTTGTTTTACCTTCTCACGTACGCTTTCCTCAGCCAACGTTTAGTCTTTTAGAGTGAGATCAGTTTTAAGGCTACAGTGAAGATACTGGTATCATATGAAACTGGTACCCAGCGTGTTATGATATCTTGTCAAGAAGGGGCTGAATAATGTTCAAAAGCTACGAAACATTTTGGCGATTTTCAGAGGGATCACTTGACCTCTGACCTCAAGATATTTGAATCAAATGGGTTCTAAGGGTGCCCGGGAGTCTCCCCTTTGCAGTTCAAATATGTGATTTTTGCCTTTTTTACTTGGATGCTTCAGCATACTGGGGTCCTTAAACATTCTCTGTTAATGACTGCATTGAACACCATTGTATGTGTGATGGTATTTGTCCACATAGTAGCCATTTGATTGAATTGAGACCCTTTTTAAAACTTGACCTCGCTTTATTAAATGACCTCTAGGATCCTTACAGCCTCCTGAAACTTTACAACCATAATCTAGAGACGGAGAGCATTCAGGGGATGTATGGCTTTCATAGAAATATTGACAATCAGGGGTTTCAGAACAGAAGTGCTCTCACTCCAAATGCTGACAAATGCAATTCTTCCAGAAATCTCAGAGTTTTTTTTTCTGTGGGGTTCCTGGGGTCTTGGAGTCATTCTGTGGTAGTTTGACGGGATCTTTGACAGTTGTTATCCATTCTTGATGGTCAGAGATGGTTTAACTTAGTACCAAAACTGAACCCAGAAATTGCTGCAAAGACTTGGACATGATTGAGCCTGGGAATGACCCTAAAATAAACCTAATACCTCCTGGATACTCCCTATCCCAAAGTAACCACATCCGATTAATAACAAGGTTATTAAAGAGTCATAAATGCTTTGAAATTGCCTCTTTAATAATAGTTGAGCCCAGTGAATGCATGCACTCTTGTTTTGGGGATGATTCTCCCTTTAGTCTTCCATTACAGTCATTCAAACAGCTTTGAATGACTGCAACAACCATCAACAACTCTTCCACTTTAGCTTGCCAAACAGATCTATTTATCAAACATTTGACTGCTTGTTGAAGACCAGTGTCCATGAAGAGTGTAGTTGTGGTCATCTTTTTGCAGCCAACAAACTTGTTGACCGTCTGCACGTTGGCTAAGCTTCCCTGGTTGCGCAGATGTACAGGAAATTGAGAATTCTGACAACTTGATTGTGTTGCTTGCAGTTGGAGTGCACAGTAAGAGGATATAGTCCCAACAGAGAAGTGTAACGGATGACTTATCGGAAGCCTCGTATGTGTTTGCGGACTCCTGGCTGCGGATTCTTGCATGACTGCCCTTGAAAGTGGATATCCATCGACATGAGGCCGGTGTTAAGGTTTCTACCATTGATGTGCATGAAAATTCACTTTAAAGTTTGTTTTTATTTAGGATTAACGGCTGGCAGTTGTTGATTTTATCTCTTGAGTCAATGTGTCTATTCCTAATCACCTTAAGGCTATAACTGTAATTAAGCTCTGTACACAAATGGATGACTCATGTGTTCTTGAGCACTGGACCCTTCTGTACTCGTTCACTTTAATTTGGATTAAAATGTCGGTTAAATGGACAAGATGGAAATGTAAAAGAGGAAAGTGCACCGTAGCTCTTGCATAATGTGTGCCTTCAGAGGAGTGCGGGTAATTAGTTGCTACAAAAAGGTCCAAGGAGGACTTATTCTGTATTTGTCTGGTGAATGAGGCAAAAAGCTATCTTTAGTGAATGGTCTCAGCTGCGGAGGTAACTCCAGTCTATAATTCAGGCTTGACACGGCGTTCCGCTTGGCTTTACAGATAAAGCAGAGACCTACTGTCATGGAGACGTATGGATTGCAGGTCAGCTGAACTTTTCTCTCCCCCTCCTGGAGTGGCAGAGGAGATATTGATTCTCAACCTCATTCTCACTGAGCGTCACTGAACTGTAGCACCTCATATAACTCCAGAGGAAGGGAGGAGCAGCTGACATATAGTAGTCTCTGCTAGCCCTGCCTCACTCTAACCACCACAATCTATATTCACTTTGGACAGGTTTTCTGTGCAGGGCATTTTTCTCTCAGTGTTGCTGCTCTAGCATAACAGAAATTACAAGCACACCAGCTTGTGGACCCAAGGCTGCTGCGTGAAACTAGTTTCATTGACGAAGACGAGATGGCCTGAAAACAGTTGGAAATCAAATGAATTGGCAAGACAATAAAAGTGGAGGAATTTGTTTTGAGCACATAACACCATGGGGTTACTTATGTGTTTTGATTATGCAATCAAATAAGAATATTTTAGAGAACAAAACTTTGTATAACACAATCAAAGAACATTTTTTTACTGCAGTAAAATAACTTTGTGATTAAATATGTATTGTTGTCAATCGACAAACTTTTGTTTGGAAATCAAAAAGTCTTGTGCTTTTGAGCTGAATCTCCTGAAAGACACAACCCATGACATGCCTCTCTGATCAAGGCTGACCAATAGAGAAATGTCTTTTCAATTAAGATTTAAGACTCTTTTTGCACACACATGCACCGAAACAGTGAATTTGTCCTTTGATTTTAACCCATGCTTAGGAGCAGTGGGCAGCACATTACTGCGCCCGGGGACCAGTGGGGGGTTCCTCAGTCCTGAGTCTCTGACCTCGAGACCGTCCTTTCAGTCAGCAAGATCTGCAACCTAAACGACAGAATAGGCAGTTTCACAATACCACCTATAATGTCACATATGACCATCAAAATGACCCATATGAGCGTTACGTAATAAACGGAAGTTATATAAAAAAGTTGTTTACTTTAGTTTTCACACGGGACATGAACCCTGTTCTCCTGTGTGAAAGTCTGTTTGTTTGTTCAACCCATCAGAAAAGGATTTTCAAACAAAAGTTTTGGATCCACAGTAATACACTTTTTTTTATTGAAGTGTGGAAAGTTTTGCTGTCTAACTCATTCTGTTTGATTGCATAATAAAGGCACAAAAGTCCAAGGGCAGATGCAAATGAAATCTAATATCCTTTATCAAAACAGCAGGTGTGCGCTCTAATCAGACAGTTTCTGCTACAGCATTCTGTTCTTAAATGCTAATTTTGTTATATATAGGAATAATCACATAGGCAAATGTAACCACTGACTTTTAGATATCATATCTCATGTTTGCTAATGCAACAGAAATACTAAGGGCCTGGTGACAGTTGGTTTAAAATGGCTTTTATAGTTTGGCTTCAGATCTCACATACAGCTGTTAATTTTAGTCTCCTTGGAATAATGAAGAGGTAACACCCAGCAAGTTAAACCAAACAGAGAAAATTATGTGCCAACACTGTCAGACAAAGCATTATTAGACCCCAATGAGAGCAATTAAAACATAAAACTGTTTTGTTTCTGTTTGGACCCAGTCGCATGTTTTATTCCTAATCATTTGATTGTTTTTTCTGTTTCTCAGAGGAGGCAGAACATGTGTTGTACCAAGAAAAAACATTGCTTGTTATTTACCTTAAAGTCTTACAATCTAATGTCTAGTAACTTTGAAAAATATCCCAAATTCCACAAATGCAAATGAGCTTTTGATAATATTTGGTATGCCTTTGGTTATAAAGAAAAGGCCTTTGATCATTCAGGCCTTAAACATCTATTTGTTTAATGTTATAGTGAGGCACTATTCAGTGCACTCAGCCCGATGGCTGTTGATTTCCACACTCAGAACAAGAAAAACAACATTCTGCCAAATGTAACAGGATCTCTGGAGTTTTTGTTTCTGCCATCATCTGAGGGCAGCTCATCCCCTCGAACTAATCCATCTTGACATCCACCACCAGGGTTACCTCCACCTTCAATGCTTAAAACACATGACCACCCTTTTACAGCACTCTCGGTAAAGAGCCAGGGGAAAGAGCTGTGAAAATGAAGACGTTTCTTCTAATTTCACACTCTGCGCTTGATCGTTAGGCTCTTATTATGCCCCATTTGCTTCCCTCCACTGGCTGTGATGAAAGCGGGGCAAAGAGGCCATGACAGGACAAAAAGGGGCCCTCCATCAAAACACATTTTGTTTGGGGTCTTTTTTAGCCTGGATCAACCCTTCCCCCCACATCACTGCCAACACTTTCCCCTGCAGTTTCTCCTGTCTGCATCCCTCATTAGCAACAACCCCCACCTGTCTCCACATTCAGTTTTATTAAACTGCGATTGTCCGACGCTCCGTGCTCAGGAGAAGCAGACTGCCTGCTCTTGTTTAATTGGCCCACAACCCCCCCTCTGCTCCTCAACAAGTGGGAAGGTCAATGGCTGCTCATGACCTGGGATGATGATGTCTGCCAGTGCGGGCCAAAAGACAGATTTGTCCTTAAACTACACCACCAAGAACCTGTAGCCTGTACAGTCATGCAGACGTTTATCTGTACGGGTTTAAAGCTCGTAGACAGCAGATCTGATTGCAATGCGCTCTGGTTTAACATAAAAAACCCTCTATTTTTAAATGAGACATAATATAGACAACAAATAACATATGCAGTGCATAAGCCCAAAGTTCCCCTAACATGTCATAATTATATAATTCCCCAAACAAATCACAATGTCAGTTTAAATGCAACTTTTTCTCCAAATGATCAGGATTGGTGGAATCAAAAAGTTCACCATATGGATTTGGTGTGGCACGTTCCAGAAAATAAATATTGCAGTTAATTCACACTCGTGGACTATCTTTTGAAGTAGAATTTGAAAATTTAAATGACAGTAGTAGGGAAAAAACTGATCTATTTATCTTTACTTATCAAGGGTCACCAGTCTAACAATGGCGTATTCTTCAGTGCTGAAATATACGTTTAAATGGAAAAAGTTAATTGAATCATGACCTTAAAATTGATTGGCCAAACCACCACATTGGCTCACCTACGGACCGCCTACCCACAACCTGAGATAGCATATGTGTTACAGTGAGACACCCGTGACCTTTTGTCCACTGAGGGAAGAATAGCACAGGCCATTTTGTTTTTGAACCCGCTCTTAACAGCTGTTCAGGAAGCAAACCTATAAACAAAATTCGTCGAGTCCTTCCACTTGTCACAGAAAAATCTCCGTTTATGTTTCTGTGTTTTTTCTCACTTAAATTCCAACTAAAACACAATATAGTTTTCAGCAAACTTTACTTTTGCTCATTAAGAAGAAAGTCCCAGTTTTGATCAAGTTTTTTTTCAGTTTTGCTGCATTCTGTTTACTCTCATTATTACCATTATTTTTGGCTGCACATCAGTCTGTTCTGTTTTGATTGGCCCCTGTTTGGGGTTCTGGGTTTAGGTTGGGTCAAGCCAAGCATCACACTCACAGTGATTAATTAGGACATGAGAATTAAGAACCAAAGCTGTTCTAATTAGTCAGAAAGTGTTTGATGGAACGCCCGTTTGCAGCAAGAGGGGTGACTTTCTTCTCCCAACCCGTCAGAATCTGTCAAAATCCTCACTAAGTGGGCACTAATTTGAGAAATTATATCAGCTGTGAAGTGAAGAGTGAAGGGGGGAGGTAGAGGTGTAGCAGCAGCAGAGGGTGCAGCTGATGCAAAGTGGCTCTCAGGGGTTGAGAACAGGCTTTTTTCCTTGGCTGAGATGCCGAGGTCAAGGTCACGACCTGCTCGGCGGTTAGAGCGCATGGTGTTTAAAGCTGGTTTGATCCGTGGCCAAGGGGCAGGAAAACCACAGAGGCTGCATCTGGAGTCTGTGCAGTCAGAGCGAGGACTCAAATTGGTGTGCAATACGTGCACTTTGAAGTTGAACAGCATACCCAGAAAATCTGGAGTAAAATTTGCCCCTTGATTGTTCTTTATATGATTACCTGTGTAATATGATTACGTGAGTTTAGTGTGACTTTGATTGTGGAAAATTCATGTCATGTATCCCAGTGCTTCACTGTAGTGAAAGGAGCTTTCACTAGAATGCCAATAACCTATTACAGTATGTGCTATGAATGTGTCCTATTAGGACACAATAAAAAAAAAAGTAGGACACACTATCACATAAACCAGAAACCTCTCTGCTCTGTTCAAGTGACTAAATGTCACGTCTCCAGTTTCTCTTAAAGCATTACAAGATGTGAACGCTTTCCTCGATGAGAGGACGGGAAAGGAGAGTGTAAACATCAAAGCTCCCTGCCTCTGCGGAGCAGGGATTATATTTTTTTAACATCCCCAAAATGCAATTCTCAAGTGAAAGACTACATGTAACTTACTTGCAGCGACACAGTTGAGAAGATTGAAAAAATGTAAACTGATTGTTGCTTTAAGCCAAGTAGGGTCTTATGTGTCAACGTTATGATGTCAAGCTCTCTTTGTTTGATTTACTTGTCAGAGTAAGTCATGGTACAAAGTGCCAGCTAACAGATGACACAGAGTTTATAAACCCAGCCCTAAAACTGGAACTAATTCTGTAATCACAGAGCATTTTTAGATTAAAAATGCACCTCTCAAAAGTCATTGAAAACATCAAAAACATATTTTTTTTCTCACTAAAATAAACAGGATTCCCACACACTTGGAATGATTTAACAACTTGTTTTCCACTCATGGAAACACTTGATAAACTGATGAAAATGACCAGATACCCTGGAAATAAGCTGTTTCTCTTGAAAATTGTAATTGTATTTGAACCCCTTAACTCACCTTCCTACACGTAGGTGTGAATTTCTATTGAAACTGGACTGTTGGTAGGATTAGCTGCACAGTATGACACTTCAAAGCAGGTTTACTCCCATGTCAGTCAGTCCAGCTTTGCACAAGCAGATGGTGTGTGGAACCAGTGAAACGGACATGCAGGAACCTTTTTTTTACAGAGCAGCGATATAGTCCGAACCCTTATAAACAAGTCCTTAAAACAATTTAGTTTATTTGACCAAACAGCTGCAGTAAGGGTCAGAGTTAGTAGCCTGTGAGTGGCCTTGTTAATATTCTGGTATTACCTCAAGAAATGAAAGGACACGCTGAAAAAAGCTGGTTCTCATTTGTTCCCTTAGTCTCTTCTGATGCATCCATGCAAAGCAATAAACCGTGTTTATTGGAGATATTTTGTTTCTTTGCACCATGTAATCAATTTAATCAAAACATTGCTTAAGCTGATTACTCCCAGTAATCAAAGTATCAT
>CAFUXE010000876.1:121445-133072 GCA_903364295.1 Serranus cabrilla | reverse complement strand
GAGCGGTTATGATGAAAACATGAACACCATACGGACGTACCAGGTCTGCAATGTTTTCGACAACAATCAGAACAACTGGGTGCGGACAAAGTACATCCGCCGTCGAGGCGCTCAGCGGATCCACGTGGAGATGAAGTTCTCAGTGAGGGACTGCAGTAGCATTCCCAACGTGCCGGGCTCCTGTAAAGAGACTTTCAACCTCTATTACTATGAATCCGATGCCGACACAGCCACCAGAACCTCACCCGCCTGGATGGAGAACCCGTGGATCAAAGTTGACACCATCGCAGCAGACGAGAGCTTCTCCCAGGTGGACCTCGGGGGCCGAGTGATGAAGATCAACACCGAGGTTCGGAGCTTTGGCCCCGTGTCCCGAAACGGCTTCTACCTGGCCTTCCAGGACTACGGCGGCTGCATGTCGCTCATCGCTGTTCGTGTCTTCTACCGGAAGTGTCCGCGCATCATCACGAACGGGGCGTTGTTCCAGGAGACGCTCTCCGGAGCAGAGAGCACCTCCCTGGTGGCTGCGAGAGGCGTCTGCATCCCCAATGCAGAGGAAGTGGATGTGCCCATTAAGTTGTACTGCAATGGAGACGGAGAGTGGATGGTACCCATCGGACGCTGCATGTGCAAAGCCGGGAACGAGGCAGTGGAGAACGGGACCGTTTGTCGAGGTATGTTTTTCTTTTATAATATTTGCGTTAAATCGGCTAAGCCTCATGAATCAGTCCTCTCTGACATCATAACAGAGTAATCCAAACAGGATACACTCTGTTTATTCTTCACTTTAAGCTGTTTCAGGGATCTATTCATTCCCTTTCAGTTGGTATAAGCTAGTGATGTACGGTCATGTAAAAAAGAAAAAAAACGGGATGGAAGGCGTATATTCTGTGCATAGATTATGTAACTGAGGCCATCATATTTCCATAAAAAATGATAAGCACCCGTTTCTGTTTATTTTACAACATACACTACTGAATATGGAAATTTGCATCATAATTCTGTCAAGGGTTTGATCTGAAAATATACTGCTGCCTTTTGAAGTTGTGACTGCAGTGCAGGTTTAGCTCAGCTCCTCTGAGCTGCCATAAAGGGATGGGAGTTGCTCATCACTGGTCGCAAATCACAACGCCTTGTCAGTGAACACGTTTATTTATTTAGTTTATTACTCTGCTTCATGTGGAGCTTGTAGCACTTCTGCATTAAAACTATCACACAAAGATTATACTATTTAATCTATCTAGGGAAGGGAATTAAAATACACTTAGAAAAATGTAGGTAGCAGGGCATGTTTAGGGTCTTTCTCCTCCATTTTTAACTGAATAAAAACAATAGAAAAGCTTCTCAGCATACAGAGAGATACATGCACCTCTGTGCATACATAGCAGGGAGAAAAAAGTAAGAACCACAATTTTGAATCTGTAATATTTCTGTGCTGATCTTTTGTTGGTCGAGTGCCTCCCTCCATTCATGAGGACAAAGAGGATATTTTTCAAAATTGCCTGCATTTTCCTATCAATTGGAATCCCTCACAGGCAAATCGATTTGGCTTTTCAAAGCATCAATGTACCCAGCGTTTACCTGTGCAATGCCCTATCCGCAGTCTGGCAGGTGGTATTTGGTCAACGTGCTTAGGGATCTTGATCACTCGAAACAGCACGACAGCGTGTAGCCTGCAGACTGGAGCCGTGCTGCTCCCAGCCCAGCACAACAAACCACCCACCTGCGTTTTTAGATCGGTGTGTTGCTGCCTCTCTTATGTGCGCCTGTAATTACAACACATCCCCCCAGTGTCTGTGTGCTGGGAGGGGAAACGTGATGGGTGCTGCCTCCCAAACACTGCCAGGCCCCGTTCAATGACTACTAATGAGAACAGGAACCGGCTCCTCTTGAAGGAATACAAGGCCAATAAGAGGCATGTGAAGACAGCCACTCTGCTGTGGAAAGCTACTTTGAATCCCCACATTATTACACAAATCTGCTTGTTTTTTGACCTACATGTAATTCACTACATGTGGTGGATTGGAACATCTCTGGGGTGTCCTCAGTCATGGTGTTTTTTTTGTGTGCTAAACGGGATTATACAATTAAATGCTGTCAGCTCAACGGGGAAAGCATGTTGATGCATTTCTATCCTCGCACAGCGTGGCATGGGACTTTTGGACTGACAAAAATTAGCATTCAATCTGGATTTCTGACCCTTCTACTGTTTATTCCTCCTTCTGGACACTGCTACACACTGGTTTTGTTAGCCAAGGTCCTCCAGAAGAGAAGCTTCACTGACCATTGACCACTCCAGTACTGACAATTATAGATGTGCACACTGCAGGGCTCATAGACAGACTGTGACTCTGTCACCTCCCTGATCAAGTGACACACTGACTGAATATTAAAGAGTGCAGCTGTGGAATGCAGCAAATCACTAAGCACGGAGATGGATTTTTTGGCTCCATACAACAGTTATGAGCCTCAGTGCAAACAACGACAATCTATTTTACCAAGACGGAAAATAAAACCATTACAGTTAAAATGGATATTATCGTACGGTTGCTTTGTTCAGGAGCCCTTTGTGATGGAAGGCTGCCACCAGTTGGTCTGCTGTCGAGCCATCTTCTCAAACGCTGAAAGCCGATATCGGTGCTCCAAGCTGTGGTCAGTCACCGCCTTTCAACTGCCAGAAGTTGGATAATGAATTGATCTATGAAAGATGCGCCTTTGCCTGCCGATATTATGGGGTAATGAATTGATTTGTGAGAGGTGCCCTCGGAGGGTTTGTAAGATATCCTCTTTCATAGCTGGATTATGGAGCCACAGAGACAGCAGAAAGAAGCCAAGATGAAAGGGACTATTTGTACTGTAATATTAAGGACGCAACCAATGCTTTGTTCCAACATCTCCGCAACTAAACGTGTAATTACGCATGTAACAATTAAATCCTTGGCAGGGATCCCGGCGAATAATTATGCTGTCATGGAATCTGTCAAAATATTGACAGTAGAAGGGGGCGCTTACATCAAATTGCCAAGGCCTTTTTTCTCTGCGATTGTCTTACAAGTGAGATTAAGTTTCTGCACCAAGAAGTGCTGGGAGTGGAGGAACCACACCAGGGCCTTTTCAGCAGGGACGGCACTGAAAAAGAGACCCTGCTTCCCCTCAGAGCGTTAAGGAGATGGTGCACCACAGAGACACATGAGGTCCTGTTTGCCCTTGCTGTTCACTCCAGAATGAAAGGCATTCTCTTCAGCAGGGGACAATGAGAGCCATGTTCATGGGTGGAATTGCAAACTCCCTTAACAATACCCATGTGTGTTTTTTCACTGTAATCTGATCATCTAACCCCATGCTATTGTGAGTTCAAGGGTCTCGGCTGTGGGAGCGTGGCTCGTGTTAAAGAGCAGCGAAGATTCAGATGGAGACAATCTGTCGGAGCGACACTAACAGCTTGATTCATCTTCTTGTTGTCTTTTTGTTAATGGCTGTATTTGGTGAGAAACGGAGAAGCAGCGTAAAACGAGCAGCGCAGTTTGTGTGGCCCTGTGGCCCAGATTTGTAGGAAGAATATTCAACACATAACATCACACAGCATGACAGCAACTGTTACATATTCGGCACGCTCTTCCACTTATGCACAGTGAAAATAATGATGTGAGAAATGATCTTGACTGCGACGCCAATCGAAAGAGTAATTCTTAGTATTCTTAGAGGGTATTGAAAAGTGAGACATAAACATACATTCTGCATACAATATTTTACTGTTGATATTCAAATTTTTTGAACCAATTCCAGTCTGTAATGTTAGATCCTCATCTCGCCCGTCTTGCAGAGATGCACATGCAAACATGCCTCCACACTCACTATATTGGATGTAGCAAACTCTACATTAGCCACACGACAGTAAGTCACATGAATGAAAGGCATTTTTGGGTCACAGTGTGGAGAATTTGGAACAACTCGAGTGCCTCTTTAGATGTCAGTGTCTCGGTGAGGTCTGCGTCGGTGGTGGGCAGTAGCTGCTTGGAAGTGCGGCTTCTGCAGTTGCACCTCGAGCAATTAGATTAAGGAGGAAAAAGCTTCAGTAATTCCTCAGCCAAATGTGGTTGTACTGTAGATAAAGAGAGTTAGGGGGATCGAGTGCAAAAGGTAGGTGCCGGGCAGACATGATTGGATAGACATGATTGCATGGAAAAGAGAAGGGGAGGAGGCGAAGACAGGAAATGAGTCCCCCTAACCCACTGTCAGAATCCCAATTATTGCAGTCTCTTCGTCTGGAGAGGGTTTAAGGGTGGAAATCAGCGTAGCACAGACAAATCCACGCCGCTGCCTTTATTTCCCTGGGTGCCTCTGTCTTTGATGGCAGCTCTAATTGACTAACAGCACACGTGGGGGGGAAAAAGCCACGCTGATGACTGGATGACTGTCCTCTGCGCTGGAACAAGACACAAAGCAAAACAAAACAAACACACCCCCTCAAGGCTTTTGCTGCATTGTGCATTGTGCAAACAAAGATGAAGGAAGGTTTGCATTGGGCTGCAACAGAGTGAGAGAGAGTGAGTGGGAGAAAATAGGAGAAGGAGAGAGGGAGACCAAAATGTCAACAGTCTGCCTACACAATAGGCATTCACACAATATTATGTTAAAGTAAAAGCCAAACTTATTCTCTCAGATTGATGGCCGCTGCGGCTGCTGTTAGAGCCGTTTAGTTAAGCATACGGAATACAAATTAGCGTCTGAGCAGATGTTCACCGCAACATCTTTCCGTTAAATGGCATCATAGACAACATGACTTAATTTCTGCACCATAGGCAATATCACTTAGTTTTATTTCATTACTGATCTTTTCATTTAGACCCGAGAAGGGGTCTGTGATATGTAGTTGATAGAAGTGGCCTCTTTGGTCTGTGTAGGATGTTGTAACAGCAGGAGGGGGAACAGGCGAGCTTTAAGATATGTCATTCTGTTCGTAGAGGCCCCAGGGAACATTCACAAGCCTTTATTCCCTCTTCCCCACTGTGATAGGATTTCAGTATGGCCAGGTGCTTTTTCTCTGTCCACCAGCCTCTGTCTGCTCTACAGCAGGAGAGAAAATAAAAAAGTTCAGGGGAGAAGCTCTAATGAGAGGAAAGGAAAAGCCTAATGAGAGAAAAACTGCGCACACATCCCCTCTGACATACATCATATTAAAGTGCATGCACACATAAGCGTTAGCATGCAGTATGCAGTCATATGCCCTCAAGATACCCACACACTTGCACTTTATCATCCTCATTTTCGCAGCACATCCATCATTGGCGGATGTGATAACGTGACCTGCGATCCCCGCGAATCTCCCTGAACTCAAAGATCACGGCCTGTTAATCCTGCAAACGTTTTCCACATGTTCTCGCACATGTCGGCCTCTGCTCCATATGCCCCCTCTGTCACACTCCTCATTATCCCACAGCATCTTTTGAATCTCAAATTCAGACAGCATGACCTCTTCTAATCCCAGTACCTCTTCATTCTACATTATTGGGCATCTCATCTACTGTAGAGGCTTCCTGCAGGTCTGGTTCTTGCTTGAAACACCTTTCCCTGTCTCACTGTGAGCCCCAAGATACCAGAGAGTCTGATGACCACAGACAGTTTTCTGGTGTTTCTCCATGAGTAAAGCTGTGTGACAACCCTGAGACCTTATGGTTTTGTTCATGATAAATTCACCGTGGACAAGCCGTTCTGACTCTGAGGAAATGAGAGCTGTGCAATATATATATATATAGATCCTTCCATATGCGCCTCTCTTTTCTCATCAGGGACAAGGCCGGGGCTTTGTCAAAACAACCCCATGTGCTGTCTCTCAGATGTCCTCGACTCGTGTCCTGTTAGAGATCTCCCGGCTAAGGGGGACTGATGGATCAAGCATCTGTCTGGATAAAAGATGAGAAACAATCAGGCTCACTGTTAAAGACAGGAATCCCTCTTGAGTATCAGTGACCTTGTTTTCCAATGATGTATTAGAACTCGGTCAACATTGAGAGAAAACTGTGGTGTCTTGTGTTGTGTGGTGTTGACCTACATTAGAGCTATTCTCAAAGTGAGAGAGAAAGCTCATCCATTCCTGACATTGGTGGGATGTGCCACGTGGATTCTGCGGCCGTAGTATCCAAGAGATGAGCACAGTTGTTCACACACAGTTAACCCCTCGGTCATTCACTAAGCTGAGAGCTGAAAGGGTCCAGGCTATATTCTGCTTCACACCGGATGGTCATTCAATCTCATTCAACATCCCAGTGTTGCAGCAGAAGATACAGAAAGGTGCTTGCTGTTGAGGCATGTGCTAAACCTGAACATGTGCCTCTGGAAATTGCAAAAACATCTGTTAGTTATGTAATTCATCAGCTATTCATTGTGTTGCTGCTCAGTTGATTTGAATTATTTGACAGTTGGTTCCTTAGAGAAGCGACAGAGACTTATGTAACAATATGACTGCAGTCCGCACTTTACCGTAGCTCTGCTATAGTAAAACAGAGAATAGGCATTTCTTCTGGAGAAGATTCCAGCAGTATAATGGATTCTAAAATAAGTAACATCAGCCACCAACAAAGATCTTTCGCCTGTTAAACTTGAGGTGATTAAAGATTAAACAGCTGCATGGGTGAGACAGAAGGATGGGAGGGTAGAGATGGATCAGAGTGGAAAGGCAACCGGGGGAGGGAAAATTATTAACAAAGACACACGAAGAGCTGGGGTTTCTTTCTCTTCTCCTCCTTCTCTTATCAGCGTTCTATGCCTCACTGCCCATCAACATATTGCATTAATAACCACGAGAGATCATCTTCTTTCAGCAGCCTAGAAGGAAGACATCACAGAATATTAATGCTGTGAACTCCATAACTCCAGTATTCTCTAATATCCTGATGTTTTGACTTCAACTGAAGGATTACTAAGATTTTCAGATAGTGCTCCTTTCAAAACACATTATATAATTTTTAAAGTGTGGTTGTTGAACTAAAAATAAGGCTGCTTTCCTCAGTTCCCTAAACCAAGACATTTTAATGCATGTTTTGACTCTAATCTGCTTGGAAATGTACTTTATTCCTCTTTAACGTAATAAAATGGCATACAGTGCTTACGAGAAGTAAACTCAAAGTCTCTCCAGATGTACATCTACTAAATGATTTGCCGGACACAGCCAGGTCCATTTTGCTTTGTGCAGTGAGTCAGCATGCACTGTAAATCTCTCAGCTGCCGATATATCTCTCTCTCAGTGTCATTAAGATAAATTCCACTGCATTTAATTGGCAATCAAAGTGATTTAGATTCACAAAGTACACCCCGCTGTTCTCAAAGGAAAACAAAAAGGCTGAGTTAAATTAACAGCTAATTCCAGTGCCTGAGACCAAATAAGAAAAACCAACAAACAGAAAGTATCCTTGGATTCAAGGGCAACGTCTCCGTTAACCCCAGTGAATCCCTACGAGGTGATCGCGTCCACACAGGCTTTATCTGCCCACCGGGGCCTCTGCAGTGTTTGAGCAAAATCAAGCTGTTTATATTGGGATTTATTTTACTTTGGGGTTTAATTCCAAAATGTTTAGAAATCCACTGGCTAATGTCAACTCAAAAGTTGGACTGGCATAGCAAAGGTTTCTGTCATCATGCTCCCCGGGAGGTTTCCGAGTGGTGTTTGAGTTTGAAATTGAACACATGCCTCTAAAGCCCCGTCAATGCAAAGTTAAGCTCTCCCCTGTCGAGGGCCGACGCTGCAGGATTCAACTTTGTTTTTCTTTCTACCTGTGAGTTCCTGACTTCTGGGAGAATCCAGGTGAATATGTTTTTGTTAAATAGACGTATTGCTTATGTCAGTCACTGTATTGAGTGTCAATGCTCGGGGGGGCGTTAATGAAAGAGTAACACCAGCAAACTAACTCCACACCACAAATTAATTTAAATACATGGAGTTCAGAACTCAGTCAGACATTTATCAAGGCAGACTAAGAGATATGCACTGTTTACCAAGACCAATGTGTCTCAATCTGGATACTCCTGTTTGTACACTTCCAGGTAGGACACTGTGTAGACTCTGTACTTCCTTGTGCCTTAAAGATTGTTAGCTGCGGACGTCACCGTGTTTCAACACTTATTCAATTTAGACTGATGAATAAACCCATGAATGGCTTATATCCGTCTATAGTATGGTGGTATTTTGTAAAAAAAAAAAAATCACTTAAATTTGTATAGTTCGATGTTCCCCACTTCACTGCTACTTCTTCAGCTTCCTCACCTGCCATTTTCACAAGTTTTTGGAATACTTTGGTGGTCCTGGCCCTTCCACTACTTAGCAAAGATGGTGCTTTTTGAAACATTTCACTAAGAAAAAAACACTTGCTAACCTGCTGGTGGTGCTAAAGGAAAAGGTGATCAACAAGCTCTGCAGGATTCATCTTCTGGGCACCATGAATATCTGTACCAATGTCTCTGCCAATCCATAGAAACAGAAGCCAGGAAACTTTGACCTGTTGCACCAAATGAAAAGTCAATGTCAAGGCATAAACAAACTCAGTAGGATTCATATTCTGGGCATCATGAATATCTGTATAAAAATATAATTGCTTTCTGTCTAGTAATTGTTGAGATATTTCAGACCAAATTGGTAGAGCCAGTGACAGACTGATAAAGAGTTTTTGCAGTATAAAGACAGAACAGACAATATCTGTCATTGGTTGACGAAAGCACTCCATATTTCCATATGTTGTGTCATTTTTAAAGAAGATCTTTGTTTTTGAAGACTTCCTCAGTTTCCCATCACACACTGTCATGTTGTCAGCAGTGTTTAATATTCACCCCCCTACTTTTGCTTGTTTATCACAGAACTCGATTAAGACAGTAATTGTGCAGGATGAGCGTACTTGATGCTGGGCAGGAAAACAATCTTGGCTCCAGTGGCCTGGTTTAATTGTTGAAGCCTGGTTGAGGGGGATGGTGTTCATTTGCTGCGGGGGACAGCTCGGCTTTGTAAATGGACTACTTACAGAATTTTCTGGATGTTAAAACTTTTTACTTCCCTTTGGGCAGCTGCTAAGCAAATAAATTACTCAATATAATGAGCTGTTCCACTCTCCTGTGGAATTCCCAAGCTTTCAGCTGAAAGGTACGGTTCGACACGCTTTTTCTCATTTTTATACCTCTTGTAAAGAACCGGGTTCATCTAAAGGATACAGTTTTTTTTTTTTTTTTACCCACGCTCTGGAAGATGAAAGGCGTAGCACAATCCACCGGGCTAATCCTTATCTAGTCAGTTAGAATATTCCACCAGTGCATTATAATACGTGCCAGTGGTTTATGGGTGAGAATAATCTCAGCACGTTACTCCCCCCTGTTCCTCTCCTCCACCTCTAGGTCTTTGCATCGTGATTAGCGATATTTTCCCACAGTTTATATTGTAAAGCCTTTTGGGGATTCTCCTATTTATACTGGATTTATACGGAGGAGGTGAGACTGTAAACAACAAGCTAATGAGAAGGCTGCTCTGTTTTGCCTTGTGTGGAAAAATAACAATCTCTTCCTGTGCAACTCACAGCATGAGTTAAAGTACGGTGCTGGGATATCATAATGTTTTTATGTCCCCATCATGTTTGAAAATTAGACAGTAATTACTGTGTAATTACTTTTTAATAGGCTAAAGTATATTCTTTCAATTCTGTGTAATTCTAGATGCCATAAAATTAACTCAGTCCACTTAGAGAGTTCACCAGTGAAAGTAGATTTCCAGGAGAAGACTTTGCAGATTATTTTACCTTAATAATACTTATTATATTCAATTTTCTTTTGGTAAATTGAAAATAACTTTTTTATGCTTGTATATTCAAGTCCAGTATCTCAAACTCACTTCAAGATTTAACTGACTATGTAGTTGAAGATCCATCACATCTAAGTAATGTTTTTAAGTGTTTCGAATGACATGAAGTTTGAGATGCTTTGGAACAGGATTTGATTTCCTGTTTACTGAAAACATGAATCCGCTCTAATGCAAAACACTGCAGATGAAACGTGAGAGACTAAGTTAAGAAAGACAGGCAGTGAAACAGTGAGACTCAGGCAACAGAGTCAACCGAAAAATCACGTACTCAACTCCTCCGGACCGGACATTAACCACCCGCCAGTGTTTACTACAAAGCCTGGATTGGCCTCGCAGCGTATTGATGCCTGGGAAATGCTCACTTCGTGCTGGGACCAGTGTTCTGGTTTATTGTGGTCATCTCAAGGCTGTGTGGTCTCCACAGAGTTATTTTGGCGGTTTAGGTGGGGGAGAGATCAGCGCATTTTCATGTGCGGGGTGTTTTCATTACACCCCGCCAACACACTCAGTGTGGCACCGTCTCGACGCACACCAGGGCCACCGCTGCCTCCCCTCCCAGCGCGGGCATCTCTTCACTGTGAAGTAACAGGCTTAAAGACCCGTCTGGAATACATTAGTCACAGTTATTAATGAGGTTGTTTTGATTCTGCTCTCCCCTTGTCTTAGCTTTTTTTTTTCCAGCGTGCAAAGTCACGACGATGTTGAGGATTTTGGCTGAGACAAAAAGACAGACCTTGTCAGCTCACGGGGAGACAGATACAGTTAAAATAGGACAGAAAGGAGAGAAAGAGTCTCAGAGGAAGAGAGCGTGGTGCAGTGTCTCTCTAAACCACACTACATGATGCTATGCACTTGGCAAAGAAGTGTGTTTGTCTCCACTTACAGTATGATATGAATTGGCTCAGTTTGTGCTATCATCGGCAGGTGTCACTTTAACTTAAAGATTTTGTTTGTTAGTGCAGACGCACAGCTGTTTTTAATAGATTTTTTTAAAACGGCGGCAGGATTTAACTTTAAAGAGATAATGTAAGTAGAGCACTTTGTCATTATGGGGGAAATACATCTGAGAGTGTGGGAGGAAAAAGAATTATAGTTCGATTTTTTGTTTTTAATTGTTTATCTCTCTGGTATTAAAGCTACTGAAATTAATGTGATGAATGACTATTTTTTCTAAATATGAAATACAAAAACATAGTCTTCACCAGCTGTGTGTCTCCTGCTCTCACACACACAGACACAGTAATCAGTAGTTTACCTCTGTAGGTCCCAAGATATCAAACATTATTGTCTGACATTTCTGTTCCTTGTTGGATTTAAATAAATTGAGTACATGTTCCTGCCATTATTGAGTTTCTAAACAGATTCATACAGCATTTTTGAGTTTTAACAGCTAGTTTGTTTCTAAACAAATTCTGAGGCAAAATTTTGAAATGTCCCATGAAAGAAAATGCGAATGAGGAACGTTTCCATCAACTGGTTTAGAGTGAATAAAGATGGCAGTGTAATGTGCTGCTGCAGGCTAATCTGTCAGTAAACAGAAGAAAAAGTAGAGGGAAAACAAAAAAACTGGTTGCTAATCGGACAACTTTGGCCACCTATGAGCAAAAATGGAGAAAGTCTTCAGGAATTGGATTAAATTGGGCAGCTTGTTCTTTCATGTCAGTGGTAACAGCTGATCAGTCATGTGACTTAATGTTTGCCACGTCAGAACTTATTCGGAAAGTGTTTCCATCTCATGTTTAGCCCGTTAACTATTTCTGTTTTAGACAAAAACCACCTCAAGTGAGCATTT
>CAFUXE010000876.1:109517-121056 GCA_903364295.1 Serranus cabrilla | reverse complement strand
AGGTAGACACAACATATCTTTGTTGTGTTGCATAGGCCAAGAAACCACCATGTATTGTTGTTGGCCTCTTGGCAACACATGTATCCTCTATGCTGTACAAATAAAAGCATTGATTTCTTTTTTATTTTCATAGCTTTTAAAGTTTGTTTGCTCTTAAGGCCATCAGGAGGTGTTTTTATCTCAACACGGTGCAAAGTTGCGGGATTACGAGAATCAACTGGGCCCGCAAGCAGCATGATTAAGAACGGATTATTCACAGTGTTGTACCTCACTGCTATTAAAGTGTCGCAATGGGGAGAAGGGCCAATGAAGGCTTGGCAAAAGATAGCTTAAATTCCATCTGCGTGTACACCATGCCAGCAGGCAGGCTTCCCATTATAGAATGATTGGCTATGATTGAAATCATAGCTCTTATGTGCTTCGTTATCTGTCAGTATAGTGTTGCAAGAGGCATGGGCATCAACAGGATCACTGTCGTGCTATTCGAGGGAGCTGGGATCCAGAAGTACTGCCACTGTTTTATGAAAACAGTCGGGTAACATGCCCAAACACTTCACCGTTTATCTTTTTGCCCTTTCCAAAGCAAAACAGCTGTCCCGTCAAAGACATGCTGCGAGCTGTCTGGCCCCGTCAGTTAATGCTGGAGTATGCAAAAGGAAACAATGTATTAGATACACCGTAACCTCGATTTCAATAGAGCAATCTTTCATTTAAAACTCATTTATCTCTTCTATTATGCTCATTTAAGGATTTTGACCTCAATGGAAGTAATTTATCCAGAAGACTTTCTGCAGTGGCATTGTCATTCACCTGCAAGATTCTTATCAGCCACATCACAAAACCCCTGAGAACATAAGTCCTTCCTACCTCTTTACCCATTCAACGACCTTCCAGGCACCGCCACAATCAGGCCTTTGTGGGCTCGCCTTGTCTGTCATCTCCCTGGTTCTGTTGATATGGGCCTCGTGCTGAGAGCGTGGTCTCCTCATACACTGCACCAAGCGCTGGCTAATTGAGCTTGTCAAGCCAGAACCTGTTAGTGTGCTGATAAGAAGGTATTTGACCTCTTCAGAGGCCCCTGGTGGTTCCCTACAGAACATCCTCTTGATAGGTCCTCCATCCAGGAAAGCACAGCAGCCGGAGGGTAAAAAAACATCACTGTCTATACTTTTTCTTTTTAATTGCCTCTTTGCAAAGTGTGTTGACACTGGCACAGAGAATCGGACATGTTATTGTCTGTGCACACACCGTATTGACAGTAAATGATGGGACAGGTGGGGCAGATTCTTATCATGCCTGTTAGATCAGATATTTGCAGTCTGATACTCTTATCAAAGGCTGTTGATGCAGTCTGAGGAAAGAGCCCATAACAATCACCACACAGGACTGCAAGTAAGACTTTCCTTATTCTTTAATCAATTGCTTATGTCTCTGGTTAAGGGAGCTGGCAGTGGTCCACAAATCGAAGGTCTTGGATGGATGCCCTGCCCATTTCCTCATCAAACTTCCATGCAGCGAAGCAAGACTAACCATGTCTGTGCCCCTCCTTTTTTCTCATTGCCTGTGCCAGGCCCGCTGAAATAGTTTTTGCACATTATTCTCCCCCATTTGTTTTAATCTGTTTGGAGCAGGAGATGATCGGGGTTTAGGAAACCTGAAACATGTTACAAAAATTCCCTTAAGTCCTTTCTGGCTTTTTTTTCTTGGAAACCACACCTATCTGGTGTTACGGCCAGGTTAAAACACCTGTAAAGACTCTTTGGCATTTCATCCAGGTCTGCTACGGATGGGGATTTTAGTCTGAGTGCAACTGACATGACCCCCACTAGCCTCCCTGGGATAATCCTGCTGCCTCCAGGAACCCAAGACTAATCTGCCAGTCTCCCTTTTGCTCATTCCAAGCTGCCTCGACTCCTGTAATACCTTCGCTAACATTTGGCAACCATCATGGCCACAAAATGGGCTCTGATTCGTGTGTGTTTACAGCGAAGGTGCATGCATATGTGCACTAAAAAAAGTTCCTGCCTGCCCTCCGCTGTAATAAACTGCTAGTCTGCAGAGAGCCCAAACAGATAGACTTGTGATGACTCACATGACTGTCAGCTTATGGGTAAATACAGTAGAAGGGGGACCATTATACATTATATTCAACCATTATATTTTTACAATGACCTTTTCAGCACCTCAGCATTAACGTCAAAGATAATATGTGCCGGCTCATGTGGATATGTCAGATATGCAGTGCTGGAATGTGCCGAGTCGTGCCAGGGGAAAGTCATGCCTCCAGGCTAGGTGGGACGCATTGTGAATGTGACATGTATGACTTGTGAAGTTTGGTCCTAGGACTAATCCTGTCTAACTGAGAATGATTGACATGTAGGCGTCACCAGAGACTCTGCACCACATCTTGGATCTAAAACTCAGGATGTGAGCCAACCAATTAAATGAAGAGCAGTGTCCTAACAAGCAAGTGAATGAAACAACAGGTTTGACTAAACTGTGGTTGAAACCACTGAGTTATTAGTAGGTGTGAGACAAAATAAGCAATTCAAGCTGTCAAGTTAGCTGACAGTTATTCATTTAGGCTTTAACTGTAAATTAACTTTTTAAGGTCACATTAAAGCTGAATCTCCATGTAGGTTTGGCAGAAAAAAATAAAATCCAAAGTATGCAAAAAAATAAACTGTTGCTTCCTCCTTCCATCAAATCCAAGTTGGTCAGGTCCCGACTGCAAACACATGAGGTGCGTTCAGCCCCGACAAAATGTAGCAACATGGTTATTTAAATGGAAACGGTGGTCCATTGAATACCCTGCAGTGTACGACAGCACACTCCTTCTAACACATGTTGCTGCTGCTGCTGCGAGGGTAACACACCTGACACACCGACCAAATGAGAGAAAAAGAACCTCAAAGCCTTTTGCACACATTTCAAACCGTTTTGAGGACACGTGTTGTTAAACTGTAGCAAAATGGTGAACACAGTTTTTAGTTTGAACGTGCTTCTGGTAGAACATGAGGGAACGTTTCCAAACAGGAAGAAAGGAGAAACTTAAGATAAAAAATCAATACAAACAAGAATTCTGAAAAGATGTAGCAGGTAAGTACATGACACATGAAAAGAGGACATTGCATTGGATTGTTACTTGTAGCTCAGTCACATGCTGACATTTCTATGGGCAGACAGCGTTTGGGGAGATGAGGAAACATCTTTGCTAAGCTCTTTCACACATTTCTTATTTTGCACATAGAAAAGCAATACCACTGCATGTTAAAAAAACACCTAGAAACTAAATAAAAACATTTATTTGTGATTCTATAAAGCCTTTGGAACTTTATCATGGCGATGAAGCGTCTTCAGCAGCACAGAATAATGTATTACTCATGTCAGTGCTTTGTATGTTTAAATCAATACTTGGAATTTGTTTGCAGGGAGCGTCTATAGAGAGAAATTACTGTACTGCACACAAAGCAATATTCTTATAGAGCCGACATTTTGGCGCAAACCAACCAAACCAGGGGAGAAGAGTTGCACTGAGAGGATATATTGGGGGAAACTAAGCAGCAGCAGAGTTTCCAAGGTAACAGAGGGCTTTGCCTATCTCCCCCCCGTGCCCCAGCATTGGCCCGATCCCTCTCAGTGTGAGCTGGGTACTTAATTTCACTGACCCCCTGGGTCTGGGCTGAACAGCCTCCATTGATTAGGACAAATGGAAGGGAGACCAGCCAGCCAAGCCCCTCCTTTATCAGGGTTAAGGATGTAGCCATAGAGGAGGAGAAGACGTGGAGCAGGCGGATGAATAGCTCAGGGATCCCTTGTTTTAGATGAATCAATGACATATTTAAAGGCTAATTAGTCGATCTATTCACTCACTATAAATTTGCTCGGGCCACCACCTCACTCTGCAGCCATGATTGGGCTATTTAATGTATTCCATCTCTAAATAGCAGCCATTAAAGCCTTCAAATGAATCTCCTCCCAACAATACCAGCCTTTTCAGGCGCAGGTGTAATGGTGCATGGAAGTGGTTTTGGGTGATGTTTGTGTGTGTGTGTGTGAATGTGTGATTTTAATCCCTTCAGGTTGCATCGTTGAGTCTGGATGTCAGGTGAAATCCTGTTTTGGTGGTTTAAGTCTTCCGCGGCATGTCATGGTTTGAATGAGCTTATTATTCATCTGACAAGCAAGCCTGATTCAGGTCACATGATCAGAGAATTCACCAGCGTCTGAGTGGCACACTTTCACCTCGTTTTACCCTGAGCACTTTGCGCCCAAAATTCGTCACAGTGGCACAATTAATGAAACTGATATGTTAATCTTTTTGTATAATTGATTGTCTTTTGCAAAAAGAAGAAGATAGTGAAATGTGTCCTCTTTCATAAAGGTCGTTTAGAGAACATGACACATTAAAGTGGTTGTGAGAGATGGGCAGAAATATGTGTCTCTTGTGAATTTGAATCATTTGAACTTGAATAATTGCAATAAAAACAGAATTTAAATTACATTATTGTGAATTAGTTTTGTTTGACTTTAATAACTAGATCAGCAAACTTTTAGTTGCTGCAGTTTCAAAGGTTAGACCCTGTGCTGCTGCTGGCCACCAGCCTGCTGTGACCTCCAAAACTGCCATCCGCTCTCCTGCTAATGACGTCGTCTCCGGCAATGAGCAGCGAGGCAGAGGGACTGTGGGGTGTGTCAGCAGCTAATCTCATTTGTGGTCTGAAAAACAGTAAATTCATTAAATTCAGTGCCCTGTGTCACTTTTTAAGCTGCTGTAGTGTATACACTGTACTATTCCAAGGAGATATAGTTCTTTTTGACACATTGGGTTAAGGATTTAGTCCAATAATAAAAACAGAAATTTTCAAAAGTTAGCCAACCAGAAGTTTTGTGAATCTGCATTTAATTGCTCTTCCACAACAACCAAATGTGCATCTCAGTAAATTTAAATTTAATTGCAAGAGCTAAATATGAATTGTGTGAACTGCTGCAGTTTCCACTGATTTAATTTAAAAATATTACATTTAGTTTTTCAGTTTTTAATGAAATTCAGTTCCAAACAAAATAAATCAAATGTTAAACTTTGCCATTCAGATTCAGACATTCAATGCAATATTGTTCCAAGTAAACAATACAAATTCAAACAATTGAAATTCAGAAATAAATGATTCCAAATATGTGTTTCTTATTCAGTTTTTATTGTAATGAAGTTTAATAATTTGGATAAAAATGATTCCAGATGAGTTTCCAGTGACACATTTCTGCCCATAAACAGGTTCTCTTTTCGTTTCATGCTTAGGTAATGTGATTCTTGAGCATGAGTGTGTGTTCCTTGGATGCATGCATGCGTGCGAAACAGGCCCATTACAGCTGTTGTTTTTTTTTCTCGTGTAGATCAGATGGATAATAGAATTCACTCAGACTCCCTGCTGCCTCATTAAATGCTTGTGGTCAGAAGAATTGATATAATCTTTAATAAATACACTCCAGGGAGAGATGGCTGGAGAGATAAAATCCTTCCTCTGAACATGATACTCACAGTCCAGCTAAGAGTACTGTTTATCTTTTGTGCTTTGTTTGAGGTGTGTGTGTGTGTGTGTTCTGTGTGTTTGTATATGTGCATTGGAGGGTTACACAGGGACAGTGACAGGATTCAGCACCAGCTGCTCCTTGCAGTGCCACCCCCACTTCTCCCTTCCTTCCTCCCCTCCTACACACCCCCCTTTTTCCTGTGACACCCCTCTTGTCCCCACTGACTGGACAACACGCAGCCCCTTTATGCCACCTGTCCATCAGCTAGACTGCACCTTAGGGAGCCTCTGTCACCGAGCTTGGAGCTGCCGCTTGCTGCCTTTGTTTGGACTCTGGTAAAGCCCCCCCTCACCCTCTTCCTCCGCCCCCCTAGCTCCCCTCTTTCTCTCTCGCTCTGTCTTGCTCTCTTTTGCTCTCTGTGCTGTCCTTTACAAATACAGACACACAGAAAGACACACACATACAGACATAGTGATTGCCTCTGTCAGCTATTTCCTACATCTGCCTCCAGGCACAAAGGACCCCACCGCCCGCCCTCCACCCCCCAGCACCAACACAACCACCTCTCGCTGCTTGCCTCTCACCTGTGCTGGCCGGGATGCCAGCTACAGGGCCTGTTGTGTGGGGCAGATAATGCTGGCTGTTGAACCAGATAGGGAAGATGGAAATCAGCATGAAGCTGATGATATTTTACAAATTCCGGCAAGCTCCAAAACAGTAAGGCAACTTTAACGGGTTGTTTATTTCACGGACCGGGCAGCGTAATTCATCCTATATTGCTTCTTATCTCTGCCAAGACAATTATATGAATTCCAGACCAATACGCTGTATTTCTCCAGCAGGTCACCGAGGTTATTTACCCTCCATTCGTCCCGCTTCTGTCCTTCCTCTACCTTTTTCCACCCCTCACCCTCCATCTCCACTCATCCTGCTTCCTCCACGCAGTCCCACTGTCATCAGCAGTCTGCGGCTGTGATCAGGGCTGTAAGGTTCGGGTGCAGCCTGCGGAACGGAGCGGGGAAGCTGCCTTACATGGCAATGGCTCCTGTTGCCCTAGCAACTAGCTGTCCTTGAGAAAAGGGCGCATTTGGGGGTTTGGGAGGCCGAGGCACTGACAGCCCCAGTCAAAACTCATAAAGAGTTCAGACACATCGATCTGTGTGTCTAGGAGAGAGCATACTGTAAACACTGTCCTCCCTGCAAATGCTTTAAAACAAATTTATGAATCATTGGCTTGAGGAGCTGTAGAATAGAGTATGAGTGATGTGAAATGTATGTGAGCCGCTGCCCAGAGTGGAGAAATTTTATGTTATTCAAGGAAACTCATCATTGCACCCGCTGTAAAATCTTGTCACAGGTGAGTGTGTCAAGGGATGCTGTGCAGCAGGGCGCCACAGGAATTAGTTCTTAATTAAACCATGAAGCAAGTTAGCATGTTAGCTCCCTGCAGTCTAACCTCTCAAATTCAATGAGGATTTTGAATGAGTTGGTGGTTAGATGCCTGAAACAAGGTCTGTGGTCAACACAAGCTGAAGAGAAATTCATGTTTTGTTGTAAAACATAAAATACATCCCCCCACTTGTTAATTTTGTTGTCTTAAAAAGGCTCTTTCTAACAAGTGGCTAAATGAGGCTACAGTGATTGTCGGGGACATTAAACGTCATCACGCCGGACACAGACGGGAACTCTCTCACTAGTCATCCTCACAGCCTCTAGTCGTAGGCTACAGTTTCGCTAGCTTTCCAAAACCATTGGTTAGCTTGTCAGAGAGCGTCTGAAGCTAACGGTAGTGACATTCAAGTCATGCGACCGTGGTGTAGTTCACTATAGCATAACGTTAGCTTTTTACCTCTGTCAACTGCATTCACACTTCAAACATCATAAAAGTGGTGTTCATTTGTGAACAAGCATCTGTGTTAAAAACTTATTTTCTGCAAAGATCTAAAAATCCAATGCAAAAATCCCAAAGGCGAATTCTCAATAGACTCCTGGAGATGCTAACTTCAAGGTTGGCCTACAAAAATATGTCATTTCGTTTGCTCTCTATAGAGCTGCAGTATAGAGTATGAGTGATGTGGAATGTATGTGAGCGGCTGCCCAGAGTGGAGAAATAGGATATTTTTCGAGGGAACTCATCATTGCACCCTCTGTATAATCTTGTCATAGGTGAGTGTTTCCAGGGATGCGGGATATTCATTGCATCCTGCGGTGCAGCAGGTGATCTGTTCCCATGAGCGTGAGGGTGGGTGGAGGCTGCCCGCATTCCTTTGTTTGCCTCAACAATGACAGCTTAGCACTGACATCTGATCGTCTCCTAAGTCTCCTCATTTCCTACCTGCTTCAATTTTGAAACAGTGTACGCCCATTCAGACACTGCTGTACAAGAAAAGACAAGTGTACTCTCCCCCCCTTCCTTCCCACCGTGAGGAGCATTGTAGCCCTTCAAGCACAATAACTGACACTTGGTGTCACATAACAGTGAAAGTTCAGCGTCTCTGCTTTCAGCTTGCATGCAATGTTAAATAAGGCCAAACTGGCTTTGTTTGGTGGAGAAGAACTTTATGCAATAATATAAATGCCCACAAAGAAAGCGGACATCCCAGAGCTGGTGGTGGGTGGTGGGAGGTTAAATATGAGCTCAGGCTGTTTTTGTGTAAACAGATTTTTCAGGTTTTACAACACAACATGCGATGTGATGTGGTTTAATCAAGCCATTCTAAATTAGGGCCGCAAGGCAATTAATTCTTAATTGTTACACAAAATTATTGAGCTGAATTAATTTGTATTAGGCTATTTTGTAACCACTGAACACCGCGGATACATCTGCTAATTCCCATCCTCATGCAGAATTTGACTGAATTAATTACCCCTTCTGAGCACAGACGCTCATTTGGTGGCCAGATTACGGACGACCACGCCATAATTTCAAATTATGCACCCATTATCTGCATTAAGTGACATTTTCCCAGCTCCGGTAATGATCGGTCATTACAAATAATGGAATACAATGTGGCCCGTCCCAACGTGATGTGGATCCTGAAGGTTTGACAAGCCATCTTAAATGGAGATTAATGCCGACAAAGAGACCTGCCTCCCGCCACACCCCAGCCATCTGCAGCCCAGTGTACCGAAGGGGTCCACCAGCAACCTGATTGGACCCCCAACATCCTCTGGAGAGCAAGCTGTCAAGTGATCTGCCTGCATGAAATGACCCTTTCCGCTTTATTCCCCACAACCGCCCACCCTTCAGCCTTGTTCATATTCCTATCCTGTGCGTGTATGTGTTGGCTCAGATGCCTGTAATTTCACCATTCCACATTTCTCCCTCCTTTTTCCCCCCTGTGCTGAAAAAAAAAGTGGGAAAAGAAGAAAAAAAAGGGAGCGCAGTGAAAATTCCAGACGTTATTACTGTGCTGCATGCATGGCTCCAGTGATACTCCCCTTTCATCTCTGCTTCCTCCTCTATTGACAGATGGTAGTTATCAGACAGTATGGAAATACTGTGGTTAAGATAGTTTTCACTGATTTTTTTTTCCTTTGGTATTTATGACCTGATGATCATCATGAGAGCGTTGCGGTCTCTTGAACAGAGGGCCACTCTGCCAGCGTTGTTTGAATCAAGGAACTTAACGTTTGCCACATGGGAATGACGCACTATCTCCAGGCAGCCCGAGTGTTCGGGAAGCAGGGTGTTGCACTCGGTGAATGCGCACTTCAACGTAATATAACACCAAAGTGCTGATATATGAGTCAAGTGATTAATTGGTTAATTACTTGATTAATTAAGGCATTTATCAAGCAAAAATGCCAAGCGTGCACCACTTCCAGCTTCTCAAACATGAAGATTTCTTGTTTTTTCTCTGCTTTAAATCAGTGTAAACTGGATCTTTTTGGTTTTACACTGCTGGTCTATATTTTCTGACACATTTTAAAGACTAAATATTCATTATAAAAATTACTCAGGTGAATTGATGATGGAGAATACTGGCCTTGGTAGCAAACATGTATGTTTATGTGTTATGCTTTGCAAAAATGAGCTAAATTTCGACAGTATTTCTATGCCACGTCGCTTGCTGGTGTTATTTATGGCTGACGTTAAGGAGATAATGAGAAATAAGGTCAGTTAGTGGGAAATTAATTTACACCAGTTGTTACATGACTAATATTTCCCTTATGGAGTATTTTTAGCCGCTACTGACATTCTGAACAGCGCTCCACGCTTCTTTTTGTCCTTGTAAATACCAAACCTTGAGATGGTGAGCCTTGTATATGTGCCACATATATGAGGTTAAGCTCCCGCTGCATGAGCTGAAATTGTCCTCTGGCCAGTGGCCAGATGGGGTTTATTAGCAGCTTTCTTCTTTATGGCCTCTGCTTATTTATGTGTTGATGTATATGTATTGGAAGAAGATGGAATTAAATGAGCTCCGGGCATGTGTGTGTATAACGTGTGTTGCAGTGTCCTGTGTGTTTTGGGAGTGTGCACAGTACATGTCTTGTTTGTGTGCGCGCTTTAAGCCTGAGCCCTCCTGAGGACCCTGCGCCCTCAGAGCTCATTTCCCAGGTGTCCCACATTTCCAGCTAATCTGCTGCTCACTTTGGCTCCTAATCTGTCTCAGAGGAGGCTGCTGGGTCGGGGGGGATTGGGGATGTGAGCTCTGTGACAACTGCAGAGGAGATGCAGCTTAGAGCAAAAAATGCTGAGGGACACAGAGGAAAAAAGTCACTTCCCAATCATCTCCCTGTCCTCCCGTACCCCATGACACACACACGTCCCCGACTGTACACGAACACACGTTCTCACGGTGCCTTACATGTTTGCATGAATGCTTTTATATAAGATGTCTGGATCAGTGTTCGAGGAACTTTAACAGATCACTTTTTTTTGTGAAAAGCTGACTCCTGGGTGAGTCTGTGAGTCTTTCAGAGTTTCCCAGCTTGAGGTCTGAGATTTGCCACCAAAGTTAATGGAGTAAAAAATGGAACCTAATCATTAAAATAACTGGTTGCAGTGTTTTTCCTTTCATTGGGTAAGACCATGAAAGTGCCCTTTTTTTAGTTACTTATTACCCAGATTTGGAAAAGCAGCAGGACTGCCTTTAAACTTCAACGTGTCTTAGTTATAAATGTTGAACATTTCCTAGAAAATCACCCATTTCAATGACCCTGTGCTCTCCTTGAGTTTGAGGGTAGCCTGATTTACACCTTGTAGGTCATCAGTGGTCACCCTCACTCACTGGCACTGCCCTGGCTTACAGTGTGAGGAGCCACGCAGAGTCCCAGACCTGTTAATTGCACCAGACATGGAAACCTAGAGGGAGAAATTAATATCTCATTTGTGTGCCAGTGTGTGTGTGGGGTGAAGCAAATGCCAGTTGTCTAATAGCTTTCACACAAGCCTGATTGAATTAGACGGCACAGAGTACTGCGGTCCTAATTGAATTGCGGGGACCCTGTGTTGCAAACAGTGCTAGCTTGTGTTCCCAATGGAAGTGTCGAGGCAGAGGGAGGGGGGCTTGTCCTCAGACCCGGGAACAGACACACAACTCGTGGCTGCTCTCCTCTGGTTAATCTGTGGCCATGACTGTCGTTTCACAAGGTTACGCTCTACTTAGACGTGACCGGTTCAAAGGCTGATGGTCTGTCGTTGTGGCTGCAGGACGGCAGAGGTAATGAGAAAGCAACTGCAAAAGCTAACAGGTTGTCTTAATCTAATTTTCTCCTCTGAGGAACAGTGGTCTGCCTTGTAAAAGAAACACATCTCTTTACGATAGCCTCTGATCTATCCCTGCAGTGGTTCGTATAAATAGTTTTTACAGGCGGCACCAAAGCAAATAGAGGCCCAAACTTACACTGTAGCGGCCTCTTTGGTCACAATGGAATACAGGGAAATACCCAGCATCCACGCACACACACAATCCCTCTGACGCTGGCTGTTTTCACCGCTTTCAGCACTTTTTCCTGCTGTGCTCACAAAACCTAGCACCCCTGATATTTTTTTTTTTTT
>CAFUXE010000876.1:87867-109361 GCA_903364295.1 Serranus cabrilla | reverse complement strand
GGGGTGGGTGCTGTTGTTGCTGTGATGCCCCAGACTGCTGGACAAAGAGTCTCTCTGTCGGGTGGTGTAGATGAGAGATGGTGGGTGAGGCAGACTGGATGGGTGTTGGGGTATCTTTTTTTCTTCCTTTTCCTCGATAGGTGTGGCCTCAGGCTGGATTACCTCGTATCAGCCAGATGATTGTCTGGTTGTGACCGCACGGTGTCCAACACTGCCCAGGCGGCTATGACAAAAATGTCAAATGCCCGGTCTTTGTTTGGCCTCTCTCTATGTGCTGTGTGTGTGTGTGACTGCTGATCTGGTCAGAGAAGCCAGAATCACAGGGAGTGTTTCCAGTGTGCCCGGTCACGTCGGCATCTCCACTGAAAAACAACACTCCCTGCCTCTTTCTGTCTGCCTGTGTCTTTCTTCTCCCTCTTTGTGTGTTCCTCTTCTCTTCTCACACACATATAAACACTCACACGCAGTCGCACAAAGCTTTGCAGGATTCAGATGGTTTTAGCTGCAGGTCTCGTCTTCAACGTGCTATAAATCTCTCTGGCTATAATATTCAGGAAACCTTTGAAACAACCAGCAAATTACCTGCTGTAAAAACTGACTAGCACCCTTTTGCGCGGCGACTTGCTTCTCACAGCTCTGGCAGGACTATTTTTATTCAGTGAGTCTAGCGAAACCTCTAATTAAAGCCTTTATGTCACTATATATTATTAAAAGTCATAAACATAGACAGACACAAGCAGCTGGGGGTTTGGAATGTGTGTGTGGGGGAGGTATTATTCAGATTGAGTTTTAAGTGTTAGATTAAAGTAATGTAATACCTAGTTTTTAAACCATCAAACAACATTGGAAACACAACTATCCCACCCCGCTGGCACAAGTTTTCATTTGTTTTGCAAATATATGATTTAAGAGTGAATGTGCCTGCGGTGTTTCTGGAACCAATTTGAGGTGATGCGGACCTTTTGACACGACTACCAAGAAACTGAGTCTGAAGTGTTTATATATTCTCTTAAAGCTTCTCTGTGTGGCCTTTGTTCTTGACTTATTGCCACATTTCATTGTTTGTCCCAGTTCCACAATGCACGTTCGCATTCCCCGGGGATTTGATAGGAAAACGTGACATGTTTGATTATATTAATTATATTAATAACAGCGCGCGTGTGTTGTTTTTTTTAAGTATAGGAAGCAGGAACAACAGAGGAGCTGTTGTCAATGAATATTCTTGCAGTAATTAACTCTTCTTGCCAGAAGGATATCTGAAGTTAGAGGAAACATCCAAAAAAACAGCCTTTAGCTCTCGCATGTTGAGCAAGACTGCCAGGATGGTGATCAAACAGCTCAACAGCAGCAATCTGGGCAGACAGGGAGGTAGGGAATTAAAGCTCTGATCTGTTTTTTAATCACTGCTCTCCACGTCTCTGCCTCTCTACATCCGACACCAGACAACTTTGCAACTCTTAAAATCTGTCATCTGGGTATAAAGTGGAAATTCCCCAAATATTTCCCCAAAATAATGACCGTGGCTGGGCAGAGAGGCATGCCAAGACATATAATACTGTGTCCTCTTGAACTGGATAGGAAGGTTTTTACAAATACTTTTTTATGGAGGTACGAGATGAAAGAGTTTTGTCACAAAGGGTGATCCAAAAATACTTTACTGGTAAGACTTTGATGCAAACGCTGTCGACTGAATTCTGGACTCGGCACGATGAAAAGTTGCTTTACTTATATTTCTCTGATTGTGTTCAGATTTTTGCTCCATTATATTATATCAAAACTAAAGAATAAAGTAAATAAGAATATAAATCTCACATAAACCATACCATTGGGATTTGACCCTTTTTTCTGAATATATATGGGGATTTTTCACAAGGTGTGGTTATGGTTGTCTAGACTTTTTGGCAAATTGTAGACTAAACCACTGTTTTCCAAAGTGAGTATTGCGGAAACTTTAAAATATGTTTTTATAATATTTGTGTTTTAAAAAACAGAAAACACTGAATATAGTGAATAAATGTGCCTAGCAAAAGAGAAAGATCTGTTAATTGTTACCCCTGGACTATACACTATTCAGTATTTTAGCCGAAATCCACAAACTGAATATAAAAACATGCAAAAGTATTCCTTGAATAATTTTCCTCCAAATAAAACAGCCTTACAGTAGACAATAAACTGTCTTTTGGATCTTTGGTGCATGGTGGGAAGAATTTGCATTACCCACCAGTGTGCCATCCAACAATTACCACGGCATATTTAAACACAAACACTGTGGTAGCAAGGCATCATGGGGCTTTATAAGCACTAATCAATTTTATTCATTCATTTTGGTCCCCATGCAGATTTTAAAGTCATTGTTCTGATTGTTATGCACAGTCTGCATACTGTTGCAGCACATACATTCACTGCAGGCACAGTAACACGCTGAATTCCTCGGTTGAAAAAACTCCCAAACACAGCCATTCCCCACCTCTCGCCTCTCGTCTCTTTGTTCCTGTCTTTACACTTCTCCTCTCTGCTTTCCCCCCTTCACTACCTCTTTATGCTGTTTCCTTTGGTGTTGCTCCTCGGAGCGCCGCACTCCCATAGCCCTCGCTGCGGCGCAGAGGTTCGATCCCAATTCCCCACATAGCTGTTGCCTGGGCCTCATTCACAGACGCTGTTGACTGGCAGTGTGAATGTCCAGGCCTCATGTTTCGCTCTGTACCCTAAACCTTTTCCCCCATCAATCATGGGAGAAGAAAAACATGTCAAAGCCAATACTTGGTGAGGAGATCTTTCAGATTACTTCACTTTTATTGTGGAATTTCTGATATTTGTGATAATATAGCACGTTGCTTTGCATCTTTAAGGCACACCTTTATGTTTCTGCATAAAAAGAAGTAAAAATTAAAACATTTCTAAGCAAACATTCACTTAAATGTCATCTCCTCTTTTCTTACGCTGCTCGACATAATGTGCATTTAATAAAAACAGCTTCTCTTTTAAGCAAACATTATTAGTGAAGCTGTTACTTCCACACTCAGTTTGTTTGATCATATTGAACCACTTTAAGTATGCCCTTTTAACAGAAAGAGACAGCTAGACTAATAGATTTTACAACTGTACAAAACTCCTTGGCCTGTAGGGTCTCTGAGTACAGTGATGTGTGTGTCTAATATAAACATTGGGATTGGACCCAGACTAATTCTGCTGTGTGATTTGGCTTCCTTTAAATGAGAGTTGCAGCTGCAGATGTTTCCGTATTCCAGATGTTACACTTGAGTTGTAATTGCCTGTACAGCCTCAGAATGAAATAGTGTCTGTATTTTTATTACTGTACAATGTAGAGAACTGCAGTCATGTTAAAGTTTAGAAATATGCAGAATATTGAGGGAATTGTTCTTATAGTAATGAGCTTTGATAATAGATTTTATAAAAAGAATCTATGGAAAGTAAAAAGAAGTTTATTTAGAAAGGGAGAAAAATGAGGCTGCTTTATTTTGTTTCCTTTCATCAGGTTCAATAATTTCTCCTGCCTTTTACACGGTTACTAAAGAAAAACAACAGCTCTGTCAGCCCTGAGGGGTTTTAACTGGAGATATGCAGTGTGTCCCGTGTGTACATTTTTTCATGTTACTGTACATCCAACACCTCTGTCTCCACACCTCTGTGTTTTCTCCCTTTATCAGCGGGGCAGGTGGGAGCTGGATTACCTCAAGCAAAACCGTAGCTGCTTTGGCCCAAGATAGAAAAATAGCTCTTGACATGGTGCAGGTGCAAACGCTGAAAAACAGGTTATTTTTTAGCTGTGAAGGTTTAGGCGGAATGTGAGTCAGGAGAGGATAAGGGGATTTCACAGACAGCCAAGTTAGTTTGTTTATCGCTGCAATGACGGATGCTTATGGCAACGTACAAACAGATTCACCCCATACAGCCTGTGATTCAACCACACGTAGGCAGATACTCAAATACAGAATTTAATGGCAGCCGCGCTGTGCCGGTTCATCATCGTCTCTATCATGAATGTAACTTTCCTCCCAGGTTTCTTCAGAGAGGCCCTTAAAAGGGCTCTTAACAGAAAGCAGGGCACTTCCGAGATTTCTCAGGCAACTAGAGCATGGTGAATAATTCAAAGCAAACTTACAACATGTTGCCATGTTGCCATATCTGCAGAGAGTTGCCTCACATGCAAGGCTTCACTGGTGTGTATTTATATGTCGGGCTGCGCTGATGTATATTTATCTGTTGGACTCGTGGTTCGTGCTTTTCGGGTTGTTTTCAATTCTGGTCACTTGTTGGCTTCTTTTGTAATACAAAATGTAACCAAGTATCTGTTAAGTGTAGGCTGGAGTAAACACTTGGAATATGAAAGAAATATAAAATAATATAAACAATATTTGCATTTGTTTCTCTTCAGATAGAACGTAAAAGTATACAAGTGACTACAATGAACTCCCTGCCAATCATAATGTTAATGCATTTCATTGCTGAAACGATGTGATATAAGTATAAATCTTTCATTAGTTGGTTTGAACAGACTTCAACAGAAATGTCCTTCATTTCTTTTATGAACAAAATTTGGGGATTTTGGTTTGTTGCTCAAAGAAACAAACACTTGAGAGAGATGTCTCCTTGTGTTTTATTCTGATTGACATTTTTCCACTATTTTCCGGAGCATTCTGATGTAATTAAGTCCCACTCTCAAAAAATTTTTTCTCATGTGTATTTCCCATGACATGTTAGACCTTGACTGTAATGACTCGTATCTATGCTAGTTTGTCACTAATGTGGTGTTTTTACATTAATAAGATTCAGTGTCATCTCATGTCAGTTCTGAGAGTAAAAACACACTGTAACATTGAAGCATGTTATTGCGTTTAAATTGGTTTACATCTTATCTTGCCAAAAGAGAATTTTTGTAAGCATAAATGCATGTTCATCTAAAGATCTATAAGGTATATAGGTCCTACGCTTTTTAACCTGTACATGCTACCACTTGGAAATGTAATCAGGTTTCCACAGCTACGCTGATGACACACAGCTTTACATTGCCATGTGTCCTGATGACTCAGGGCCATTTGATGAAGTTTGATTGATTAATTGATTGATTGATGCTTTAGTGTCAGCCACAGTTACAATTCAACAAGCTAACAAACACCATCAGATATGCAAACTACAAATACGACTCATACGTCTGTTAATCTCTGACTTTGGCACACAAAAGACTCAAGCCTGGAGGCTCAAATCTCTCAGGCCTTTCCTCTAATGGACAAAATTAACCAGATGCAGACACTCCTCTGCAGATTGTGAGCTGCAGTTGGCTTTCACTGCTTTTTCACAGGTCAACCTAGCACAACTAGTGGTGGTGAACAGGCGAGGGCCAGATCCAGAATTTCTCAATGAGGGAGTAAGAGTAGATGTGATTTCTTTTACAAAATATTAATCTTAGCTGAGTATTTTTACTCACTTCAAAGGTGTCGTGAAGGGGACTTTTAATGATGAAAAAAATAGTGGAAGCATTAGTACCTTTTTTTATTTAAGTCTCAAGTGTCATACTTGTCATGTTTGGATTCAAAGAAATTATTTTACAACTGCGCTTCTTGAAAAAGTGTTTATTTTTATTCTAAATGTTCACCCATATCCTTTTCTGTCTTTCAGCCTGTCCGTCTGGCTTTTTTAAGCCCACTCAAAAAGATGAACCCTGCATGCAGTGTCCAATCAACAGCCGTACCACCAGTGAAGGCGCCATCAACTGCGTTTGCCGCAACGGATACTACCGCACCGACTCGGATCCGCTCCAGATGCCGTGCACAAGTACGTAAAGTCCTGTGCTTGTTATACGTGAACTTTGACTTGCACTCCACACAAACACACAGGACATGAATATGTACTCACAAAGTCTTTGATTTCAAATATGAACTCTTTGACACATACACATTTCACACCCGCAAGCAGAAGAGCCTGGGGATCAAAGGACAGTGGTAGCCCGTGTAACTCCAAACAGAGAAGCCCTGTCTGAGCTGTCCCTCACACCAACACGGCGCTGACATGCTCATAGTGTGGCTGTCCACAGATCTGACCCAACACACAAGGCTCGGCTGCCCCTCCTCAACATCACACAGCCCGTACTCCAAGCCGGACCAGAGGTTACTGGGCCAGGGCGCGTAGCTTTGTGAAGGGGCAGGCACGGAGAATGAGCCTGGGCGAGACTCTCTCTTGTCATGCCAATGAAGCTGTTTGAATTTGAATTTGAATTTGAGGCTGACACTGAGGTTGAGAGAGAGAGAGAGGGAGAGACGGAAAGATAGACCAAAGCAAAAGTGAGGGAGGGAGGGGTGAAGCGCGAAGGAAAGGAATGAAGAAGGAGAGGCAATTTAAAAGAGATGGAGAGGGGTTATGTGTATGTGAGAAAGACAGAGAATCAGTGCATAGAGTGTGGTCTAACTAAAACAAAACGGGGGTGAGTGAGAAAAAAAGCTCCTTTCAACGTTTTGGTAGTGTTTTTTCCTCACTCTCCTTCTCTGCCTGTTGAAAGGGAGAGAGGAGGGAAAAGATTTGATGGTCTCCAACAAAGGAGATTTGCATAAGCCTGGCTCTGGGAGTCGAGCAGCTGTTGTGAATGAGAAAGCAGCAGCGTCACGTCACCCGTATTAAGCGCAGCAGGGCCCGGCCTGATTAAAGCAAGGGAATGGGCCCATCAGAGCGGCCCGCCAGCTAATGGGGAGGGGTATTAGTCCTCCTCCCCAGGAAGGAGATGCCAAGGAGGAGTTATGTTTCCATGTATGAGAGACACCAAGAAGGGCACTCCAGCGGGCTTCCTTCCAGAGCCGGAGATCTGTTAATTGCTGCCAATTAAAAGGAGGTTAAATAAGAAGTGATCGATTCAGATTTAGGATGTTGTGGGCGGAGTGGAACTGTTTATCTCATTAGTCCTGGAGGGTACGACTTCCATAATTAGGTGCACATGGCTGTAAAAGATAAACAGTTCTCATTGTTTGTTTGTTTGGCCTGTCACTCAACATGTAGCACCATGTGGAAACTTTCCACCCTGTAATGCGTAGCTGCTAAGAATGTCTCAATGGGAGAAACAGTAGGTTCCTGTCCGCTGCAGTTACTCTATACGACGCTCCATGAGAAAATTGTCAAGAATAGATGTTAAGAAAACACTTGACAGTGGACAACAGCACGGAAAATTAAAGAGTGTAAACGGGCTTCCCGAGGGAAGAGGCACTGCCAGCTTGGAACGCAGCGTCTATAACGAGCTGCAGGATCTTCGTAAACTTGTGGATTTCCCAAACTGTGTTATTTAAGTAGAGTTTGTAATTATGGCCTCCACGCCATTGAGTATACAACACAGCTTCCATCATAAGATTTGAACAATGCTGTGGAATGTAGCTGATGCAAAAGTGCACCACCCTTGAACTCGTGGCTCATATGAGTAACACTTGTAAGACTTTCTGTAATCCTGATGACGATTTAGCCTCCAGGGGCAAGGGCAAATATTTTGGTGGTTCTGGTGTAACCAGCAAATATCCAGACAATGGGCCAAGACTTCCTCTTGCGCATGCTGGCTATTATTTACAGTCAAAATAGAAATTGGAGACCCAAGAATGGAGACAATGTCTACAAGCCAGTTAAGCTACGTTAGTCAAGCTATTAAAACATAATCATGGTCAGATGGGTTCCATCTCTTTGGCTCCCCACATCATTTGTTTACCTACAGTCAACCAAAGCTCACTTTAACATGATTGGTCAATACCAGTCGGACTACAAACAGGGATTAAAAGACTTTAGATACCAAAATATGATCCTATGATACAGAGATTAACATGACTGTAGTAACAAATTTCTATCTGCCGAAATTCGAAATTCGAACTTTGCGCACAAATGTTTTTATGCTCGCATGAGGTGGTTTTTGGAAAATAGTTAATGCACTAAATAAGTCGCCCAATTGGATCCCATTCCTGAAGACTTTTCTCCATTTTCTTTTTTTTTTTCCGATTAGCAACCTTTCTTGTAGTTGTTTTTTCTCTTTTGTGCAATCTACTTGTACTGTTTACTGACGGATTAGCCTACAGTAATAAATGACACTGCCATCTTCTGGTGAAAGTACGTTTATGCAGCTTTTGTTTATTCGCTCTAAACCTGTTGATGGAAACGTCCCTAATTCCCTAATTCTTTACTTTGACATTTCAAAATTTTATTTTTTAAGACTTTATTTGAAATACAGCTTGCGACTATGTGGAAGGGGTCATTTGTCGTGATGAACCAACTGAGATCAAGAATGGCACTCTTGTGCAGGAGGACAATGGCACATACATGTACTGCTCAGATTGTTGGAAGTTGTCCTATTTCACAAAACAACAAAATCGAAAGATAGTTGTGTATCTATGCTGAGATTTGATCCACCCAAAAATTAAATGGTTTCTTCCTTGGTTCATGCTACATCTTTCACATAGAAAATCCATCATCAGACTCTGGCGCTGGCTTCATTGACTCAGCCTTTCTATTAGGGAGTTTACATTCCAAAGTATCTGTGTATTAGTTTAGTCACTCAAGTTTTAACCTCCCACTCTCTTGTATTTTCCAGCCGTCCCTTCAGCTCCACAGACCGTTATCTCCAGCGTGAATGAAACCTCCGTGATGCTGGAGTGGACCCCTCCCCGGGATTCGGGCGGCCGTGAGGACGTGGTCTTCAACATAATCTGCAAGAGCTGTGGCGGAGGGCGGGGAGGCTGCACCCGCTGCGGGGACAACGTTCAGTTTGTGCCCCGTCAGCTGGGCCTGACAGAACCCCGGGTCTACATTAGCGACCTGTTGGCCCACACACAGTACACGTTCGAGGTGCAGGCTGTCAACGGGGTGTCAGATCAGAGCCCCTACTCCCCTCAGTACGCCTCAGTCAACATTACCACTAACCAGGCTGGTAAGTGGGCCCATCTGTCTTCTTCTACACTTTATGTTCCCCATGTGGTTTCCTCTTCTCTTCTCTTCTCTTCTCTTCTCTTCTCTTCTCTTCTCTTCTCTTCTTTTTTTCCCCATGTCTATTTCTGTGTTGCTCCTGTGTCTCTTATGCCCTGTACAGTGCCTCTTCATCACACTCGTTCCTCTACAAGCACATAATGCACAGTACATAGACCTGCACTAAGTCAGTTTCCTTGCTCTCCTGCATGGTGATGTATGCAGATTAAGGGCTCTAAAATGGGAAGGAGTGCTGTTGATGATGTGACAGACAGAATGTGATGGCCTGCTGGTCGTAACAGTGTGACCTCATCACTATGTTCAGGCTGTGTAGCTGAGAGCTGCCTAGGTGCTGCCTCTCCACTTCATCCACTGTGCAGTGATCACACTCTATTCTAATGCAGCTACTTTATTGTACTCTTCAATAAAAACATAAAAACATAGCATATGCATGAAATATAGTAAGTAGTATAGTACACTTTCTATGAGCTGCTTTGCAAAGGAAAACATTTCTTCTAAGAAGCCAGCATGTTCTGAGGCCTAATGAAAACCAGGTTTCCTCAGTGACTGGGGGTAACTTTTTAATCTGCAGGATCTTCTAGAAATATACCTCAAAATCTCTTTCGATATCTCTTCTGCAGCTATCAGAGCTTTGCATGCTTTCCACTGTGTGGTTGCGGTTGAAGTCTGCAGCATCTCTAATTATTTCACAGAGGCAGCAGCATTGATTTGCTCTTTAATTGTGTCTATGAAACGCATCATTTGGCGTGCCAAGCTTTTCTCCCCCAAGCACTGATGAGCTGGGGGGGAATACAGGCTGGGCTTTATCTTTGCACTGGCTTTGCATCCCATTAGCAACATACGTAAGTGCCTGTCATCTCTCATCATCCATTCCCCTGCACTGAGGGCAGTCTTCTATGACTGAGCTACCTAAAGCGCTGTGTTACTGCGCTTTTATTGCAGCGGACATATAGGGTTTTGTTTAACTACACTCTCGCTCTCTCATTACATTCCTCTGGAATTCCCAGATGTCTACATGGAAGCAGTCAAATAGAAATGGTATACAAGTTGGATGACCACATTTTAGAGGAGATTCCTCCGCTTAAATTGACCCATTGTTGCAAACTTCAGTGTTTACGGAAATCTGTTTGTGTTAAAGCTCCATAAAGTACTCAGTTACAATGCTGAAACTACAAGTCACACTAAAATGGAGGCCTTTATTCAAACGGGGACCTCTTTTTATTGTCTGTTTTGATTTGAGTCACTGGTGTGGTGGGTTAATGAGGGCCTGTGAGTGCAGTTAAGCGTTGTAATGAGGCCCCATGCCCCACTCTTTCTCACTGGGCCACAATAAGTCTGCCACCCCAACCCTTGGCTTCTCTGCTTCCCCTGCCGTGGGGTCCTGGCGGAAATTGGGGGGCTCTGCACCCTCTCCACTGAAGTGCCCGTCACTTTGGATTAGGCAGCGAGAGCTCCCGTCAGTGGGAGCTGTGAAAAGAACTCAACTCCTGCTTGCCCCCACTCCACCCTCCAACCTTCCTCCCATCACCCTGCAAAACCAGGCTCACCCCTGGGACACGGGATTGCAGTTTTTGCGGTGCCACGCTACAGGACTGGGGTCACTGGGACCTGGAGCCCATAATTGCATCTGGTTTGTGAGGCTTGGAGGTTACATAAACATCATGTCACCCCTAATTACCTCAGGCAGATCTGTGCCTCCCTCTTACACTGAGATGAAGAAAAACAAAAAACAGAGTGTGTGAAATTTTTTATGCGTGTTAATCAGTCCGTCAGTAAGTTTGCACCGTGCCGGAGGCTGAAATGTTCCATGAAAGCAACAAATAAATAAGTAAACTGAAAGTAAGTGGCGTGAAAGTGTGTCCCATATCCTGTGCAGATGGAGGTCCTCAGCGATGACTTGTTGAAGGGTGGGGGGTGCAGGGGAGGAGAGGAGTGAGCAGAAACTTCTCACTCACCATACCCAATCAAGCACCCACCACACTCTATTACCCACAGGGCTTATCCTCCCACTCCGTAGGTGGTTGGCGACAGTTCCTCTGTGATAAAGGACGTGATTGCCCTGGAAAGTGCGGCGCTTGATTACACACTGTAATGCCACACAAAAGGAGATGCCGTGCTGAATGGCGCTTGAGTCCGTTTTATAAGCATATGACTAATTCCCCCAAAACCTACATTGTGTTGGATACGCAGAAGCCTTGAAATGCCCTCCAAGCCTTTTTTTTTTTTTATAATAATGAGTCACAAGGAAGCCATCTACTTTGGCTTTGAGCTGTCTATAAAATGTTACTCTTTGCATGACATTAAATGAGCAAAGAGAAAGAGACGGAGAGAGTTGCAAATCTGATGCTTTCTGTCAGCGACTGAGGGTTAAAACCCCACAGTGTGAGTGTCCATAGAACTGAGTCTGACAGGTGAGAGAGGGCAGGTACATTTAAATGTATTGTTGCACTGACACATTACAAATATTTATATATAAACCGTTCTTGAGTTGAGTGCCATTATGTGATCATTTCTAAATTCTGCAATTTAAAGTCAATATTTTTATTGAAATTGAATTAAAAAGTTCAACTTTTTCCGTTCAAAATGAATGAAATGATTTCACCCTGCAGCTTAAACTCGTTTAAGGTCAAGAGTTAGACTTTAACAGGCTATGCTGCTAAATGTAATGCATTTACATATCATACTTTTTTCTTTGAAATCTTTCCCTGGGGCCCTGCTTCTCAACATTAGCAGTTCGTTTTTATGTAAATCGTTATTTCAGTCCAGTTTTACAGTAAATATTTAATTTATCAGAAACAGTGAAGAAATATGCTGAAAAGTCGTATTTATTTGAGAGAGGAGGAACAGAAGATTAGAAATATACAAATTGATTAAACAAATTTACAGATTTTAAAAGAATAAAGATATAATCCTTCAACTGTTATACATATAGAAAATTGAGAATCACTATTAGACGCGGTATCACCACATTGCTTTGCAGCTTAGAAACTGACAGGTGACTTCCTGGTCAGTGAGCCGAGGGTCCAGTGACAGTCAGGTGCCATGCTTGGATCCGCTCAGTGAAATAGCCTCTTGTGCTTGAAGAAGACCCTGAAGTACCTTTAACATCTGAGAGCGCACATTTAGCCTTTGAAACCACTTCACCATTTCAGACCAATTCCTTCCCACGTTCTCTGCGAGCCCCTTACCTCAGCTGGCCTGCACTCATCATTATTGTATGAAGTGAAAATTGTTGCTGAAACCACATTCCCGCCCTGAAGTTTAATCAAACGTTCCTGACGCCTGAGTGGCAGCATGTGATTTTGTCCTAATAGACTTCACGGCTCTACATCCTGCCATTTTGTCTTCACACAGTCTGAGACACATGGCTGCATAGACAGGGTGCAAACACACACAGGAAGGCAGTTGGTTTATAGTTTTATGAATCCACATATTGCACACATGCCAACAAGTGCTTGAGTCCAGGATTACTTTGCACCAGTAATTCATACATTACTGAATCTGAACTCAGTGTCCTTCCTAAGTTCTTAGTAACGACTAAATTCTGTGGTTGCACCATTAAAACCTAAGAAATGTCTGATCTAGTAAAGATTACGCAGTGGAAATATTTACTAAAAGGTTATGTTTAGGCAAGGTTATAATAGTTTTGAATAATCAATTAGCTTTTATTTTATTTTCAGTTTGACTTTTCAGTTGAATTTTTGTTTAGTTTTAGTCAGTTTTTAGTGCATTTGCCTAAATGTTGGGCTCAACAATGGACAATGGCACCAACCCTCGCCATCATATTTCAACCCTTTCATTTGGGAATCATTTAATTCCGACCCCAGATGGTAAACATCAGACCTGAGCTGAATAGCTTGGTTAATTGGCTTTAATCAAGTACAATATTTAATTCATGTTATTTAATTCTGTGCAACTTCACTGAATGTGACTCAAGAGTTGACAGGATTTTTTATTGCCCAAAAAAACAAAAACTAATTTAACTTTGTTTTTCTTTTGTTATTATTACTTGCTTTGAACAAGTTTTAGTTTTTTTCCCCAAAGGGTTTTTGTTTTTCAGTTCAAGACAGTATTTTTTACTGTTTATTTTAGTTTGTTTCAGTTGAAGTTTATGATAATAACTCTGTCTCTAAGGAGGATCTGAGTGCAGTGCAACCTGTTTTAATTCAGCCATGCATAAAACACTTAGTAAACACTTACATTACAACACGGCTAATTTGAACCTACAAACAGCTAGAGGTTACCACGCCTGTGTTTATAGACGCCATGCTTCTTATTAAACACAGCTAATGTGGAAATTGAAGTCATTGCAATATGTCACTCATATGTACGAAGGCAGAAAAGTCTATTTTTGTCATTTAATGGACGACAAAATAACTAATATGCACTTAGTGAATACAGACGGGACTGTTACTATAAACTGTTACGACACAATAGAATAGCTAACTAATAATATATCTGCCAGTTATTTCGTAGCTTTCTGTAAACCTGCTGCATCATCAGTTTCAGTGCACAGAAGAGAGATTATCTCCATCCTGAATGCAAACTATCAGTATTCTGTGAGAGGATTGAGCATTGCACAACAGATGAATTAGATCTCCATATACCCGGTGTGCGTGTGCCATATTGCAGTCTATAGTGGTTGGGTATATTAGATTCTAGAGGACATATTTGTTTAGGCATTTCATTAACTCAAGGTGAGCCGCGACGTCTGCTGCTAATGCTATCAAGAAGCAGAGGAGCTGAATTGGTTTCTTATCAGGTGAACTGGCTGATTGTGGAAGTGAACCGCATTACTCAGAGGGGGTGCGGTGTAATCGGGTGCAGCCTTTTCATATGGTCCAGGGAAGATTTATGACTTAATTATTGTCCAAATTGCCCAGGTCCTATGTAACCAGGCTACCGGGGACTTTGCTGCTCCACTGGGCCGTGGTGTGAAAAGCCATGGTGCAGAGCCAGTGGGACCGCCACAATGTGTCAATACACCAGCCGGCCAAATGTGGCTACTACACTGTTGACTTAAGGAGAGTGTTGTCAGTTACAAAAATGCAGATTCTGTGTAGTACAATGGCACACTGATGGCAATGAATGGTTGATTTACTGCCTTTAACTGCATGCAGGCTCATTTTATTCTATGTTACAGAACTAGTATAGGGCTGGTGGCTGCACAAAAGCATATCCTTGTGCTTTAATAAGAACTGCTAGAGATTTTTCTGTCAGTTTCTAAAAACCACACAGCTATCCTGCATCTTTATGTTGGTGCAATTCTTCTAAATAATAGACCAAAAGATTATTTAAATTATCTAATTAAAGAAGTGATTGGCAAGAAAAAGATACTTTTGGCAAACGTGAGATAACAAATGAATATACACTTTTAAAATGAAGCAACAAAAACAAATTCAGGCTGCTTTTTTAAAGAACAAAATCAAGCCCTAAATACATGAGGGTGGTGGAGAGATGCTGGCTGAAAGATAAAGAGGTTGAGAGACAGAGAGTCAGACAGGGACCACCAGTCTACACGGCGTGCTGTGTGACAGTGACAGAAGGTGTTAAGAAGGGCACATATGGTGGGTGCCAGTGTAGGTCAGCCAGGCAGACAGACAGGAGGCCTCAGCGTGCACCTGGAGCCCCGTACTGAAGGAGCCTTTAGACAAGACTGCTCTGGTAATCAGCCAGCCAGTCACACATGCACCACATTCATGCTACTGTTGATACAGAGCAACCTGTTTATAAAGACAGACTGAGACTGCAGCAGAGAGAGTGAGATAGGCTCGGAGATAAAGTGTGCAGTACGCAGCCTGCAGGGCTTGACAGCGAGGTTCATCAGATGACTTTAAATAACCTATGCATGCAATATGAATTTAATTATGACTCCCCAGAAGAGAATTAGCACATGGATTGTCAAAATTAGTTAACTAATTGATCTTGTTCATAAATCATTCAGCAGCCATGTGATTTCTGGGTACATTTTATGGATCTCTTGCTTCTGGATGTGATGTGCAGCTTTAAGCCTGTGCAGGAGAGAGGAATAGAGTATGCACATCGCCTGCATACGAATCTAGGTTAAAAGGCCACGATCTCTTGGCCCAGTGGGCTGTAAAAAGGAACATAATGTGAATGTACAATTCATTATTGTTGAGTGCATTAGCTGCGGACAGAGATTCTTGAATAATTGACCGCGCTTTAATGCAGGCATTTATTTACTCTTTACATACAGGAGCGTGATGATGGTGACGATTAAAAAAAAAGATAATAAATAAAGGTGATGAAGCAAAAAGGGGTCGTGATCCAATCAGCGCCGTGGTTTTGAATTTATTGATTTTTTTATATGAACTTTATGGAGTTAACTTCACCAATTAAGAAAATTGATCTGTGATAAACACAATGGCACCCCCCTGTCTGTCTGTTTTATTCTCTCTCTCCTTTCTTTCCCTCCCTTTCTCTTTGCCAAACACTCTGAAGCTGCTGCTCCTCTGGTGACATCTAGATTAAGTATTCCTTTTAAGGCGGATGCAAAACAGACTTGTCATGGAGTTTCTGTTTGGAACACGATGAACTGCTACCCCCTGCCCCAACTCAGACGTCACTAATGCCTCTCATTTTTTAATGTAGCCTAGATTCACTCACATGGATCACGCTGATCATGCGATCTGCATTCACCGTCATCCTCTCCCAAGGTTTCATGTGTAAATTGGGGTCAGGAACTTTATAAGCGGAGATGATCTTTTATAATCCTTGCTATTGTGTGCCACTCGTTGCAGTCTGTGTAGATAAGCAGGACGTCAACATTAAGCTACAAGTCATCTCTGTGCATTAAAATAGAACTGGAACAGATGTGCAACATGCAACTCCTGCGTCTTGTTTATGTTGGAAAAGATGTCGCCTGGTAGCAGCTGGAGGAGGTGGTGGGATCGACCGCCTCCAAGATACAGTTTATTGATGTGAAGGAGCAGGAAAAGTCAGGTTATTGCTTATTGTATATGTCAAAAAATGAGCAATGAGGTGTTCATATCGAAGCGACCCACACAAACTGTTGTTTTAGACGAGTTAAGAGACTTTGTTAAATTTACAAAATCTAATCACGCCATGATTTGTGTTTTATGCTTTTATATTGTAGCAACTATTATTTATTTTGTTATTACCACTACTATTATTACAATTATATATGTATTTTATTATAGTTATTTTAAGTTTATTTATTATTATTATTATTATTATTATTATTATTATTATCTTCTATTAATAGTATTGTAATTATTTATTTATTTATTTATTGCTATTTTTATTACTATTATTTATTTATTATTCTTCATTTTGTTGCAATGACTATTGTTTTGTTAACATGGACTGAATCATGTCGATCCACAAAACACTTTTTTTAAAACAGCTTTTCAGCTCCGATCCTCTCACGTCACATTTAGCTTTTTTCCCCGACCAACAAAGATATTAACTCGATAAAACAAAATATTTTTGCTGCCTCTGACCAAATCCGAGAAAAAAAGAAAGCTGTGGCCCGCACTCGCCTCTCCAACATTGTAAAATATTGACATGCATTGTGGTTTGTGGAGTCTTTCTCCTCACAGATGCAAGTTTGGAAGTTGTTTAAATGCAGGAAAACAGCTTGCTGATTAAACAGAGTCCAGTTTCCCCCCCGAGCTGTGTGAGTCGAAACCCTCATTCCACATCCCTGTGGCAGGCAGCTCAAACATTGTGTCTGTTCAGCCCAAATCGCCCCGAGAGACTTGAGGACCACAGCAGATCTGTGTGTCTTTGTAAAATACAGACTTTTTAAATCGTATTATTACAATCTAATGTTTAGAGCACCAGGAATGTCTTTTTTTCTGCCATTTTGAGGTTCTTCAGGAACAGTTTTCTCATACTTCACGGTGGCTTTTTTGGATATTTCAACATTATTGAATTAAAAGAATCTCTTAAGAATCATGATTTGGCCCCAATGTTTTTTATTTTATTTGGTTTATTGACATTCTTATATATTATAAAAATAGAACATGTCTAACTTTGTGAGGGATTGAACGATAAAGTCTTTGGTGTTATTTTTATCTTGTCACAACCCATTAACTTTGATGAAGATGGAGACACTGAGGCTGTTCTTGTGAGACACTTTGGCTGCTTTAAGACCATCCACCAACTCTGAGAAAGCTCAGATGAACATCACTCAAACCACAGAAGAACCATTTGTTTTTGTACATAGGTCCCTATGTCATTAACTATTAACAATAGCAATAAAGACTTTCTATTTAATTATTTAAAGCTCATTTACGGCTCAAAGTTGCACCATTACAGAGGATTGTATTCAGCACAATCCACAAACAGGACCTCTAAGGAACCGTACTTTTTGGGGTTGTGTGATGGTTGCCGCAAAAGAACTGGGCCTCATTTCCTCTGCAGCGCTGTCTCCGCACGCGCTTATCTGGGTTGTATCTCCTCCGTCTGCAGATTTGCCGGCTCGGCTTAGATTTAAACCCTAACCTCTGCAAGCATCTGAAAACTCTTCTAGCCCCTGAAGTGCCTATTTTAGAATTAGTTTAGGAGTATAGAATTAGCTTATGAGTGTATTATAGTTCCCAATCTTTTCCAGTGCAGATGGTTTAAAGCTTGATGAACTGAAATCTCACTTTTGTAGCTTTACTGCACTGGAAAATCTTTATAGATGTAAAACCCACAATCCTTTGCAGCTGGGGAAACAGGGCAGGCTGCCAGCATGCTAAAAGTACATGCAAATATGGGCCTCTCCCTTTAAGACGGCTCGATGCGCCGCTCATAAATGGACGGCAGTCGGAGAGAGTTGGAGCAGTGGCAGCTTGTTTGGGAGGCTGCCTGGTAGAGGACCAGCTGGTTTGGGCCCTTTGGGAGGAATTGCACTGTGGGGAAACCGATTTTTACAATGAAAAGGAAAAGGGATTTACGAGCCCTGACCTGTTCTCGCTACCTCCCCCATCTTCCCCAAATCATAGCATTGCTCTCTGCACAAGAACGTCTAATCATATCAGAACCACATGGTTGTAGACACATTAGGATGTTAGAAGGATGCAGATAAAAGGCCTTAAACACATACCTCCTCAGAAACATGTGATTCATGTGGCAGCAAATGTTGGCAGCTGTATGTAAAGACTGGAGCAGAGCAAAAAGAGTCAGACCATGGGGGTGTTGTTGTGTCCTGCTGTCAGTAAAATAAGTCAGCTGCAGGAAATAAAAGCCAATACTTTGATTGCTGTAATTTTCCCACCACTGCCCTTCCAAACATGGCTCAGTGTGACGGTTACTGTGGGTGTCCTGGAGCACCTGAAGGCCCCTCCACGCCTGGAAGTCTAGCCAATGAGGGTGTTTTGGACATGGGCACCCATGGCTGCGCTCCGTCTGCTGCCATTCATCCACAATTGTCTCACTTCACCAGCCTTGCTTAATGAATATGCCCATCATGTCCTTAGCAGTTCTTAGTAATGAGGGCTTAACAGTAGAACTCCAGCTAAACAAGGAAAACGGTCAAAGAGAGAGTGGAAAAGCCCACCAAAAGCGTGCGGTATAATAAAAGATAAGAGACATAAATTAATGGGACGGATGAAAGCCCCACTTCTGCATGCGTGTTAGCAGAAGCATGCCCCATTAAATCGCTTGGATTTAAATGAGAGGAAATATCCCTGTAAACTCCATCTTTAATTGATTAGGGAAGTCACTAGGTGTTCAAACATAGCACTAAAACATCTATTAGAGATGTTGAGCAAAACAGAGCCTTTTGTGTTCTGTGTTGCTGGGCCAAGGCCAGAGCGTCATGCTACAATAGACTCCAAAGCCGTCTTTCATATCAGATCCCAGGCTGGGTAATGATGTGGGGTCTGAAACCTAATTCTTTGACAACAGCTGGGGCCTCCCATCCTCTCACAATTAAGCAATGCGATATACAACCTTGAAAGTTTCAAATGGACACTCAGGCCCCTCCAGGCCCCCCAGCATATTAAACTCCTTATTGTCTCTTTGAGCTATTCGCAGCCTTGAAAAAAATTGATGTTTTTTTTTTATTATTAAACTGATTTTAAACACACAATCCCACATCGTGCACTCCGTGTCTCTCCAACAGGGGAAAATGAAACACCTTGTGTGTAACATTAATAATGTCAGTGATGCGTCTCGAGCTTTGGTTTGGACATGAGCAGTGGTGGAAAAAGTGTTCAGATCCTTTACTTCAGTAAAAGTACTAATACCACAATGTGAAATTACTCCACTACAAGTAAAAGTCCTGCATTCAAAACTTACTGAAGTTAAAGTACAAAAGTATCAGCATCAAAATGTAAAGTATTAAAAGTAAAAGTATTGTTATTTATATTCTCAATCTATTATTTGGTGCATTTATGTAAGCAGCATTTTCATTTTGTAAAGATAAGGCTATTTTTAACTACTTTATACACTGTTATGATCTTAATTAAAAAAAAGCCTACTAATTTTAAATAGATAGTTTTTTTTATGTTAAATCTCAACTTGAAATGTAAATAAAGCTGTCAGCTAAATGTCCAATATTTTCCACAAAATGTAGAGGAGTAAAAGTGTAAAGTTACATAAAAAGTAGCTCAAAATTTGACGTAAGTACAGTACTTGTAAATGTACTTAGTTACATGAGGAGTTGTAGCTGCGCCTCCTCCGTCTGCTCTCCGACTCCTCTGCTGTATATGGGAAACTCCTGTGAGAGACATATTCATCACGGCCATTTATCTTTCCAATTCAGCCATCTAATTTAATTACATAAACTCACAATCCCTGTCTTTGTCATTATAACCGCTTCATTAGTTTTAAGAACATGAATAGAGCATTCATTGAGAAAACCTATAAATAAAGCACCCAGTGAAAGGCAGAGCTCACCCACTTTGAAGACATTTATCAGACCTGACAGAGTTTATGATGACCTGCTCTTCACTATATAAATTACTGGGAAACTTGCATCTTAATTTCTAATTGTCTTTAATGGGGAGAAATCCGCAGGATTTGAAAATAATTATTGTAACAACAAAGAAAATGGCTTGAAACAACTAAAACATGTATTTAGCGGCATAACTCAGTGAATAATGTTGACACAATGGAAACCAAGTATTTACTCAGCCCTGTAAATTACAGATTAAGTTAGGAGGGGAAAGATTCGAGGTAGACTTGAAGATTTGGAGTACAATGGAGACTTGTAGATTTGGAGTACATAAATTAGATGTACCAAAATGGTTTTCATATGTGGATCGTTGCTGTAGGCCTTAACGTTGATTTGGCGTACCGCTACATTCCTCAGTCAATTGGTGGAATGTCAGCTTAGCTTAAAATGCGTGTACTGAATTGACTTGAAATACACAACACAGCTGGATTTCTATGTTGAATGTTTCAACACTTTATGTTTTTTCTCCGTATTTACTTTGCACACACACACACCAAAAAAAAAAAATCTTGTCTTCATTTAATTTAATCCCAGTTTGTTTTCCGTTACACCAAACCTTATCGGCTTCTGGAGCTCAGACATGGCGACTGCCACCCCGCTGTCTGGAAGTTGTTCTTTAGCAGAAGAAAACCACAGTGTTCTCCTCCAACAGCTTTTCATGTTGGCATGTGTCCATCCTCTGTACATGAATACATGAGCTGCCTTTGTTTCTCGGGCCCTGGATCAGGTTACTAGGCATGGCTGCGCCTTGTGTTTAATGGAAATGCTATGCAGGAAAAGGCCATGTGGCAGTCTTGAATATATGTACATCCGTAATGGGATACTCGTGAGTTCCTCTTAGAGTAACTGTTTGCCTTATTAGGCTGTCGTCTTGTGACTGCAAACAAACTACAGTGAGATGGAAGAGATTCTGGTGTCCTCACTGGATACTGTATACATTATTGCACCTCCGGCTCCAGGATAGAGGCATGATGTATGTACGCTGCAGAGTCATAGGCCATCATGGCCGTAAGTGCTTTGCTGAGATGAAATACAGAACATCTATTTATTATCTGCTGGCAGCGGCGCATGAGGACATGCTCAGTCCCTTGACCATCACAGTTTATACGAGACATCATAATTTGTTGCCTCAGATGGATGCTTCTGTGTGGGTCAGAGGGCATGCGAGGCAGGGCTGATTAGCTGATGAGAATGAGTAAGGTTATAAAAGGGACTTTCTATCATTGGCTCTGACTCACTGTGGTCACTTCCACGCCATATTCTCTCCCCTGCTGCAGGGCGTTAGTTGCAAAGTCTACTTGATATTCAGTTGTACTTGAACAACAACAAAATAAATATTCCATAAAGAAGATTTAAAAACCACACACACGCAGCCGTGGAATCCTTCATCACAGAGGCGTGGCAGTTGTAATTTCCCAGTCAGTGGGTTTTCCGTAGAGAACGCGTGCCGGTGGAGAGACTTTTCTCTTTATTGCCGGGACTCAGGGGAGCCACTGTGCTGCTGGCTGAGGGCTGCCTGTGTGTGCAGCACGGGCCTGTAGGGGATGAGCGTGGGGCTTGATGTCCATAAATCTTGCCCGGCACCCCTCCCTCTCTGACTCCC
>CAFUXE010000876.1:63113-85242 GCA_903364295.1 Serranus cabrilla | reverse complement strand
GCGCACATATACACAACCTTCGCCGAGCGTTCCTCTACATGCTGAGCCGTTCCACTTTTGAGTATAATTCCCTTTTCTGACACTGCTGGAGAGAGCTGTCAAAACAATTGTCCCGGCCCCTGCTGCGGCTCAGAAGTGTGCACAGAGCAGTGGGTTGAAGGGAGCAGCTAAAAGAGTCTCAGTCTCCGCTCTCAGACCTGTCAGCGTTCTGGAGAGGAGTACAGCGGTGAAATACAGCTCTGATCATCAGAAGGCACGGCTCAGAAACGCCGCCTGACCTGAAACTGCCACCAGATCTACCTTCTTAACTGGATGTGCAGGATGTGTGCTTCTTTGAATCCTGCTGTTTTATCAAACATGGTGCTTTATTGTAGCAGCAAATTATTCAGATTCAGGTTTTATTGTGGTTACTTTAGATGTTTGTAAAATACTGTATCTCTGTTTTTTTTTGTACTATTTTGTTCGCAATATTTCAGTTACAGTGCAGAGATTTTATCTGTAAATCGGCCTATAAATAGCTTATATATAAATATATAAAATGAATGTGCTTTACATGCCAGTACTGTTGTATCATTTATTCTCCCAAAGTCATAGATCTTAACCTAGTATGTAATTTATTCACATGACATTTCCTAATTGTTAGCTGTGCAATTGGACTGTAATTACTAATGTGCACAATTTTAAAATGATGGTTATTTCCTTTTCCTAGGACCAATCAGAATACAACGCCACCGCCATCAGGAGCCAGACCAACACAGTGGTCATCCGTGGCCTCAAGCCAGGAAGCATCTACGTGTTCCAGGTCCGAGCCCGCACCGTAGCCGGCTTTGGACGCTACAGTGGCAAACTGTACTTCCAGACCATGACTGAGGGTGAGAATTCAGCTAATGTTTCCTGAAGCACGCAGAGCTGTTAGCGCCTCTCATGCGTGGCTCATCGACACACCATGTAGTGCAGCATGGATCCAGACAGCTGCGGGAATGAAAGGGAATCATGTTGTGGAGTAAACAGCTCCAGTACTCCAAAACCAGATTAGTGTGGCGGGAAGTTATACTCATATTTTCATCATGTCTTCTTCAATATTAGCAAACATCCCACACACTATACTTATAATTTCATCTTTCGTCCTATCTTTTGCCAAAGATAGCTTTTTGCCATTTGCCACCATAAGCCTTTAAGTGAAGGATGAGGTCGAAGTTGTCTTATCTTTGTACTGTGACACGACTGGGAGAAGAAGGAACATTCAGTAAACATCAGTCATGTAGGTTAATGTTGGAGCCAAGGCCGGGGTTTTCCCCTCTGAACATCTCATTTCCTTCAGCCTGCAGCGCCCAGGGCCATCATTAGCCTGAACCTTCATATGAACATCCTTGATGCAGCCACACACACAGATTCCAGCACTAAAGATATATCAAAACTGACTCCTCTCTGTAAATATTGAGTAAACTGAGGCTATACAGGCTTGTTTTTTCCTGTTTTTTCAAAAACAAAATGTTTTTTCAAAACTTCAAAATGTTTTCACCTGGGTTTTATGTCCCTGTGCAGCCCTAAAATTGTTTCCTGCTGCAAGAAGACACTGATTACCGTAGTTTATAGTAAACAATGCACTTTTGTTATGATTTCAGCTATAAAAATGCTGAACTAAAGAAGGGAAAAAATTGAAAAAGAGTCCCTTTAAGAGAGCAAGAAAAATGGTTAAACAGGATTTTTCTTTATCATCTATTTTCATACCCTTTTTTGTTTATATTTCTTCAATATTCAGAGTAAAAACTGAGTGACAATGCACACGTTTGGTGCTTATGTTGTTTATGGAGTAAATGGTGCTTGCCTAATGTAATGGCACCAGCAGCGTGTTAGATTGGTTCCCTATAAGCCTCATTTTCACCATAATTTCTGTCTGCTACCAGGTACGATATTCATAAAAATGACATAATAAAAGACTAAATTTATGGCACAAAGTAAGTTGCATGAAGGCTCTATAGTCAAAACCATGACAGCACATTGTCAGCATCAGTGCATCACAGTTTCACTACATCCATTCCATTCTTTCAAAATAAAAGCTTACAAGAGAGCATTTCACTGAGAGGAAGCTCAATAGAATAGCTGAGAACTCAACAAAACAGCTCACAGTAGCGAAAATAGCAAATAATGGAATCAAAGCACTGAGTAGTTCAAATTGTGATTCTTCTGCTTTTTGTTCCTGCTTTGGAGAGTCGCCAGGCTGCTCACGTCTCCATGTTGCTCGCACTACCACTAACTAATGTTGGCGGCCAGAAAACAAACGAGGAGCTACAACAAAAGCCAGGATCAGTGAGAATCAAACATCTCTGTTTGATTTGAAAAGTAGTCACTGCCTGCTGTACTTCAGGGTTAGAAACAATACAAATTTACATGTGTATGATAAACTAACATTCCTAAGCAGTATTCCCCTTCTGTGGCTTTAGATGTGGGTAACTCTGTAATCCCCCTTATTTTGTATTCATAAGCACTGTTTAAACATTTCAGAAATGGTTAGTGACACACTATGTGAGATATGTAAGTGTTTATTATTCTATTTCTGTGGGTACCTATAAATGGAGGCTGGTGTATCAACAAATAGTTAAAATTGTGATTATATTACATTTTTCTTTAGAGAAGTAAAATATAAGAGAATTTCTGTACATTTCTATACAAAAATACTTAAATCTGCTTACAGCTGCATTTTAATCTATTATTAACTGTTTATTAAATGTTTAGACAGTTCTAAATTAAAATTAAAGTGTGACCAGTATGTGTTGTACCATACAGGAGACATCGCCGGCGCTCTCCAGCAGTAAATTAGCCCGTGGGGATCTCACTAACCCGTGGATCTGGCTTAGATTGTGAAGTCGTGTGTCATTTGCGGTGCTCAGGCGAAGGGCCTGGCTCTGCCTCTGTGTGCCCATTCAGTAGCTGGATTCCTGCTCTTGGCTCCCCGATCAGCCTGGGTCTCACCCAAACATGCTCTCTCTCCTCACTTCACACGCTTTCTGCCAGATGATTTGTCCGTATCCGTGGCATCTGAGCACATTCACTGTGCTTTGGAAAATGGTCCATGCAGCCCGTCAACATGCCAAGATGCTCATCGGTTCACCCAGCCGTATGTCTGTCTGTCACCCATTGCTCCCTCCATATGCAGCGGCTCAGATGCTCGCCCATATGTTTCAGCTCGTGTGTGTGTGCACGGCGCTGTGTTTATGTGTGTGTTTCTTCTTTTTATAGAGGAATACAACACCAGTATTCAGGAGAAGCTACCTCTCATCATCGGCTCGGCAGCTGCTGGCTTGGTCTTCCTCATAGCTGTGGTCGTCATCATCATCGTCTGCAACCGGTGAGTCAGTCCTGTCCCACTTTAAACAAGCCAGTGAGCCAATAAAACAGCCACACAAGCCGCTGAAATAGACTCTTCTCCTTTTTAGTTGCTTTTATTTAGTGAGGTTGCATGAGGGCTGCTGGCTGCACTGTTGTTAACTTTATTTCTATCTATCTCCTGAAAATGACTCTCAGTCTGAGTACATTGAGAGAGAGAGAGGCCGATTCCTTGAGTGTGTAAAACAAAGTATAAAGCAGATTCTGATTTTGATTAAAACTGTAAAGTTGTGGGGATAAAACCATCTGGTTTCAGAGATATTAATTCTTAATACATTCCAGTCTCTCTGCAGCAGAATATAATATATAAAAGTCAACATTGCTAAAATTACAGTTCTGTAGGTGCTGCTGCTCAGCAGGCATCAAATGTTTGTAACTCTGCCAAGGTTACGGTTTGACTTCCCACTGGGGCCACTCTTATTAAACTGCAGCTCCTGTACGGTGTTTTGATTCACAGACAAAATTGTGAGAGATTAATTCTGCCCTGTATACTTGTTTCTGGGATAAAGACGGGCTAATGACAAAGGCTATGTGCTGCATTGTGGGATAGTTTGACAGTGTTGCGGACTGTCAGACAGTGAATGGAATAAAAGGTTTGACTGCAGTGTGATGACCCAATCACAGAACTTAAAAAGACATTTTAATATGTCCTTGTCAAGCCGCTGGCTTGTTAAAACACAGTTGACAAATTGTTTTGAAGAGCATCGTGTGGTCAAGCTAGAGTTGAATAAAAACAGTTCCCATCATAAAAAGAAAGGAGTAAAACGGCCAGGGACTGTTGTAGCTCCAACAGAAACTGTGTGGGTGGGAGAAACACTGATTTTTATAATGACATTGACGAAGTGGCTGTATTTGATGTAGATCCATCACGCCCGGTCGATGCCCGATCTGCTTCATAAAGTCAATGATTCTTTAGGATTGGATCATTGCATTTCTTCTATATACTTGGATGTTTGATGGTTTTTTCCTCGTCTATGATCAAGACATTTCTGTCTAATACAAAAGCTTTTTATATTGTTTTTTTTTTCTTTTTTGGCAGTAACGCTACCAAACTATTATGGGTGGGGAAACAATTCAAAAGGCATATTATTGCAGTATTTTCCATGAAAATACTGTATTGATGCCCAGACACCAACTAACAATATTATGTTCTTGAAATTATAAATAATGCAACTAGAAATGAAACATTTTGTTATGAGAACATTGAAATTAACAGTTTTTTTTTCAGCCAGCTAGATGTTTTGTTAGATATAACAATATTTTGTCATGTTTCCCCAGTTACTGGAGGCGCTACATAACTTTATTCTACAAGTTATATTCTATAGAAAACAGTTCAGTTTGTCAGATGCATGCAACATTTATTTTATTTTATGAGTTTTGGTCAGTCTTTCTGCTTGACAATCCCATTTTGCTGCAATAAAAATGACTAAAATGAGATGTACAGGCTGAAAACATTATTCTATAAGATAAAAGACATTGGAGTTTCCTTTGGGGACTTAATATGCAGTTTTAAAAAGGTAATAAATTGTGATATATGACATTGCAATATGTTTAAAATCTCAGTAATATTATAGAATTTAGGTGGCGTGATCTTATCAAGAGGCCTGTTGGGATTCCCACCCCTACACAATATCCCATAATGCATCACACAGCCCGCCTCATTATCTCGTCTTAATGATAATTGGTGATATGTACACACTCACCATGTTTACTACCAGGGGATTTAAATTACCCCCATAATAAGATGCCCAACTGGAGTCCACTGCAACGGAAGAAACAGGTTTGTGTTGTGTGTTTGTGTGCAGTTTCCACTGCAGCAAATAAAACAAATGCCTCTCCCTAAGGCTTCCCATGTGATCCTATCAGTGCATCTTCAGTGTAGGTAGACCTGAGGCTGTTTGATCTGTGTTTCTGCCTCTCCCTGCTCTCTTTTTTGAACCAGAGCTAGAGTTCTTTGTCTTTCCCCCAGGAGGCGTGGCTTCGATAGGGCTGATTCAGAGTACACGGACAAGCTGCAGCACTACACCAGCGGCCACAGTGAGTAAACCGCCGCTCCTCTCCGGTACCTCCTTCAGCACCACGCGCACCTGTCTCCATGACTACCAGCTCACACACCTGTCTCCATGGCTACCACCTTGCATGCTGGTGTCCTTGGCTGCGGCCCAGCACAGCACCGCACCGCTTCATTTGCCCGTCCCCCCCCCCACACACACACTTGCGAGTAATCCTGCCTGTTGTTGGACTCTGCTCACTCGGAGCCCGGATTTAACCACATCAAAACCGCGGTGTTGGAGTGTGTGTTCTGTGCATCATCATCACGTTTCATAGTTAACTAAATCCATTGTGGTGGAAATAGGTCAGTCTTCACTCATGTTAACGCCATTAACATGCTAATGCCACATGAGTCATTTGCCATTGTTAAAACAAATTCAAAAGTCTTGGTGAATGAATGGAATTTCTCAATGATTTTCTGTCTCAGTTCGGTACAGTAGCAGAGCGCTTAAATGACAATAATACAGGAATAAATCTGAGCTGAGAAGTAATTTCACCGCGGCTCCGCCTAAGATATTAAAGCTAATCCATCTTTCTCCTGCATGATTGGAAAAACGCCGTTCCCATACCTCCTCAAGTTTATGACCCCATCTTAATTTGTTTATTTGATTGTGTAATTATCATCCTGCTTCGTTCTTTTTATGTTAATTCCACTCTCAAGGTAATAGCTTTCCCAAAATAATCAGATCATGCGGCGCAAAGAAGTCCAGTCTGTGATTCAGTAAAAAGTGTGCCAGTAAGCCACTTCACAGCTATGAGAAGAAGCCAACGTGTCCTGTGTGCATCCTGTCCTCACACCAGTCACAGTCACAGACTCCTGCCCCTGTTTCTGGTGGTCTTTGCCATCACAGGAGGGTGGTCTGTCGAACAGGGCTTCAGCTTTGGGAAGAGATTGTGGGGTTTTAGTAATGGGGGGTTCTGCCTGGTTAGATCCTCTCCATCTGTTCATCTCTGCAGCACGTTTCTTCGGCGTAGTGTGCCAGGTTTTTGAGGTGGCGTGCATGCTCTTCTAGCTCTGCAGCAGCCCAGGCATGAGTTCAGTATCCATTCAAATAGCCTCAGGCCTGATGTGGAGGTGAGAGCCGAGTAATCGGATTTAAAACTCAGGACACTTAAGTCCCTGAACACTTAAAGGCCACCTTAAGCCAATTTACCTGGCATCAGGGCTTAGGAGAGCCAATTTATTTCTTGGAGTGGAGCTGAGCGATGCTGATATAGGGCCCCGGTTTCTCTCCCGAGTGTTAATGGCACTATGACTCACAGGAGATGATATATATATTAACCTGCCTTATCACAGCAAAGAAGACTGGAGGTACCATGTCCTTGCTGGCTGAACGGCTCCACACAGTAGCCACGAGGCACTAGTCATAACCGCAATTTGTAACCTCCTCCATCCTTCAACCTTCACCACCCGAACGTCCCACAAGAAATCACGTAATTGTACAGTAAAGTGTGAATTCAAGATGGATTGATTGCTAATGTGCCTGAATGCATTTCACTGGCAGAGCCTGTAGTGTGAGTCTAAGCATGACCACAACAATCAAATATTATAGAGACTCTTTCCTTTTTTCAAGTGACTCCAGGAATGAAGATTTATATCGATCCGTTCACATATGAGGACCCCAACGAGGCTGTGAGGGAGTTTGCCAAGGAGATTGATATATCCTGTGTGAAGATTGAACAGGTCATTGGTGCAGGTAATGGAAAAATCTGACTGAAACGTGCATGGAATATAACACTGTTCAAATAGCTTGGGTCTCAGTTGATCTCTAAATACAAATGAATGCACAAAAAGTGCTTACTCTTACTCACTCATATGGCTCTGAGTTTAATAGAACCGTGGCTTTTCTCCGTGTTAGGAGAGTTTGGAGAGGTGTGCAGCGGGAACCTGAAGCTCCCTGGGAAAAGGGAGATGTTCGTGGCCATAAAAACTCTCAAGTCGGGCTACACCGAAAAGCAAAGGAGGGATTTCCTCAGCGAGGCCAGCATCATGGGCCAGTTCGACCATCCCAACGTCATTCACCTGGAGGGCGTGGTCACCAAGAGCAGCCCCGTCATGATCATCACCGAGTTCATGGAGAACGGCTCTCTGGACTCCTTCCTCAGAGTAAGAAACCACATCTATGTGTTATTTCTGTTGTTCCTGTGTCTCACCTGTTTTGTCCATCTGTCCCCTTCTTGTGAATGTGATACCTTGAGGGGATTTCTACAAATTTGACATAAACATCCACCAGAACTCAAGGATGAACTGTTTAGATTTTGTAGGTCAAAGGTGAAGGTGTTTAGGGCCATAACTCAAGGATTCACATGCTATTTATGAGAAAATTTCACACTAATGTCACACAAAGTGATGACATTTTATATCCAAAAGTTCAGAGGTTTTCTGGCCGTTATTCAACACAAAATAAAAGGACAATTATGACACTATTTTACATTTGGTGACACTAAAACTGGTGACTGTGTTGATCTTCTGCGCTGATCAGTTGTGTGTGAAGCATCAAATATTTTGAACTGGTAGCTTCTTTGCAGCAACATCCACATTTAAAACTGCATGTGAGTCTGGACAGACTTTCTCGCTGACAGAGGTGGAAAACAACAATGAGGCATTAATTGCAGGTTTTGCTGTTTTCTGTGATTGCAGTTTAATTTGCGGTGAAACTGAATCACAGGCCTGTGTTTGTGTTTTTATCTTTGCATAATATATTTCTTTGGATTGTTTTGAAAGAATTTTGATTATTAATTAAGTTGATTGTCCTCACGCAGCTGTTTTTTTTAACCAGGGAAATATTAAATTCTAGATAAACTTGCCCAGTTGATCATATGGTAAAAGCGTCACACTGCTGCAAACTCTAACAATGTTTTGATATGAGCGCGACTGTTCCCACTGTTACTGCTGACAGCTCTGCACTGGAGCTGCTGAGCTAACAATAGCATTAGCTTCACAGGCTGACAAGATGAGCTGCTTCGCTGCTTTGAATCCTAAAAGTCAGTTATCATTATAAGCTTAAAAAAGATGATAATCTTAAAAAAGTAATGGGCGTTTCTGACGACTCCATCTGTCAAAGTCTGTTCCACTCAACGACCACCAAGCTACCTGTCACTGACTGACGAGAAACAATCACCTCTGCCACAAAGAGCATTTTATTCACCAGACAGCAGCCAAGATTTATTTCACAAATCTAACGTTAATCAACTATAGACAAATACATTTATTGCAAACAGTTAGTTTTTCAGTTTAAGCTACAAATTAAGACAAAGTTATTTTCTGGTACTCTTTCAAAGTGCGATTTTGATATAAAAAGATGAATCATTCAGCCTAACTTAAGTTATTCAGACAGCTGACGGACAAGGATTCAGATCCCTTTTGCACACAAACACACACTCCTGTGCGTACACACATATTTGTCCAATAATTAACCGGTGTTTGTACACTCATGCACAGTAATCTGACTTCAGGTAAACATCGTTATTCACAGAATCTTGTCAATCACGACGTCCTCAGAGGAATTCTCGGCTCTGTGCAATCACGCTTCACTATTAACCCTCAGAGTATCAGCTCAGCCCACTATTGATTTATTTAACATTTCTCTGTATATGTTTAGTCATTTTCTGCCAATCTTTACCATGAACCACATAATTACAGGGTTTCAGTAGTAAGAGTCTATGATTTGTTATTCTTTTTGATGTTTTCTGCTTTCCATTCAGTGCACGCTGCTGATTACTGCAGCACTGGACATGAATGCACAGGAATCACACACTTGTTTTCCCCTTACAAGAAATATGCAGAGCTCACGAGTTCATGGGATTTTTAATTTTCATAATCTAACCAGAGGAGGATATTACACAGAACCGGCCTTGCTCCCCCATTTACGACCCGCATAAATAATTCAAATACTTTGCGAGACTTAAAATGAGATGTCAGATGTTTAAAAATGAAGCTGGCTATGAGATGAGATGTCACACGGCCTTTCACCATCTGTCTTGGGATGTTAGCGAAATAAAAAACAAATTCTTTCCTAATACGACTTTTTTTGTACGCTTTCATCCTCGCTAATTGCTCTCTTCACATTTTTTGGAATGAGCAGAAAGAGGGCCTCTGATTTATGGAAATTGGGGATGTATGATCTCTGCCAAAAAAGGTTTATTTTTAGTTTAACTACAAATGATGTAATGGGAACTCTCCATTTAATGCGACACAGAGAGTATGCCAGCATTTATGAAAATGCTGCAATATAAATTAAACATTACCTTCACTGAAGTAAAAAAAGCATGTCAAGCAGTGTTATGCACCACAGTAGATAGCATTGTATTATAGAAATTGTTGTTGTGGATACATTAAAGTGTGTATGCAATTAAATAAAACCCTTTAATTGGATGTAAAATACTGCAATTGAAGATATGAAATTTCCTGAAAACAGTCTCTACCTCCTGAAATGTCTTCACCGGTTTAACAGCCGCCCTGATAGTCAGTTTAAGCCCTCTGCTGCAAGCCTACATCAAACCCATCCTCAGAAAGAAGACATGCACGCTCCTGTCAGCACACTGTTCAGACTGAGTCTTTATTTGCATTCTGCCTCCGACCTCGGAGACACAAAGCATCAGCTCTTTTTGGAATTTGATCTCGCGGTGAAGGGTGTTTGTGTATATGTAGATGTTTGCTAAACATATTTGACAGCACATTGTATTGAAAACAACGGGGAACCTCTGCGACACCTCACGGTGACAGTTTATGACAACAATTGCTGACAGTGTCAAAGCCTCTGAACATGGCTTGTGTCTCCTCCGCTGATCGGTGGGCGGTTGTTTAAAATGGTCACCGGAGTCTGTGGCGCGCTGCCTGCTGGAGGACGGTCTGCCTGCTGCAGAGTAGAAAGAGAATAGATCGATGGGAGCTGGACTGCTGTCTGGAGCAGAGAAAGTAAAGAGAATGAAAGTGTGCCTTTAATATAAAACACTATTTTTATATAAATAACCAGTTCTAGACCTTGACTCACACAGCTCTGTAAATTCCTGGTTATCTTTTTTTAACACCTAACTTGACCCCAAAGACTTTGCAGGAATCTTTCCAATTAAAGTATATGCAAACACAGCTCACGGATTACTCTAGGTGGCAATGTGTATTTGTGAGAAAGGTTTCATGAATAATGCATTCTGCTTAATTGCTGTGGTACACCAGGAAGAGCAGCTTGACGTGAGGAGAAGCATCCGCTCGCCTAATGAGCAGCAGAGTGTTTGAAAAAGAAATAGGCTAGTGGAGCGGTCATGCAGACTGTTAACACGGCTGGGCTCGGGGCCCCGCTCGCTTGCCCTTCCTACTCCCTCTCTTGGCCTTTCCGTCTGTCCACACCCGTCCTCCAGCTCCCAGGCTCCGTTCTCTGGAATCCTGTGTTCTCCGGGCGTCGTGGTGGGTGGTGGGGAGAGTGCAGGTGTGCACAGTTGGAGGCACAGCTGCAGCAGCGCTCCAGACGCTCCCCATGCATGGGGTAAAGCCCTCACCAAACCGTGCAGGGGAACAGCTGTAGACAGCCAGACCCAGCTTAGCCCGGCCCAGCCCTGCAGAGGCCAGAGGAGCCAGTCCAGACCTGACTGTTAGTGTCCTGCAGGGCCTCCTCACTGAAACTAACACGGCAAAGTAACGTCTCCACATTAGCCACATATGGTTTGAGTTACAAGTAGATATGACAAAATGAAATGATTATGATTTGACTAAAGGAGTGAATAGGGAATCATTTTGTTTTATTAATGGCACATTTTGTAAGTGGAAGGTGCATAGATGAGTGAAAGTGAAAGAGAGAAATTCATAACAAAAGAAATGGAGAAATGGTATCTCAAAGCCAGTGTGAGGAGTTTTAAATGTGAGTGCCAGCATTGTTCAGATTCTGATGGCATAATCTTTTGCTGGCACAAAAATCAGACAATCCCTGTCTGCGCTGCTTTGAGCCCTTCAGCCCGACACAGTGCAGCTCAGTAATAAGTCCACCATGTTTTGGTGTTTTGGACTGAAATCAGAATATTGAATTTCATGCACATATTGTCCGGCGACCCAGAACTTCAAGTAGCACCTCCTCTTTAAGGGAATACTATTCAGGAATTGTCACACAACACAAGATTCAAAGTTCCTTTGACAGCCTTTTCCCTGGCTCGACAAGAGGGAAAGCAAACCCCAGATCCACTCTCATTTTGATGCAAGTTTTGCTTTGATATATTTGTATTTTTTTGGGCACTGTGTCCTCTATTTTTGTAGCTTTGTGCCCAAAAGTTGATGCCAAGAAAGGTCCCAATCACAGCAAAATGAAAAGGAAAGAGAGACAGAGACACCGGCACACACTTCCTGTGGGTCATGTTTGTCTCACTTATACACCCTTTAAGGTTTTATAACACAATCTGTCTGTTTTACAGCAAAACGATGGGCAGTTCACTGTGATCCAGCTGGTTGGTATGCTCCGTGGCATCGCCTCAGGTATGAAATATTTGGCCGACATGAACTACGTGCACCGCGACCTCGCCGCCCGAAACATCCTGGTTAACAGCAACCTCGTGTGCAAGGTGTCGGACTTTGGGCTTTCACGCTTCCTGGAGGATGATACATCGGATCCGACCTATACGAGCGCCCTGGTAAGAGTCTTATCGAGTCGGTTTTTTAATCATGTTGTGAATGAGAAGTTATACGAACTACCCTGATTGAGAATCCCATTCTTCTGCCGTGCACTCCCACGCCGCTCTCCCTATCGATACAAATATCGTCCTTTCACCTGTTCGTCCCTCCCTCCTCCTCCAGGGTTTCATGCACCACACTTTCCTCCCAGGGGTTTTGTTGTATCCACCTCCCAGTTTGGATTACTGTCAGCATTGTTGCCGTGAACGGTGTCTCTCTCCGGAGCCAGGACACTGTGACGGTCGGGTTTCGGGCTGGTTTCCCCTGCTGAGGTTGTGCTCTTTGTGTTTGCAGGGAGGGAAGATTCCTATCCGATGGACTGCACCCGAAGCTATCCAGTACAGGAAGTTCACCTCTGCCAGTGATGTGTGGAGCTACGGGATCGTCATGTGGGAAGTCATGTCGTACGGGGAGAGGCCTTACTGGGACATGACAAACCAAGACGTATGTGTTTAACTTAGTTGATTTTTTAAACTGCTGTTTGATTCCTAAGTCAAGTTTTGCCCTTAAACATTTTGTGCAACAAGGCCCCACTGCACACATACATTATCTCCTTCCTGAGTTTCATTACAGCCTCAGACTCCTCAAAGACACATTTTGTCATTGTATCGTCTTTCCCTCAGCTAAACAGCAGCTTTCACTCATGGGTTTTATATGAAAATTCCCCCACACTCACCGCAGAGACATAATCAGATGATTTGAAATGCACGGCAGTGCTCAGTGGACAATTTCTGCTCTTGACTGGAGCCTCCATTTCCTATCTCCCTCTGGGTAGCCGAGGAGAGAGCAAATTATGGGGAGAGAGATAATGAAAATAGTTTCAAATTGAAAGTGAGAACACTAATGTGCTAAGAGGGACTGAGGACCTCAACGGTTATCTTATTAGCAGCTCCAGATAGTGTTTCTGCTCCATCGGGGTCCTCGTTTGGAGGTCTCATGAATGAGATTAATCTGAGTCTGAATGGACCTCCTTTAATGGCCCTGATAATGAGCAAGGGATTGTGCGTCCTCGTCACAAGTGTCCTCAGGGTTGTTTCACTCTGTTAGCCGCGCGCCACCTCCGCGTGCCCCTTCGACCAACAACATCAGCGGCCCACGCCAGATGTATCTTTAATGTGGTTTGCAGAGAGGGAGAGCATTAAATGCTTTGTAAAGGCCGGCGATGAGGTCACCGCTGGCAGGAAAGGGAAGTTGGTGGAATAAGGTTTATGTTTTTAATGACCTAACTGGTGTTTAACAACTCCTCACATGAAGAACTAATGTGGTGATTTGTGCACAAATATATACGCATGTATACATTTATATGCTTGAAGTTATAAGTATAATTTAATAGTTTTGAGTGCAGCAGTTGTTTTCACCACATGGTGAGAGGCACAGATGCTCCTGTTATATTTTCATCAGACGAGAGCGTCAGTGCCAATATTTACTTCATATTGGACACGACTGCTGTAAAACTGGCTGTTTCATCCAGAAACTCTAGCAGAGAAAATGTAAGATATGCTCATAATTTATATACGGCAAGAGAGTGTTTATCAGTTGGACCGTATCATTAGTGGAAAGTAACTGTTTTCATTCACTGTACATTAGTGTTTCTATTTTATGCTACTTTATACTTTTACTCCACCATATTTTAGAGCATAATTCCTCCACTACATGTACCTGGAAGCTACAGCTGCTATTTATTTTTCAGGTTAATATTATAATCTCTGCAAAGATGAAACTAGTGATTTCCAATCTTTTTGGTTTGTATAAAGTATCTACCTGCGGCCTCTATGAGTTGTTCTATCCTAATAAATGAAATAAAAGTATTCAATATTTCACAAAGAAAGGAGCAAAGCTTAAAGAAAAGTCTGAATAAATCAATATGAAACTTTTCTCATTTCTAAATTTTCTGATGTATTAATCATCTCAAGACCTTCAATTTATCTTGTGGCCCTTTGAGGAAACTCAACCAAATATAAAGTCATTAAATGTTGAAATTTTATAGAATCAAATCAATTAAAACACTGATATATAACTACTAACCAGTAGTAGAAGAAGGACTCAGTACAAAAGTATCAGCATTAAAGGGTACTTAAAGTATCAAAAGTTAAATTACTTGTTATATATATTTTAAATATTATTATTGATGCAGAATTGTGCTGTTTTTAGGATAGAGCTGATTTCAACTACTTATTATACTGTTATGTGGTTTAATTAATAAGAAATGCATAATAATTTTAATGTAATCATGTTGAATCTCGACCTGAAAAGTAACTAAAGCTGTCAGCTAAATGTAGTGGAGTAAAAACTACAATATATGCCTTTGTAGTAGAATGTAGTGGAGTACAAGTATAAAGTTTTACATATATGGAAAGTTAATAAAGTTCCTCAAATTGCACTTTAGTGTAGCACTTGAGTAAAAGTACTTAGTTACATCCTACCACTGCTATTAACAGTTTAATAATGTATTTTTGGGAATATATCAGTCAGAAGGGCCATTTTTGGGCATGAAAAGTACTTTTATTTTTGACACTTTAAGTTTATTTTGTTGCAACTTTTGTTGGATTTTTAAAGCCCCTTGTAATGTATTACTGCTGTATTGATACTTAAAGATATGAGTACTTGTTCCTCTACTGGATCGTGCACTCTCTCCCTGCATCAATCGCTCTCCTCTGTGTAGAGCCTGGTAGGAACCCTTAGAGATCTCTGTCTCCCCCTGCAGGTCATCAACGCCATCGAGCAGGACTACCGGCTGCCCCCTCCCATGGACTGTCCCAGCACGCTGCACCAGCTCATGTTGGACTGCTGGCAGAAGGACCGCAACAACCGGCCCAAGTTCAGTCAGATTGTCAACAACCTGGACAAGATGATCCGCAACCCCAACACGCTGAAGGCCATGACCCCGTTATCTTCAGGGTGAGCGGCAGGACGGCTTGATCAAATTTGTTTTCCATTGATTTCCTCGTGTTGGCTTTATCTGTCAGTAACGCTCACACGGTGCAGACTCCTCTCCTTTCCTCTCCTCTCCTCTCCTCTCCTCTCCTCTCTCCCTGCTCTGCCTTCACTCTCTGCGCCGGATCTGCATGTGTGTTTTATCTCGTCCCTGCAGGCATCCCACAAGACAGGCCTCTGGTTTTAGCATCATTTCACATTGATGTGGATAACATCTTGAACAATATTATGCATCTGATCTCCCCTAAATGTGAAGGCTTCCCTATTCCTAACAGGAAATTCATGCTGCTGCCAAAGTGCCATCCGTGGCACAGTCAGTCGACTTCTTCCTTTTTTTTTTCCCAACACAGTGTCTCTTGTTTCTCCTGGCGCCGAGCGGTTATGTAAATTAAAGCCTTTCGGTTTGATAGATCAAATCCTTCCCACGAACGCTTCGGGCGAAACCTGGATTGAAGCAGTTCTGCGATTTTTTAAAAACAAAACATTTTGAAGCGTTCCTGCTCTGGGTGTTAGTTTCCTCTGAGAGCGAGGCTTTACTGATTTCCATTATCCCTGTCTGTACTTTCATTTGTGGTGGCGTGCAGGACCGAGGGCCAGATTTTCCACAGACACTGAGGGGATATATTGGCTCCTTGAAGCCTATCACTTCATTTGGAAAGTGCTCTTTATGAGGAATCAGTTTGGAAAATATTGGTTCATGGATCAGGCCAGTGGGATTCTCTAAGTTCTGTCTAGCCTTTTGAAACATAATGTAATAATTCACGTTTGAATCATATGCAGGTGGTCTGGACTGTGTGTGACTGTACACATGCCATTTTCTCTTCTGATTCCTCCTAATGGCTCCTTCTTGTGTCCTCCTCAGTGTTCATCTCCCGCTCCTGGACCGCAGCATCCCAGACTTCTCCAGCTTCAGCACTGTGGACGAGTGGCTGGATGCCATCAAGATGGGCCAGTACAAAGACAGTTTCGCCAGCTCTGACTTTTCTACATTTGATGTGGTGTCCCAGATGACCATGGAGTAAGTGCCGCTGATTCCTGCCATGCTGGGTCTGATAAGCACGAGGCGGCTCTGCCAAGTCTCGTATATCCCTAAAACCTGAACGAGCAGCAGACTCTGCCTCTGGCCCGTTATAAAAGACGCTAGCTGCACTGCATGTAATTAGCAGGTCGTAATACTGCAGTTGCAAAGCTGAACAGTGGGCACAATAGCTCAAAGCCATAACAGCGCCCTTTATTCTCCGCCATGTGTCGAGCAGGCCTCTCTCTGACCTCAGTCTGAGGATGGAGAGGAAACATCAGAATACGGAGTTAGTTAGACACAGTATTGGGCTAAAAGTCCTCCTTTCACACAAGATGTAATCATGTTAAGAATGCCACCTGTAGAGAAACTGATAAAAATCATTTCCTGTCCGTGGATAACAGTATCACGAGCCGGAGATTAACCCACAGAGACGCTGAGCTTCACGTCTTTGAACCAAACAGATGGTAATGTGTAATTTAATAAGCGTGATGACTGCTGAGATTCAGAATCAGGAGAAAGGAATTTCATTGTCTCAGAGATAAGAAACTGTTTATATAATGCTCGAAGCTAATTTACTGCCTTAATACAGAGTTGGACTCGCTGTTTGTTTTGGTATTTTTTGGATTATGTGTCTACAAAAGTGCTGGGCAGTTAATTATACTTTTATCAGTATGATTCTGGCTTCCAACAGTAATGAAAACAAGATAACTGAGATAAAACTAAACCGTGTTAAATTGTGTTTGGTAATGATGCTGTCGTAAATCCAGCGAATCCCGCCTACAGCAGAGCAGTTTCACAGTTTTTCTCAGAGTTACTGACTCGAATATAATTTATAAAAAGGTTGAATATGTAACCAGAAGTTTTCAGGAGCTCATAGCATTGTATTACAAGACATTTGACCTTATTTAATTGAGTTGAATTTATTTATTTTGATTATTTATATTATTAATTTATATATTGAATATATGCTTCGTAGGTCAGTGGGTTGTACTTTAAATGTTACAACTTAGATTTATTTAGATCTAACTTTCTTTTATCTATTTGAATTAAATTTCAAACAAAATTAAAATGTATATATTTGATTTGATTATTTATACATTATTTTAAATTAATAATTTCTTATTATTTCTTATTTTATTGAATTTATTAACAGATTGTATGTTTTTATGTAATTTCTTTAGAGTATTATTTTTTTATTATCATTAATATTATTTGTATTGTGTAGAGTTAAGGACCATCCAGTTAAAAAAAGACAGTTTTTTAAAAATAAATAAATAAAATAGAGGTTCAGTAAACTTTCCAAAGTCAAAGATCATGAGAAATAATCAAAATAATTGTGATTATGATTTTTTTGCCTAAATCTAGAATAAACTTGAGTCCAGGAGAAGTTGAATTTGTAAGTTTGCTGCATGAGTCAGTAGAAAGAAAATGACACTAAACTGCTTTCAAACATTTTCCTGTGATTATATAAACTTTCTGTCTTTCTGGCCTCAAAGACGGATGAACACGCAGCTGTTTCATGCCTCATCCTGGTTTCGGTACATGTATTTTTCAGCTGCTGGCCTCCTTTTGTTGTATTATGTTGTTGAGAGATGTAGATAGATAAATGTGCTGCCTGTTTTCTGTGGTAACATGAGCCTGACATCTGTCTCTCCTCACAGTGACATCCTGAGGGTTGGTGTGACGTTAGCAGGCCATCAAAAGAAGATCCTCAACAGCGTCCAGATGATGCGGGCACAGATGAACCAGATCCAGTCGGTGGAGGTCTGACCCTCCGAGCGGAGCAGAGGGGGGATGAAGGCGGTTGGGATGCAGGGCTCTGGGTGCGGAGGATGGAGTGGGTGGTTTTTTTTCGCGTTACAGTGTGTCTGGTCTTCCCACCAGACTACCATTCATCCCCCGATCCCCTCTCCACTTCCCTCCCTCCTCCTCTTTTGCCCTCACCCTGACTCTCCCTCCATCTTTGGGATCGGCTGTGGAGAGTTGAGGAACGTCCACGTGACGCGGCACCGGAGCGCCCGCAGCCAAACCCACCTTTGGAGCCAGAAACACGGGAGGTTAGAAGTGACCAGCAACACATTTTTTCAATCTTCCACCAATTTTCATTTGATGTTGAACATTTTTATTTTTTTTTTTGGTTTGTTTGTTCTGATCATTTTGTAAAGAATTTTTTAAAGGAAAAAAAAAGAAAAACTGCGAAAAGTCGAGGAGTTTATCTAAATTTATAGATGATATAAGCGTGTACACTAGACGAACTGAGTAGGAAAGCTACCCTTTAAAAGGGCAAAAAAAAAAAAAAGAAAGAAGAAGAGTTGATGAGACGCGGCCTCCTCAGCAAGGTGTGGATATTGTCTTTGCATCTTCTTAATTTTGGACATCATGAGGAGTCACAGAGCTCTCTGTGGCCTTCTGAAGGAGACTGAGGGACCCGACGGATTCCCCCAGGAGAGAAAATAAATGAAAAAACCATGAAATGGACAACATTTGGCATAGACTGATGTCAAAAAACACATTCATTCAGACAATTCACACAGTGAAATCAACACTCAAGAAAAAGAAAAAAACATTTTTCTCATTGCAAGTAATTTTCTATATTGTGTGAAATGTTGTGATGAAGAATTCCGTCTCACCATGCTTCCTCTCACTATAGACAAAGTTTGTTTTTTTTGTTTTCTTTCACAGTGAAATATTCACAGCCTGCCAAATAGAAACTCTTCCCCTTTTTTTTGCACCCCGATCATGATCCTGTACTGTACATATCAGACGCACTCGACCTGCCAGTACGCGAGGACTCAGAGACGGTTGTAACTGATCAGTTCAGGAGCAGAAGAACTGAGGATTTAAGTTGTTGTCACCATCACTTTCTTTCCTTACTTTGTGGAAAAAAGAAAAAAAAAGCTTGTGGAGAGAGAGAGAAAAAAAACAGCAGACCGACGTCCTACATAGATTCACAGGAAAAGAAACAGGTTCTACTGTTTACATCAGAGTCCACATACATCCAGTGTGTCCCGTTTTAGCTTCCTCCTCCATCTCCAGCGCCGTCTGTGCGTCCGTGCACGCGCCGCACACACACACACACACACACACTACCACGTGCACAAAAGAAGCAGTGGCTCCCGAAAGCGTCGGGACTCGTGTTTGATAGCATGCTGAGTGAGTGGTTAATTTCACAGTGCTTTGATTTGCTGCAATTACTAGAACTCTGTTTGGTAAGAGCTTGGATTTGACACACTTTACGGAGTATAATGTGGCTGCATTATATTCACCGTTTCTTCTTCCAGTTTTTCCTTTTTGAAAAGACATTTTTATGTTTAAAGTATTAAAAGTTTTGATACCACACATGGTTATTTTACACACACACACATACACACACACATGGTCATGAATAGACTTTACAATCAGGCGTTTTTGTTGAATTGAAAACAAAAAAATGCAACGTGTTATATTTTTGCAATTTCTGTATGGATATTATTGAATTGTTATTATTATTACTTTTTTTTTTTTCCTGCACTGAGTCTCCTGTCGGACTCCAACAAACACTCTGGATCTTCCATCAATGCTTCGAAATTTATTTTCAGTCATGTTGGTGCACAAAACCATGTAGATAAACAGCATTTCTGTGACTGGCTGGTAATGGTTTCATGTTACTGACAGTATATGCATCTATTGGTTCACCTCCTGTGAGCAATACTGTCTCATGAGCTGTCAATCATTGTTTGCATTGTCACTGGTGTAAAGGGGTTACGCTCGGGGAAAGATGAGAGCTCGTAGCAATGCAGTGATTCCCCGGAGACGCCGGAGCAGGCGGGAGTTTATGTATACAGCCAGTAAATGATACCAGCAGGCAGAGTTCCTGCTGGGCTCCGCGCCGACTCCTGACAGCCAGACACGGACGTCCAGCTGTGAACCGTCGGTCAGATGTGTCCGGTCACGGCGGGAAGGCCGCACCCTGATCACAGCCGCTCTGTCCAGGCACTGATTCCCCCTCTCTCTCTCTCTCTCTCCCTCTCTCTGATCACACACACGCCTGTCGACCACCTGTCCGCCGCTCCCATTGATCTGCACGCCGTCGGCCTTCAGCAGTTGTCTGCTTTCGTCTCTGCGACTTTATAAGCATCAACACTCATCAGCGGGGCAGTTGTGTCTTGTCTTGCCGCTGGGTGTGTGGAGGACAAAAGGAAAACTGGACAATGCTTCCGTGTTGGCTCGAACCGAATCCTCAGACGTGACCTGAGAGTTTTTGTGCCATCACTTCAGACAGCTTTAGCACCAAAGCCCCGGCTGAGGAAAGTGAGAATCCTCAGTAACCGCCGTCTTACCTTTCATTATCCCCCTGGCTCTCCAGAGAATTCAAGGACATGGGTGGAGGGATTTTTATTCTCTTCCTGCTCCATAATCCTCTCCTTTCCATTTGCTGTGCAACACATCAGAACGAATATTTCCCTGGAAGCTTTTATAACATATGAAACTGGGAGGAGGGACAATCACGAGCTGTTAGTCATAGCTGAGGAGCGACTGATGCTGTGACCTAAATGCCACTGATGCCAACGTGCAGCTTGCTTCTTTTTTTCTTTAAACTGAGCTTCAGACCGTCTTCCTTTTCCATTTCTCAACACTTAACAGCTCATCAGTTTTACTTTTGAGAGGCTGCACTTCTTCTCATGGTCCTGCAAATATTCCGCCGTCAGGAAAAACGCTTAATGTTGTTGGAGAAATTAATGTAAAGTATACACGAGGCGGCTGAGTTTCTGCTCCGGCCCCATTAAAGCTCATTCAGATGCTTGTCCACGGACGCTGCCAAGACTTTGAGTTATTAATCAAGCAATTATCCTTGAACTTTGCTGCAAGGAACTACCTTAAACCGGGCGGCCAGACGGGCTTATCCCGACACATAAAAGAAGCTGATTTTATGATGCATACTTTCAGTATTTTCTTCCCGTGAAGAGGATACTTTAACTCCTTCTGAAGGGTTAGTTTGTTGTTTTCCATTTTTATCTGAAGGAAAAAAAAAAATCTTTTTGATTGAATGTGGAGTGTTTGAAAACACCACATAAACTATTTATGTATCTTATGATTCTGTCGGCACAGAGGAGACGTATTGTTGCAGCTCGAGCTGAGCGATGATGGCAGAAGAAGAAATTGATGCACTTATATCAAGTGTTTCAAGTGATTCGGACGAGTTTGTCAACAGCAGACTGGCGGCTTTCTTTACACCAAAGCTCAAGCTGTGAAAAAGCCCCAATGTCCAGATTCTGGACCACTGAAAATGTAAAGATACAGGTTTTATGGAGGGTATATTCCTTAAAGAATTTAGCTCAGAGGTTAGGGTCGGTCATTGCCTCCCTGAAATCAGAATGAATATTTTATCCAAGTGAAGTAATTGTCTATTACTTATTGGTTCCCTGAGAAATTGGTATATTCACAAAGGTATCTGCACCTTTATGTTACATCCACTTGCTTATTTCCCCTCTAAAGCAGTTGTTTAATTTAACTTCTCAGCTGTAGTTTCACTGTAAACTTTCACAGCACCAAAAATCTGCTAATCCAGACGCCAGCTTCTCTCGTTTAGGAACTTTTTACAGTTTTCCTCTGGAAATCGAAGTAGATGCGGTGTGGTCGAGGCCGTTCCACACAACGTTGGCCTCCTCCAACTCTCAGCAAAACACGCTGTTCTCTCTCCTCTTACATCTGTGAAGCAGAGTCAGAAACCACTCGGTCCTGCCCTCACCGTGTGCCAATATCTGAAGGACGGAGGGAAAGCGCTAAATCTCAGCGTTACTGTTACATGATAGTGTGCATAAACACGAGCCGTGCCAGGTCGTACCCGCCGGGTCTGCGTTTGAACGCCGCCCAGCTGCAGCACGGTCAGAGCGAGAGCTCTGCCTCCGCTTGTGGCCGGCAGAAAATGGCTTCTGTTTGGACGGCTGCAGCCCGAAGCACCGGAGCGCCATCTACTGCTGCCGTGGTCACATGGAGCCGGTGGGTTGATGTTTTTCAGGTGCAGATAGTCTGTGAATGGGTTCTTCAAACGCCCGTCTTTCCCTCCGTCTGTTGGACAAACCTCCGTGCCACCCTGTCCC
>CAFUXE010000876.1:40587-62123 GCA_903364295.1 Serranus cabrilla | reverse complement strand
AGATCATCTTAATTACATTCATTGTTTACCAAAATATTGTACATTTCACATGAAACTGCACTCACCGTGAGTCAGTGGATCTTATTCCAGGTCAGCCGGAGCTTCTCCCAGACTTTCCCCTGAGCCGGCCTGCTGCACTTTGTTCTGGGTTTATGTCAGGAGTGATTTGCCCGGCGGTGCTCCGGCTCCTGAGTGGAGGTCAGGCTCCCTTCACTTTGCTCTGAGGTTTTGAAACCTCATTAGCGGCGGACGCGTGAAAGTCTGGAGACCTCGGCCTGACCTGGCGGAGAATGGCGCGTGTGTTAAAAGGTTTAGGAGAGGAGGGGGGACCCCCGCGGGCTCGCCAAACCCTTTCTACCTCCAGTCCGACCACCCGTAAGACCCCCACACCTTCTTCTTACACCTTGAGGACTCGGGCTGAGCGGCTGTAGAGGCTCTGAGGGCCGAGACGACACGTGAGTCACGTGACTGACTGAATGTCACACAGTAGTAATAAGGAAGTGTTTTTGTTGTTGTTGTATAAAAGGTGTGCTTGAATGAATGAAATCTTTATTTCGAACATGAACATTTACTTTTTTTTCAAAACTATAAACAAACAAACAAATAAGAAAAGTGCATAATAACATAGTTCAGTATAACTTCAATACATGTTGGAAAAGAAGTGGGAAGAAGTGTACATTATTTAATCCCACCCCTTCTCCCTTATTCATTAACTTAAATATAACAAAAGCCTCGTTATTTAACAGTCTTTCATGCCTACATAAATAATCACATATGAAACATACATACATATAAACATATCTATATCTACACATGTACCGTATTTTTCGGACCATAAGGTGCATTAAGCGAAACAAAACAGTCAGATAAGTCAAACTTTATTCAACTCATTCACAATAACTCTCAACCTTGTTCAGTTGTAACACATAAAATATCATCTTGTGTCTCGTTGTCGTTACTCGGCTGTTCAGTGATTTTGACCTTCGTGAAGCTCGGACGACCCTTGAGACTGAAACCTTCGCACAGGATCCACGATTCTGGGTCCTTATACACACACTGTAATATGATGTTGAAGCTCAGTACGTGTTACTCCGTGAGGCTCCTGACTACGGAAGCCGTAACGCTCCGAATATCCATCGAGTGGTGCGGCTTTGTAGCTTAAAGTCGAACTAAAACATTTAGACAGATTTTTGAGCCCCGTGTGCCACATAAAATCGGTTTGAGGTCAGTAAGCACGACCAGAATTCATACATAAGGCGCACCGGATTATAATATATACTGTCTATTTTTGAGAAAATGTAAGGATTCTAAGTGCGCCTTATAGTAAAATACGGTATATATATATACAAATATAAACACATTTTCCTACGTACATACAAAAAATAAACAATTAAATGAACAACTAATACAAACCCAGATATCAAGTGACTCTTAACGCCCTTCTGCCTCCCTGTACTTTGTGAAAAACATATTTTTATACATTTTTTTTAAACCGGCTCTCTCTCATAACCCTCCTCTCTATTGAAGAATAGTTTGTGATTATTTCCTGGTAATAGTTTGTTTTTTGCCCTATGCAGTATTTGTGCTGTTTGAAATCCCACCAGGTTCATTAATTATAATGTTTTTGATTTTAAAAACAATGAAAATTGTTCCTGAGGTTGCAGTGATCCGTAGCTGCGGCCCTGCGTCCGTCTGAACAGAGTAAACAGATACTGAATGAAACTGATGGCAAACAAACAAACACTCTTTGGCTCCTGCTGGCTGATGGCTCGGCTTCAACCGCTCGCTGTTTATTTCTTGTAAATCCATTTAAGAAAACAATAGACTTAAGAGTTCTAGAGACGATTATTTGGTTAAAAATGAGTCATTTGTTAGATGTTCTGTCATGCACAGACGTATCCTGTCATTACACAGTAAACAGTGGCAGGTTTTATTTATTACTGAATAAAAGAGCTGCTGTTGTTTATTTCCATAAATACCATCAGCATGAGATTTCTGTCAGGCTGCCACCTAAACAAAGGGAAGTAGTGAGGAATTATTAAAGGTAACTAGTAAATAAGTATTTAATACATTCATAAGAAATAATTAGCTCTAAATAATAATATAATTAATAATAATAATGAATACAGTATAAGTTCATGTTATTTATTAATAATAATAATAATAGTTAAACATAATATATAATATATTATTAGATATAATGCAATACTTTGCTAACCCTTTGTGAGTTTTGGTGCATTTTAAACAAGAGCAACTGCAGAAACCAGAAGATTTAACCTTTTAAATGAAGCATCGTTCATATTTTGTCCTCATAGTTATTCAGTTTTTTAATTTTTTTTTGTCTAATCCAAACTCTTCCCCTAAATCTACCCAAACATGTTCAAACAGACAAACATAGATTTTTGTAAATAACACTCTAACACTCATATTTTCCAGGACATCAATCTGAACATTGAGTAAAGCAAATGTTTAAGTTACTGTTTAATATTTTTGATATATTAGATTCATTAGATTTTTTTTGCAGAAGGAAATTAGTATATCTGCTTCTATCATTTCATAAATCATATAATACTGTCAAAAGCTATTAGAAATCTATTTTATCATGTATTAAGGAGCAAAATGTTAATAAATCAAAGTATGAAAGATATCATAACAAAGTATTTAATTAAATTCATAGCAGCAACAATAAAGAACACGTGTAAAACACATAACAGAACATTAACTTTCAGTGAATTTAGGAAAACTTGAGATGAATTTTACATGTATAAATGAATACTAAAAATATATCAGTATAAGTTTAAGTGGGTTACAGGTGCAAATGGATCAAATATAGTAAAACATAGACCTAAATGTTTGTTATGGATGTTTTCAAACAGCCCAAAACTTCAAAAGTTGAATGAAATTGAATTAAAATAGTGAGAAGTACACATTGAAGTTGGGTTAGTAATTAAATAATCATCAAACTTTTACCAGATCAAACCAAATAAAAACCCAGAGGACAGTTCAGACTCACACTGTGTGAACTTTAGTCTGTTTAAAGGTATTCTTTACATTTATAAATCATCTTTAATGAGAAATAAAAACACACAGTGCTGAGTGTTTGGCCCCCAAACCAAATCCTGCCCCCGGCCCCCAAATGTGTCGTCCCTGCTCTGCCTGCAGAGAACTACGTCACTTTTAGAGGAAATTAAACAATAAAAACACTGAGCTGTGAGAAACTATTTAGAAAAGTTTAGCAGCAAGTGCCGTTTGAAGTGAAACTGCAGCAATTTGGTGGTAAACCGATTGTTCATTTTCATCAGTTTTAGCACTTTTTCAAAGCGGCTGCAGAGCATCTGGACCAAAACAAAACCCCAAATGAGTAATTCACTAATAACCAGAAGTTATGAGTTTCTCACTTTCTAATAAACCGCCCAGTCAGCAGTTGGAAATGTTAATAAGTTGTTAATAAATGGATTTCTGTCCAGATGGTCTGCAGCCCTTTTCCAGAGGTGAAGTGGTTTGAATGGTGTGTTGGACGGGAATTAAAGAGCAGCTGGGAATAAAAAAAAAAAAGTTCTGCTGGAGGAGAATCATGATTTGTTTATTTCTAGCAACCCAGAAATATATATGATCAAAACGATCCAACATATACATAATATAAAGACAAGTGTTTTTATTACTGCAAATTCATGACGTACATTTCTACAATTATTTTATTGTTTTTAATGTTAAAGAAGAAAGTTGTAATAGTTCTGAGCTGAGATCATTAACATGTTATTTATAAAACTTACATGCTGAGTGGGTTCATTCTGCATTATGAGTACTTTAACTTTTGATACTTTAAGTACATGTTGATGCTGATACTTTTTGTACGCAGTAGGTTTTGAATGCAGGACTTGTATTAATTAGTACTTTTACTGAAGTAAAGGATCTGATTTCTTCTTCCAGCACTGGTACAAACAAACGACCTGTGTGGTCGTATAGTTTGAAGAACTTGCATTTTATTCATGATAATTAAAACATCTAATTCCAGCTGTAATAAGTCGTAGACATTCTGACTGGACGTGGATCAGCTGCAGTAACTATCATGGCGTCCGGCCCTCAGCGTGGTGTGTTCTCCGGTCTGACGAGCCGTCATCAGGTCGCTACAGTAGCTGCTGTTCTGTCTCAACGTGTTACAGCAAACGTCCTCGTTCACCTTTCCATCTGGGAGGCAGAAGGTCACCGCAGATTCCCCAAAAACGGTGTCTGCGAGATGAGAAACTGTATGTGGCCTGCGAGGACATTAAGGAGGAGCAGCTCTGCGGCTCACGCTGGGTGGAAAGACCTCCAAATGGGTCAGAACTGTCACAAGCCATTCCCATCATGTCCCGCTCCTGAAACATGATGGAGAGTGGAATTAGAATGAAATAAGACATAGTGACTCCTCCGGGCACGGCAGGCATGGATCTGCTTACCATACAACTGCCCTTAATTGGCAAGAAGCTCAAGAGTTGGACCCCAGGAGCCAGGTTGGAGGAGAGTTACGAGACAGTGGCTAATGCAGCACAGACTGCTGAGAAAAAACAAGCTTTTGGCTGAATTGATGAATTAATGCGTCCAAGAAATCTGGACATGTGGTCTCAGGGTACGGAGAGTTACATCCAAGTCTAACTGGACTCAGACTGACTTAATACAGCCCAGCAGGTACAGTAAATAAGGCTGAGGGTCATGTGGGACCTGGGCTGTAAATAAGCACCATGTTTGATCTGCTTGGCAGGAGAAACCGGGAGAAACTTTTCAACAGAAGCCATCATTCAAGGCCAGACAACAGCTTTGTTATCAGCGCTAATGATAAATAATTGCCAAGTTTTCCCTAAAAAAACTTCCAGGGAAACGTGTCCTGACTCGCTCTGCTGCTCTGCAGGTGAGGGGTGTTTAAATGCCGAGTTAATTGCACAGAAACTGATTTTAATGAGTGATTACTATGAATATTCATGTGTAAAAAGACACTCCCTGTCATCATTATAGTTGAGGAGTAATCTCTCTATAAAACATTTAATATTTCCAGACAGTAACTACTGTATTGTCAAACTAATGTGGCTGCAAACATCCGAGTGCAGATTGAACGTTTTCCCTGCGATGCAGAGCGACATGTGAACTCTCGCTGACTGCTCTCAGAGTCCCTGAACCCTCGTTTCTTCTTAATTCCTTTCCACTTGAGTTACACGACCCACAGATGCCACATCGTGTCGGGCAGAACCGAAGGGGATCTCTTTCCCCTCGCGCTGGGCTTCCAGGCTGAGCTCCATCAGCAGGAGGCGAGAGGAGGCGAGAGGAGGCATCTGTGGAGGAAACCGTCTTTAACTGTAAGTAAAAGCAGCAAAAGCATGAAAATGTTCTCTTGAGTCATATTATTGGATTATCATTTCTGATGCATTCATGTGTTTATTATTTAAATGCTGCAGCTGGTAAATGGAGCTACTTTTAAATACTTTATATTCTGCCAGAGAGCGGCTGTGCATATGGAAAAAAAAAATCCATATTTCATAATCATCTACTTGCAGAATATATAAATGTTTTCCTTCGGTTCGCAAATTTGTTGCACAAACTTTATCTTCTTAGGAAGCATTTTAATTTATTTTTCTTTATTAGTTGAATGAAAAAGGTCCATAAAATGCATCACCATTTATAAATTATATTTTGGGATTAATAATGAAAATTACAGTAAAGAAAGCTGTCAAAAAGTACAATATTTCCCTCTGAAATGTAGCCGAGTAGATTAATAAAAAAAATGATCTACTGAAATACATTTAGACATTAATCTGTTTTAATTTGTATATTGTTTGAAAACAAACTTTTATCTGAAAAAATGATGATCCACACAACAATATTCAAACACTTTGTGAAAACCCATTTTCAGTCATTAATGTTTTGCAGATGATGTTTGAAATTGTGTCAAAAAACAAAATAATCTCTTAGAGAAAGAATAGATATTTATCGCCATCCAGTGGTAGAGATGCAACATTACATTATGTCTGAATGTAACTTTATTAGTACAATTTTATTTAAAATCACAAAGAGCTTTACAGTCTGTACATGTATAAGTGTAGTCTTTGTGCAGAATGGGTCATTTGTTTTATCATTACAAAATTTGTATTATTCTGTTTTTATAAATAACAAATACATCCTCAGCGCTGCAGTTTGTCCATGTGGAGCTGATTTTAAACACTTTTTGAGTGCATCTTATCAAAAATGATTATCATGTGTTTATTAAGATTAAAAATTAGATTATTAAACTTTTCAATTAATTAAAAATGAATAAAACTGTAGCTACAAGTCTTAAATAAATGTAGAGGAGTAAAAAGTTCACGATTTCCCTCCAGATGACAGAAAATCTTGGGTTGACACATCAAAACAAAACTGAATTTAGAGGGATTCAAATATTCTGAAAACTGTGTCAGTATCATATCTAACAGCTCATACTGATATACTTTGGTTTCTTATATAACAGTTAATGTAACTTATTATCTGATATGCACAGCTGACATTTTCAAGTTGCTCAACAATCCTGTTTCCATGTGTTTTGTGTCTGTATATACATTCATCAGGTGATTAATTAGGATAATTTTCATTAAAAAGACAAATATGAAGCTTTATTTTGAAGCAGTAAAATGACTGTAAGGGACACAACAAACAGACCTCCTATGATTTCAAAACAGCTTCATTCCTCTGTCACTTTTTATACATAAAAATATATGATTAATGTGAAGCGCTCCCTTATTTATGGGTTATTATTTAGTGTTGTGCTGTATTTAACACAGCGCTCTCTAATTCTTGTGCTCCTTCTTCTTCTCTGTGTGTTTCTGCTGAGGATGGAGCTCTTGTAGTTCAGGTTTTCTGGCTTTGTTTCTTAGTTTACATCGTGTATACAGAGCCGAAGAAAATGTGCCGACTCAGTATTATATAAAGTCTGCCTCATTCATCTCCAAGTCAAAAAGATTTATTCATCTCCTGCTGCAACATTCAAACCTCCTCGTGCTGTTTAATGAAAAATCAAGAAATGCTCGGTGGGTTTTCTCCTCAGAACACGAGGATCCAGTTCATCACCACCTGTCACCGAAACCTGAGAGTCAACAGGTTTTTATTTCATCCCGTCCTGATTTCAGTGATTAAACGTCCCTCTGCGGCTCAATGTGTGCAAGTTAAATCAGCTGCAAGACTGAAGAACTCCACGTTTTATAGGAGAGGTGGTTAAAAAAAGGGGGAAAGGAAATCTATCCCACAAAAAATGCTGCGGTGCAGGTTTAATTTAATGAATCTGTGATGACGTAAAGTGTTGTGAATTCTGTGATTTAAAGTTTATGAAGAGATGCAACTAAATCCTTGTTTAGAGAAATGTAGCAGTGAGAAGATGAAGGTCACCTGTCAGTGTGTGAACAGACGGACAGGTGACACAATGAAGAAGCAAACATACATCTTAAATTAAATTTTATGATTTGGAATTTATTTATATAGGAAAACAATAAATATGCTGCTCTGATGAAACACCGCTCTCATGTTAGCAGGAAAACATTTGATTTAACGTGGTTTTTCCATAAAAAAAAGGAAATAAAATACGATTGAGGTCTGGAAGCTACTAAAGCTTTGATTCTCTGAACAAACTTTGGCCTTCTTGTTATTTTATTTTATTTATATGAACAGAAAGGAGCACAGAAAACTGAAATGTTCTCCAAAAACAAATACATAAAAAGAAAATGAAAAAGAAGAGAAAAGAGAGACATAGACAGGAGGGAGAAACCCATGAAACACTGTTTCATTTCAATAAATAAAAGCTTTTCAGATATATATTTACAGTGTCTCTGGATCTTCAGTGCGCCTCCTGCTGACAACATTTATAACACACACAAAGTGACACACATTCCTGATTTAATCTCACCTGTTGGAGCCTGAGGACAGAGTTTGAATAGAGTATTAAAGCCTCACAGTCTGTTAGAGCGATGAGTTACCACAGCAGATCCTTTTCTTTCTGACAGCCTTTCGCATTGTAGCTGAACACGAATAAATATTTCAGAACCTTTTGATTTAAAAGGAATAATCAGGTTCTTGGAATAAACACTAACAGGCCACTTTATTAGGTGGAGTTTGAAGCTGATGCAGTGATGTTGTCTTCTTCTGCTGAGTGGTTATTTGAGTTCCTGTTGTCTTTTTATCATCTAACCAGTCGGCACATTCTCCTCTGACCTTTGACCTTTGACCTTTGACCTTTGAACTACTGCTTACTGGATATTTTCTCTTTCTCGGACCAACAAACATGCCACATTCAAAGTCATTTAAATCTCCTTTCTTCCTCATTCTGATGCTCAGTTTAAACTCCAGCAGCTCGTCTTCACCGTGTCTACAGCCTGACTGCATCGAGCTGCTGCCTTGTGATTGGCTGAGGAGATATTTGTGTTAATGAGCAGCTGAACAACCCTGATGATTCCCAGATGATTCTCCAGTGAGTGTTGGAGCACGTTGCATGTTAGAAGTGAGTATTTTGTACTGTTGCTTGAAAAGAGGAATAAAAAAAACAAGATTTTCTTCCCTGGATTCACATAAACTGGAGCTGTTTCCTGGGATTCCCCTCATCAAACGCCGTCCAGCAGGAATCATTAACATACATCAACTTATTCCCTCTGCTGCGTTCCTGGAAATAAAGACGAGAGCTGGACTCGGTTGTTGTTCCTCGCTGGACACTCGCCAGATTCATAGAAACAAAGATGGACGTGTCCTTCAGGCCTCTTTAAACGGCCTCGGGGCGTCGTTTGGATTCCTCGCTGAAGCCGTGAGGAGGATCGAGGATTCAGCAAAGATGTAGAAAACACTTAAAGATTCAAAACCTCTTTCAACACTGAACCCTGCAGCTTTAAACATCACAAACAGAGTTTCTAACTGGACGGGAATGATTGTTTCATGTGCAATCTGTTCGGTTCAATGTGACGCCTGAACGCATCACCACTGTCAACATGATATTTCTGAGCGCTGATTCATCACAGTTTGGGCTTTATGTTATGGCAGCATGTTGATGAAGCATATCTGATGGAGATGAATACGAATAAATTAGTTGGAGTTCCCAGGTAAAAAAGCACAATTAACAATTATTATACCTCCATGCTGTTTCAATAATAAAGTGTGTTGCTGATGCTCTAAACTATCTGTAACAGGAAATCTTTCAAAATAAAATGTATGTTAGATTGAACTTTGGGGGAATGTGTTAAAAATGGCGCCACAATCATCGAAAATATTCTATTTGATAAAAAATGTGCAGCTATAAATACTATATTTTTCAGACTATAATGTGCACTTAAAATCCTTAAATCTTCTCAAAAATCGACAGTGCGCCTTATGAATGAAATGAGACTGCACCTTATGGTCCTAAAAATATATTGTATTATGATGCAGTCAGAACATTTGAACTAATATGAGAAGAAGCTTCATGTTACAGGGTCTTTAAACTGACATGCTGCTGCTCAGTCCTCATGTCCCACCACAGGGGGGCAGTGTTGGACAGCCGCTCACCCCGTGTCACGCTCCAGAGGACAAACTGTCCTCCAAGGTCTCCGCCTGTCTAGACAAGTTGCAATTTTCCTCTATTTTGTGAGAGCGAGCACAGAGAGAGTGCCAACATTTCTACCTGAATGGTCTAAACAGACAACTTCACAGCTTATCCGCCGCTGTCTTGTCTGAGCTGATGAAATTTGTCAACAAACAAAATGAAACTGGAATTGGGCTTCAAGGAGAAACAAAGAGGCACACGGGGCATCAGTCAAAGCAGCTGATAAATGTCACTGCTCGCTCTGCGGTCAGCTGCTCACACTGGGGGATGTTTTTAAGATGCAGCGAGGTGTGTCCCCCGCTCCCTGCAGATTACTGGGTCCGTCTGTAATCCAGAAAAGGTCACAGCTCACCTTTAATCTCCTCCCATGTGACATTATCACTGCACTCCCTCCAATGATTGATTGGAGGACATTATTAACATGGCAGTCACACGGGCACAGCTGCTCAGCTCCGCCTGCAGGTGAGTGACACCAGGTGGGATGTTCAGGATATTACTTACAGGCTGCTTTATGTGAGAGCAGGTGATACACTGTTCAGCTTTTTATCACTTAAACCGGTGCATTCAAAGTGGGATGCATGGAAGGATGCAAGAGTTTGCAAATAATGAAATGTCTATTTATGACTCATTGCACACATGATACCAGATTTAAACAAACTTTCTGTACAATGAAAATAAAGTTAAACAGCAGCAGATGATCACCCTCTGAAGATATTTATATTATGTTCCTTTTTTTATTTTTTTTATTCAATACTTCCTGTAAGAAATGATTTCAGGGTTTCCCAGGAAATTGATTACAGCTTGTGGATGAAGTGGTACGCTGGCTGGATCCTGATGCAAAAGGTTTTGTGATGAGTTGAGTCAGAAGAAAACAACCTGAAACAAAATATTTAATAGAAATGTTTGCATGTTATAGGATGTTGACAGAGGTTTTCTCTGTGTCAGGAGGTGGTAGATATGTAGGTCAAAGGAAGTCTACATTTAAATAAAATAAAATAAAACAAAACATGTATTAAACTAAAATATTATAATAAAACTCTACTGCAAATCACCAAAAAGTCAAAGTAAAAAATATATAAATATCTGCTCTACATATACTGTAGCTAAAAATTAAATATAATAAAATATTGACAAATGATTTCCACTGAATGTTTTTTACATATGATTGCAGTATATTTTAACAGTACTTAGGTCCTGTATTCCTTAAAAATATATAAAAACATTATAAATGCTGATGAAAAAACAATCCAAAAATCCTTCACTTAGGAACAAAATTTAGACCCATTTTAACTCGACTGACTGAATGTCTTTTGACCTGCAAATTACTAAATCAGTGTCTGTAATTAAAGGTTTGTTTCTTTAAGAATATCTGTGATACATTTTTGGAAGCAACCTGATAATAATACACACAATATTTTCCGGTTGTTATGGTGAATGTTGGAGCCCTTTGTGTTTATTGTTGGCACGTTATATTATTTAGCTTGTAGTATCATATTGAACACTTGGTGGCAGTAATTAGATGAACAGCGTTTATATGAAGAGGAATAAGTGACAGGAAGAGATGAGAGGAGACATTACAGGTCTGAGGCTTTAATCAGACAATCCACAGAATAATCAACCAGAAACAGTAAAGAAAAAAAAAATGTATATACTGTAACAACTATGAGGAAGAAATAAGGGAAATAATGTCTGGATTAATTAATAAAAAGTAAAGATTTACATTGGAGAATCTGTCAGAAATAAACACCAAGAAAAGTGCACATTATATGAATTAATTAAATAAAAAACAGACATATTAAAGATAATTTATATATATTTGTGTGTTTATTCTAGTTTCTAATTCCTGCCCAGCTGCTGCTTCACTCTCCAGTCCACTAAGTGGCGCTAATGCACCTGTACGCTGATTTAAAAGGCACCATTTGAATGGATGAAGAAGAGAAAAAAAGAGGGAAAAATGGCACAGGAAGAGAGATTTATACTCCTTCAATAAACACAAACTGAACTGCAAATAACAACAGAAACTGAACCAAACAGTGAAGAAATGGAAAAATGCCATTAAAGGCAACTTTAGCATTCATTTCCAGTCATGTTTGTGTCACCAGATGAATGTAAGTCCAACATTTTCTCTCTTTTTAGCCAAACTTTTGCACTCTACCAGCTCCTAAAAGCATCTTTAGCTGCTAAATGCTGCATTAAGTTGACCAGCCGTCGTCTCTGACTCTGTCCTGCTGCTCTCAGGTCGTGTGAAGTGGATGTTTGCAGCTTCTTTTTCTCCGAAAACTGCTTCCTGCTGAGAGAAAATGACATGAGCCTGAACAAAGTAAGTAAGTAGTGATGTGCTCCATTGTTAGCATACTCTTACACTTTAAACAGTATAAATAATATGTGATTTAATATACAACATGCATCTTCTTCCTGTGTCCGTGTGAGTCCAAAAACATGCAGCTGAGGGTTTAATTTGTGACTTTAATTCACCTGTATGTGTGAATGTTAATGTGTGTGGTTGTCCACATGGTAAAGGTCTGTTTTTATTCCAGTTCAGGAAGTCACAATATCAGTCACCATATCAGTAATCAGTACTTTTATCCTCTCAAAAATTATCTGTATATGGCTCAGAAATCCTTTATTCTTCTAATTAGAGGTTTAATTAGATTAAAACAAATCTAAATCAGTATATTGGTTCAAAGATAAAGGATCCAACACCATCAATGCAAAGTGAAAATATGAATATATCAACCCTTAAGATACGCCATTATTTTGAAATTTTACTCCAGATTTATTCTTTTAATTAAAATGAAGATATTGCTTTTCATTACAATGTCTGTGATAAAATATATAATCGTCACATTATATTCAAATAGCTTTTTTGTGAGTCGTTACACATGGAACCAAATGTGTTGAATTGAATCAGTTTTGTGTCCGACTTTGTGATATCAGCAGGTTATTGTCTGAATAATCGATATATTGTATCTTGATGGATCCTGTGATTTTACAATCTTTTAATTTTATAGCATGCACTTTGTAAACGGGTTCTTTCAGATATGCCTTTATTTTGAAATTTCCACTTTAGTTTTATTCTTTTAATTAAAAAGAATTGATCGCTTTTTATTTAAATGTCTGGAAGAGCTCAGTAATGACTTTGTCAAATCATATTTCAGTTGTTTTTTTGTGAGTTATTATCATAGACTGTATATGGAACTGAACGTGTGTGTCTGTGTGTGTCTGTATGTGTGTGTAAAGCCAAGTTGATTGGTTGAAATATATATGATGAATAAGAAAAAGAGGAGGGAAGAGAAAATAAACAAAATAATAATTAAATAAATAGTAATAATAATCATAAAAAGATAAATGAGTCCAGGAAATGACCACAAACAATGAGAAATAATAACAATAATAATAATGATAATAAAGTTAATTCAAGTCTAAAAAGAGAGTGAGAGAAATTCAATAAATTAATTTAAAAAAAACAAGGGCGGGAGGATGCTACCAGTACTACTACTGATAACAATAATTATAATAATAATAATAATAATAATAATAATAATAATAATACCGTTAATTTCAGTCTAAAAAGAGAGTGAGAGGAATTAGAAATTGAGCTTTACAACTAACTAACCCTTAAACTTGAGTATTTGCAGTGAATTCTGTTCATCATAACTTGTGAATGAAACCATGCAGACAGTCTGATTTATTGACTTTATAAACGTGTGTTTGTGACGTTGCTGCTGTGCTGAACCCCGCTCACCTCGTACTGCACGTGACTTTAAACAAAGTATTTATCGAAGGCGTCTCCTCCCAGAAGTGCCTCCTTCATGGAGTCAGAATAAACAGCGAGTGGAGTCCATCCATCACACTCCTCAGGCCGCGCTGACGGCTGAGTGGAGCGGAGGATGATAGATTGAATTGCTTTGACTAATACGGGCAGAGGGAGACGCTTCACGGCGGCTGTCCTCTCTACGCTGCTGCCTGCACATCAGCGCTCCAATCCATCTCACACTCAGATGTCTCAATGCCCCCCACTCACTCACTCACACACACACACACATGCACGGCAGAGTGTGCTGAGGCTATGACACGCTGACATTTCCCAGGCAGGAAGGTGTTGTGAATGATAAGAGAGGGAGGCAGGAGTGATTGGCCAGCTCCTCGCTGTGGCTCCCTCGGAGACTGGAGGAGGACTGATGGGGACATTTGTCTCTCTGAACTGAGTTTTTTCTTCATCAGAGTTCAGATCATGGGGACTTTTAGTGGAGAGCAGCAGGGGTTAGACATTCCCTTTCCTGTGTGTGTGGTTCATTGGCTGGTGTCTTAATGAGGCTCTCTGCTGCGTCTCCTTCCTGTCCCGCGTCCTTCGTTTCCTGCCCTTGGAACCAGTTACATCTTGACATTTTCTGCTGCGGTGCATATCAGCACTTTTTCTTTTTTTTATGGATGGCTGTAATTATTTTACAAGTTTGTGTGGAAGATGCAGCACTTTAAACCTGCTAAACTGTCCCATATCAGGGCTTTTTTTCATTTTCTATGCTTAAAGAAACTGATAGAACTAGAAGTTATGTGTGATTTAGGATTTAGTGGCATCTAGTGGTGTTGTTGCAGATTGCAACCAATAGATTAAAAGCTACTTTTTGCAGAAGAATTAGTCAAATAACTGCTTTATAATCTGCCAGAAGCCTGGACTGATATTTTACTTTTAAAAGCTGCAGCCGGCTGAGTTTTACTGCTACAGTGAAGAGATGATGGTGTCATTTACATTTAGAATATTTAAGGATTTTTTATATTTGAATATTTCTGCATACTGGGCTCCCTAAATAACCTTATAATTGCATGAACTGGGCATGACTGGAAAGTTGAGACTGTTGTGGATTCATTGAGCCCAATTTTACTCAAGTGTGATGATTTTCGGCCTTTGGCAGCATTTGTATTTGGATAATTTTTTAAAACCTGACCTCACTGTATAAAATGAGCTGCTGTGACCTTCAGGATAATCACAGCCTCATGAAACTTTATAACCACAGACTACAGACCTGGAGCTTTCATATATTGACAGTAAAGTGGTTTCTCAGTATCTTTTAGAAGAGAAGTGAACATTCAAACATTGAAAAAATGCATTTCTTGCAGAAGAACATTATGGATTGTTTCTGTGTTGAGTCTTGGTGCCATAATCTGGTTAATTTGAGGTATTTTTGACTTTTTTTTTTTTAATTCTTGAGTGGTAAAAAATAAATGGTTACAATTATCACTTTTACTAATAATGTTTTATTTCTTATTTATGACTAGAACAACTTGACACACAGTGCTGAGCTGCATCTCATTAATGTCCAGACGATGCAAACCATATTTTTTCATTTTTATTATATTATTTTGATTTTTATTGGTTAATTTTTTATGTGTGTTAGCTATCTACATACATATAAATGACCATGTATACCATTTACCTTCTCCTGAACTTCCTCCAGCCCCCAACAAGGGGTTAATTTGAAGCTAATGTAAAATTTATTGAATTTTCCCCGAAACTGATCTCAGGTCAGATGAGTTTGTGTCCTTTCTTGCATAACTGTGCAGCACAGGACATCGGCGGAGGACATGCATGTATGTATTTATGCATTCCATTGTGTGTGTGTGTGTGTGTGTGCAAGGCGCTCCTTCTAATTGAAGTAGTATTTCTAAATGTCACCCTGAATCCATCCATCACCACAAAATATGTCTTCCATGGCTGATTTAGGGAAATGGTGACATGCCACACAAAGCTCAAATGTCATCGCTCTCCTCTGATGTGTGTGTGTGTGTGTGTGTGTGCGTGCTCAGAGTGGCATGTGCTGACAGAACATCCTTACACTTGCTGACTAGCTGTGAACAGGAGGGAGATGTCTTTGGTGACAGTCAGAAATATTTTCCTGCGCTCATCACATGTGAAGTCATGACTTTGACGGTGATCTTGGAAAAAAGGGAAACGGGCCCCCACCTCCGTCTGGGTGGTGCAGGGGGTGCTGAGACATGATGTCTGACGTAGGGACGAAGCGCTGAGGTTCACCGAGGAGAGGAGGGAGGAATACTAAGCAAAAAAGCAGGCGGTGACGCAGAAGTCACACCTCATGCTCACAGGACTTATCTCCTTGGCAACTATCTCCGCCCGCTTCAAACCGCACCAATTGAAACTGTCTCTGTCTGTGTTTCCATCTCTTTCATTAGCTGTCTCAAAGTTAATGTGCCTTTGAATGAAATTAGCCATTCTGTCTGAGTGTCCCCGTCTAATTCCATCTTCCTTTGGACAGACTGGAAACAGAAGCACATATTTCACCGAGCTGCCAACACAAACACTGCTAACCTTGGGTTTCAACGTCCCTCTTGGACACTACAGAGTTTATTTTGGTGAGATCAGGCCGAGCGTCCGCTGCCAGACACGACGTGAAAGCGAAGTGCTAGATGGAGAACGTGGCGTGCTTCCGTTGGCTGAGCGGAGGAGGAAATTTACACTTGTGTTATTTTTGGCCCTCCACCCTGCAGTGCCACCCTGCACGCCCTCTGACTGCCATCACGCTGCCCAGTGGCACCGAGCTAATGATGTCATCATTTCAAGCCATCTCTCCACCGGACCTCTTGACCCCCCGAGCTTGTGCCAGGGACATATTAGTGATGATGTGTGGTGTGCAGCTGTGGACATGACAAAACATGAGTTCTCATGCCAAGATGTTTGAGAATAAGTGCTGCAAAATGCTCCTTGAGAAGTCTTCATGATGGATGTTTGAACTGCTGGAAAGTGTCTTGATTTGTTCTCACAGGCCTTCAAAACTCCGGATCGTTCTGCTCCGAGCTCAAGGGGAGCCGCTTCATATTTGCTTCCTCGGACAGAAATCAAAACACAGCTGATGATGTATGGCCGGGTTAAACAGAACTTACTCCCTGACCTCGGCGGAAACGGCCTGGAGGAGCCGACCTCTGACTCATGTAATAGCTGTGATTTGTCTTTGGCTTGTCATAACACTAAACATCGTGGTTTCCCCGCGACTCGGCCGCACCAACAAGTTGTGGACTTTTTCCACATCCTCAAACTCCCTCTGCGATGGTGATGATGAAATACGCCCGGACGTTTCTCGTTTCCCATCCAGGAGAGCCATTATTTTTGCTTCGGCTGCTGCGGTCGGAGGCAGCTGTCGGAGAGCGCGGCCTGTCAATCAACCTGCAGCTGACAAGGTCATTAGGCTTCATGTGACTTGAGCGTCGCTGCATCAGCAGATTAAAAGTCGTGTTTACGTGTCATCATAAACACTAAAAGCTGCATGAGTACGGCGAGGAGTGCATCCTGTCGTGTTCACCCCACACGCATCCACAGGGTGATCTCTTACTTTAATATGTGAATCACATCTCTCGATGGAAATCCCTGGTTGTATTTTGGCCCGTCAATCAAAGCAGATCTATTTTTGCGTGTGCCTGAACCCCGGGGGACTCCTGCCGTCACTGCGCCTACCCGATGTGTGACATCTTCACAATGGGCGCTCTGCAGCGTTTTGTGGCCAATCCGCGAAGGATCTCAGACCCACTTTCCCAGCAGATCTTCTCGAGTGAGAGTAAAACAGATGAACCTCGTGCTAAACCGTTGTCTATGCATTGACGTAAAGGATTGCTGCATTATTCATTATGGAGATGTGCCGTGCTTGGAGATAATTTAACCAGTGGGCCATTTTCAAAAATGCATGTCAATCCTGCACAGATTTAGCTCTGTCAACACACGAGAAGCTGCATTTCCAGCTAGATTAAATTCACACATGCTCAAAAACACCATCTGACAGAAAAACTCTCATTCTGCGTGACATTAAATCCTCGTACCTAAACAAACAACCCAAAACTATCCACGTTTGACTGTCCTCACTTCCTGAATTAGACTTTTGGAGTGAACTTGATTTAATTCCCCTGCTGTCATAATGACTGCATGTATAATAATGTATGGATAAGTATGAGAGAGTGACAGCCAGAATATTTACATTTCCTGTAATTGCTGAATCTGCTGCAGCTGCTCGCCGCCTCAGCTTCTGAAAGAGTCCCATCAAGACGTATTGATGATTCACTTCTCGAGATACAAACCAAAATCAATGGTAATTGAATGATGCATTCAGGAGATATGGTGGTGTTTTACTAATGGGCACAAACAGAGGCTAAAATATGTCATGCACAAGTTAATGAGGATGTTGTTTACGTAAGTTTAATCAATAGAATTAAAACAAAATGTCTGTCTGGTTTACTCAGTGTTGCAGAATGAATGATTTCATTTATGAAACTTTGTTATGGAATGAATCACTTTCTCCCACAAAATGTTACAGAAATGGAAAGTTTTCCCCCAAATTACCTTCTTTTGTTTAAATATTTTTCCATATGCAAGTCTAGTAGTATATATGTATGGATGGATGTATGACTGCATGTCTACATGTCTATTATTAATTTAAAAGAAAAAAATCCTCTTTAAAAACAAAACACCTTGTTTCTTCTCACATTTTTGTTCAAAATATATTGTAAATATATATTGTTAAATTTCACATATATATAGTTAAATATGTCTAAATAAATTCTACCTACAGCAGATATAATCAGATAAGGTAAAAGTACCAGGCGTAGGCCACCCGGTGATATAGTTACTATAGTAACTGACCACATGATGGTGCTATTGAATACATGCAGTAATATGCATTTCTCCATTGGGAACCTGTAGGTATTGTTACTTTACCTGCTTTACTTTTTTTTTTTTTTAAGAATATTGCTCCATTTGCAGCCATTACACAATTAAATACTTCATTCAAGATATAAATGCATTTAGTTTAAACCTTGTTATATTAAAATAACATACATATTATGTGCTCGTTTCCTTTGCTGTTCCTGTAAAAATATACAACCACATAACGTTTGAGGTCCTGAGTCATCACAGCAGTGCAGCCGTCTTGTTGTTTCTAGCCGGAGAGTAGCTGGAGAAACAGATGTTCTCTTAATCTCGGCCTCACGGGTCCATCTGTACCTCCTGTAGTATTGTCTGCCGTCATGAGCAGCACTTATATTTCTTTCTTTTTTCTGTCTCTAACATGCTCACAGTAGCCAGACCGAGGGCAAAGGCAGAGACTTCACTTGGAGAGCCGGTCATATTGCCCTTTCCACTAGCTGTGCTCCATGAGCCCGAGGGCTGCGGGGTGTAAGAGGCTGTCCTTGCTTTCTATTCCTCTGCAAATCTATTGTGCGTTTGTGTATCTGTTAATGTGTGTCTCTGTGAGAGACAGAGAGACAATGAATGACTGATGATAGTGTGACGCTGTAGCTTGGTCACTCATCTCCGTGTCCCCAAATTACAGGGATTGTACCAGCGATAAATAAGATTAGATGAGTCTGGGGAGAGCGTGTGTGTGTGTGTGTGTGTGTGGGCGGAGGGTTACCAAACACAGATTTAGATCACATTGTACCCAATGTAATTTTCAGCATGATTACGATTCAGCGTCTTTGTTAATATCGTTTCTGTGGTTAAACTGCAGTAATCAGTTTGAATCATTCAATATGTTAATTTGTTTTATAAAATCCAGACAGTTTTTTGTTATCATTTAAGTTTTCACATAAAGTTTTTTACATAAATTTGTCTACGTTGCTCTCTAATGAATCTTTGCAACAATATTGTGAGTCTTATTTAAGCATTTAAAGCTTTGATGTGTAGAATCAAAGCAGCAACCTTTGGGCCAATACAGAAGAACCTGAAAGCTGCTTTCTCTCTAAAGGCCAGCAGGGGGCGACTACTGGCTGCAAAAAGAAGTTTGTGTCAGTTGTGTCAGATAGCTACCTACACTAATATGGAGTTGCATTCACTTGAGAAATAAATATTTGCCCTTTTTCTCTAAATAAATGAGATAATTATCTCATAATTCTGAGATAAGTATTTATGAGGGAAAAAAACGTATATTTTTTCCAAACTTGAGTGCACTACTTCTGTACACTTTTGCATTTTTCTACATAAGCATAAAGCATCAGAGTAATTTGAAAGAAATGTTATATTTATTGTATGTACATATCTGTTAAGTTCAAGTCTCTATCACCCTCTTTTGCATTAACATCTAAAACTAAATTGTAATTGCAACACATTTCCAAATCGTGGCCCAAGGGATGAATTTGCTCAGCTGCCACTGTTCATGATGACATGGCAGAAAACGTTGAGACTGAGCTGTTGACACGGTGCAGATGGCTGCTACATCTGGTGGCATGAGACTTACACAAATCTGAGGGCATGGTTAAAGCCTGATCGCCACATAAACACTTCCCTCAATAGCGCAGCTGAGAGAGCGAGAGAGCAGTGGAGCTTCTCGGTTGCATGAGGGTAACACAAACCCTCCACGAGATCAACCGACCATCTCATTTGCCCTGGCAGTTGGCGAGCTTGGGAGGTGTGTGTGTGTGTGTGTTGGCGGTTGATTAGTCAGGGGAGAGTCCCGGGTTGACAGGGCACTCTCCTAGCAAGTGGCAAACAACGTGAGCGGAAAAAAACGAAGGTTGTCACAAATCTGAGCATCTATGATTTTATTCTCCATTATGTGAAAGCATCGCCATGTTCAGGAGTCCTTCCTTCTTATTCTCAGAGCTCTTTATGTTTACATTTAGATCTGCTTTGTACTCTCTGTGTCTTGTTGATTCTTCTTCTCACCTGCCTTTTCTCATGCTGAGAGATGACACACTTCGGAGGCCGTGGTTAATCGGAGCTCAGCCTCCAGACGGAGGAATGTAGCTGCTTGGTTTATACGGTTTCTGTTCACACTGTCTTGATTTCTGCAGTGCTGGCTTTGCTCTGAAACAGCCAGCTGACCGAGGCCGAGGGTTCGAGACCTTTTGATGTAATCAGATTATAAGGCATCATGTGAGCCACTGGGGTTGGGTTCAGTTAACTTTCCCCAGATCACATAATGAAAAAGCAGACTGGTCTCCCCTCAAAAACGTCAATAAAGGTTGTTTGTACAGGCAGTAAATTAAAACAGATACGGATGTATTACAGCTTCCTCCAAAAGTTTAAAGGTGTACAAACAGCCGACTTTCACCCAGCAGAATTGGGTTTAATTTTTAACATAACTTACATCACGTCACCCTCATAACTACGTCACTTCCGGCATTTATGTACATTTATTTATTGTTTAAATTGTCTTTTATAAGCCCCAACCAGGAGGTTTTTTCATGCCCTAAACCTATAGGTTAGTGGTTTTGTAGCCTAAATTTCCACCTTTTTTTTTAAAATCGTGAACCGTACTTGTAACGTATAAAGACGTGTGCGCTGTTTTTAGAACGCACTGCTGTACCGCGAGCTGCAGAAATGTGAGCCACGATACGTACATTTGTGTCATAATGGTTGGCACGGACAAATGACCTATTCTATCGTGTAGGTTGGAGATTTTGTTCAACCCGGAGAACAGGTTTCGAGTCCCAAGTGATTTTTAACATAAATAGTTTTTTTTACGTTGCTTCCGTGACTCACTTTTTGTGAATTGTTTTTTTTATGTAACTTACGCCTTTTACGTAACTTAATTTTTTTATGTAACTTCTGTGGCTCACATCACTCTCGTAGCTACTTCGACATTTACATTAAGAAAAATTTAACGTGGTTTTGTAGCATAAACTCACCGAAATTGCAGCATTTTTTACATGAGCCGCTTTTGACAAAAAAATTGGTCATATGTGTGGTTATAGGTGGTACTGACAAATGGTCTATTCTGTCGTTTAGGTTGGACTCCTTGGTGTAAAAAACAGCTTGCAGTTTATCGTGTATCTCTGTGATTCCACACAAGTTTATGCAGTCATGCATTTGTAAAGACATGGATAGAGGGTTATATTTTGAGATGTGAAGTTCACTTAAAGCTGGCAGTGGACTGGGAGCCTCTGTGTGTTTCTGCACTTGTATGCACAACATGGCCCAGTGCTCTGGCTCCAGGGTGTTTACAGCAGTCTGTCAATCCAGCGCACAGAGAGCTTTGAT
>CAFUXE010000876.1:1427-37791 GCA_903364295.1 Serranus cabrilla | reverse complement strand
GCCCTGGCAGTTGGCGAGCTTGGGAGGTGTGTGTGTGTGTGTGTTGGCGGTTGATTAGTCAGGGGAGAGTCCCGGGTTGACAGGGCACTCTCCTCGCAAGTGGCAAACAACGTGAGCGGAAAAAAATGAAGGTTGTCACATATCTGAGCATCTATGGTTTTATTCTCCATTATGTGAAAGCATCGCCATATTCAGGAGTCCTTCCTTCTTATTCTCAGAGCTCTTTATGTTTACATTTAGATCTGCTTTGTACACTCTCTGTGTCTTGTTGATTCTTCTTCTCACCTGCCTTTTCTCATGCTGAGAGATGACACACTTCGGAGGCCGTGGTTAATCGGAGCTCAGCCTCCAGACGGAGGAATGTAGCTGCTTGGTTTATTCGGTTTCTGTTCACACTGTCTTGATTTCTGCAGTGTTGGCTTTGCTCTGAAACAGCCAGCTGACCGAGGCCGAGGGTTCGAGACCTTTTGATGTAATCAGATTATAAGGCATCATGTGAGCCACCGGGGTTGGGTTCAGTTAACTTTCCCCAGATCACATAATGAAAAAACAGACTGGTCTCCCCTCAAAAACGTCAATAAAGGTCGTTTGTATAGGCAGTAAAATAAAACAGATACAGATGTATTACAGCGTTCTCCAAAAGTTTAAAGGTGTACAAACAGCCGACTTTCACCCAGCAGAATTGGGTTTAATTTTTAATATAACTTACATCACGTCACCCTCGTAACTATTTCACTTCTGGCATTTACGTACATTTATTTATTGTTTAAATTGTCTTTTATAACCCTTAACCAGGAGGTGTTTTGCCCTAAACCTAGGTCAGTGGTTTTGTAGCCTAAATTTCTGACTTTTTTTTTTTGGAACGTCCGGCTGTACTGTGAGTTGCGAAATGTGAGCCACGATACGTACATATGTGTCGTAATGGTTGGCACTGACAAATGACCTATTCTGTCGTTTAGGTTGGAGATGTTGTTCAACCAGGAGAACAGGTTTCCCGTCTCAAGTGATTTTTAACAAATTGTTTTTTTTACGTTGCTTCCGTGACTCACTTTTGGTGAATCTGTTTTTTTTATGTAACTTACGCTTTTTACGTAACTTGAACTTTTCACGTAACTTCTGTGGCTCACATCACTCTCGTAGCTACTTCGACATTTACATTAAGAAAAATTTAACGTGGTTTTGTAGCATAAACTCACTGAAATGGCAGCATTTTTTACATGAGCCGCTTTTGACAAAAAAATTGGTCATATGTGTGTTTATAGGTGGTACTGACAAATGGTCTATTCTGTCGTTAAGGTTGGACACCTTGGCGTAAAAAACAGCTTGCAGTTTATCGTGTATCTCTGTGATTCCACACAAGTTTATGCAGTCATGCATTTGTAAAGATATCGATAGAGGGTTATATTTTGAGATGTGAAGTTCACTTAAAGCTGGCAGTGGACTGGGAGTCTCTGTGTGTTTCTGCACTTGTATGCACAACATGGCCCAGTGCTCTGGCTCCAGGGTGTTTACAGCAGTCTGTCAATCCAGCGCACAGAGAGCTTTGATTCAGTTTGCGACGCTTCAGTCATGGTTCTGTTCCCCCAGACGCAGAGAAAGCACAGACAGCTGACAGGGACACAGTGGCTGCAGCAACAATGACCAGTGACAGCTAAAACCTCACAGTGCCATTTCATAACATCCCTGTCAACAGACCCGCAGGCGCCCTGAGAAACAGCTGGTTCGGTTCGGGCCGAGGACCCACAGAGGTCAGTGAAGGAGCTCCGCAGGGTCGCCAGCACAATGAGGAAGTGTGTGGTATTCATAATCATATACAAAAAATGTAAACATCCATCAAACTTTATTTCTATTGCAACTTTCATACAAGTTCAAACTGCTTCACAAATGGCTGACAAGATGACAAATAGACCATAAACACCAAACTAGAACACAATAAAAAGCTATTTAACAATTAAGAACCACATAAAAGATGCAATATAAAAAAACATGAACAAGAGCTGTAAGAAGATTTACTGTAGTTAAACTGAGCTGAATGAAAGCTAGATTGAATTATTAGATAACAAGACAAACGAAAATAAAATTTACAACAAAATAAAATAAAAGACGGACAGAAAACTAGATACAATTGACAAAAGGCATAAATAAAGACCAAAGAAAATAAGTAAAAGAAAAACAACCCATAAAATAGAGTAACTTTTTATAAACATAAATACAAAAACATCAATAAAAAGATTAATGTTAACTTACAGATTTATCTTGTGTTGCATGTGCAGGAGAGATTTCATGCTTGCAGTTTAAAACTCCACTATTAAAGTAGATGCTTTTATAATTCCACACTAAATCATCAAAATATTGCACTATACATCCCGTCAAATGGAGGCTTATGAGGCTTTCTCTCAGATAAGCGTCTGTTTGATTTTACGTTCATGGGAAAAGTTAAGCAGGCTTCACATTTCCAGGGAAAATGTAATAATAAAATGGGTGAAAAAGCTCTTTTTTTGGGCTCTAGCATAAAATATCTTGTATTCTAGTGGCCTTAAAACACTGGAAATTAAATATTTCATAGCCACAAAAGTTAACTCTGCCATATTGTTATAGTAAATTCCATGTTTTATGCATGGACACCAAGTCTATTTATTTATATTTTAATGGCCCAGGAGCTTACAGAGCAAAGTGTCTTAAAATATGTTGGACTGATGGCAGTGTGGATGTTCATGTTGAAACATAGACTGTAGCATGTTAAATATGTTGTTTGTAGAAATTGAACATTAAATGAAAAAATATATCAGTATAACAATATATATGCAGAGGATATACAGAGTATAGTATGAGAGGCTTAAAACAGATGAATAATAGGAAAAATATACAGAAGATATTTCTATATAAGGTATGCTCTACAGCAAATATGTAAAAGTAAAAAGGCAAGCATTCAGTTGCATAAAATCCCACCATCATTCATCTTCATGCAAATCATTTTTGCACAAATAAAGTGCATGCTGAACTAGTCGAGAGTTCGAATGGCTGCAAGTAAAATCATGCAAATAGTCTTTTTTAAGACGGGGTACAGAAAGATTCGGATGCAGGTATTGTTTGTCTTGAAGAGTTTTGATATGACGTGGTACTGAATTATTTTGAGGACATTGAGAACCTATAACCAGCCCTCATGGATGCTGATGTTGTGCTTTGGACTTTGGGACAAACACGTACTGACATCAGACATCATGTCAGTCAAGGGGGACTTTGTTTTTGTACCTGTGGCCCCTGTTTTTGTTTTTCTTTCCGGTTCAGCATTAGATTTTTCTTACTGTCTTGGGATAATAACTTGAACATGGATTTGACTCCAGAGGCTCGGCTTTACTGAAAATAGTCTGTGGGACAGCGGGTGTCTGCTGCTTCTCCGTGTTCCTACAGATTATCGCGTCTATCTGGATAAGAGAATCTGTTGACATTTGGCTCTGATGGATTTCTCTCATATATGGTGGCACAGTTTGAACTGCAGCCTAAAGGGGGAATGAGATCAAGTCACTCTTCAGTTTAAAATATAAGAGATGTCAAAGTTTATGTGACGGTCATTTACATCAAACAGCAGCTTGTGCTTCGGCTTTAAAGTTGAAAGTGACAAGATGAAGCAGATGTTGAGCTTTTCTGTGCATTTGCTCATTAAATGTATCTGCAGCTGGAGTGGAAAACACTTCAACCTTCTTAATGCCCACTTAGCTTTATGCACAAACACCTTTTTATTCCTCTTATCGCAGCATTAAAATCAAACACTTCAACAACAAAGTTTTACACAGTAAAAAAAATAAAAAAAAATGATATATATATAGTGTATATCATATGTTTTTGTGTTCTTGTAACTCATTTTAAAGGAGTAAAAACAAATGCCCATAAGAAATAAATATAATAATAATAATGTTGAAACTCGACCGTCAGGTGAAATATGTGTCTTTAAAATTTCTACTTAACAGGAATTAAGGAATGCTTTCATATCTAAATTTCCTGGTATTGCATTTTGGATTATTCTCTGGATTTTGACAAGGGTTTAATTTTCCAAAGAAAAGTCAGAGGTTTTTCAGGCCAGGACTCTGTGTAATCTTTTGCAGGAGCAATATGGGCATAGCTTTTACTTAACATTACAAAAGGTAGTTGGAAATGTTCTGGTAATGAACTGAAGTACCCCCTCGTCCTCTCCGTGTGGCTGGAGGCTCATGTAACTTTGAAAAGCTGATATTAAAGACTGCATGTCAGCAGTGTTTTGCACGCCGACTGTGCAATCTAAGTGGACAGAATGTTTTTATTGTTGGCCTGCGCAGGGAAGTAACACTATCCAGTGATTGTGCAGCATTGTGGGCTTTGACTACACTCGGAGAGCTTCTAAAACAATAATAACTCTGACTCACTCTCACTCAGCTCCAGCTGGTAAAATTGGCAGAAGAAGGAAGCCTTCCCACAGCCTCGAGAAGGCCAGTTAGTCATGCAGTAGTGATACCAATGTTGCTGATTTTGGTGGTGTGGCCAGGCGGCAACCTCCGAGCTGAGGAGTGAAGCCACCGCAGAAGTGCCAAACGCTGCAGTTCCTCGTCTGGCCACTTGAGGCGGGCTCCAAAAGTGAGTCAGTCCTTAAAAACACACATATAAACAACAAGATCTCCAACTAAATGACAGAATAGACTGTTTGTCAATAACCCATAACGACACATATGAGCATTTGTAAAAACTGGCTCACGATACAGTAGAGAGTCCTAAAAATAGCACACACGTCATTATACTTACACGTAGAGTTCGTGGTTGTAAAAAAGGCTGCAGTTTCAGTTCAATTATGCTACAAAACCACTGACCTAGGTTTGGGGCAAAAATAGTCCTGGTTAGGCATTATAAAAGACAGTTTAAAAAGTAAATAAACTTACGTAAATGCCAGAAAAGTTGTTACAAAGGTGACGTGACTACTAAGTCACATAAAAAAACGTAAGTTACGTAAAAAAAAAACGTAATCATTTGTTGTCTTTAGCCTTCATCTCTGCTTGTGTTGTCCTAACTCTCAAATGTACATTGCTTTGAATAAAAGCGTTTGCTACATTACATTGTAGAATTAAATTGTAAAAAACATAAGTTATGTTAAAAATGGTTTACTTTTGTTTTTTTAAATGTCACATCCACCATTTAAACTCCGAATCACCATCAGTCACATTACATCAGCAAGATGGCGGGTGGAGGATGGTCTAAAACGTAAACATGAGTTGTAATTTGCTGCCTGTACTAACGCTCGAGATTTACGTTTTTTTAAGCGGAGACCAGTCTGATATAACTTTACAGCAGGAATAACATTTTTTACAGCCTGGGTTCGGTCTGTACAGCCAATTTCCCGCTTAATGAACACTGTGAGGGGGTGAATTTTTACGTTTTTTTTTTCTTTTTTATTGGATAGTGGTTTGATAGTAGTTGACCTACAGAGTGACCGGGGGAGACAGAGGGGACAACATGCAGGAAAGGACTCGGAGCCGGATTTGGACCCCGGCCCGCTGCGTTGCGAGCACTAAGCCTTAATGGTATGTGCTTTACTAATGAGCCACTGGGACGCCTCCTAGCATGCTCCACCTTTTTGACCTTTTTTTGGGATTATCCAGGATTTAGGAGTAGTCAAGCACTGCCAACATGGGGACGGTTGGAGCTGGGGGAGCCACCCACTTTAAGCTTCACCTCCGCTCTTGAGAACCTATAGTTGACGTCTTTAGCAGAGCTGAAACATGGAGCCACATGTCAAGCACTTCTCCGTTGTTGTGCCCTTTCCTATAATCTTTGTGAAGTTCGTTCATGGGAGGGTTTTGAGAGTTCAGCTCCTGCCTTAAAGTGGAAAACTCTGTGTTAAGTTACAGTAATACTGCCTGGTGCTACTGTGATGATGCCTCCACAGCGATCACCCTGCCATCCCCTTTCACTGCCCTTGGCTGATCGAAACCACCCTCTGTCCTCCGTCCCGCTTCCTGTGCCGGCGCGGGGCAAGCTGCCCAGAATCCCAAATGTCAGCGGATGGCTTAAGTAATGACAGCTGCTGCCGCATCTTGAATGTCCGCCGCCACATTCCGAGAAGTGTTGAAAAGGACAAAGTGACATTTGCAGCGGGGTTCTCCTAACATCCTCTTGTCTCCTCTTCCACCATGCCACCCCTTGTTTCCTGACCTACTGCGACCATGAGTCTACATAGGATACTAGTCTGCTTACCAGGCCAAACATCATGCTGTGTTTGACATTCATCATTTATTGATGGGCTGTTCTTTAATTGCAGCGGGAGAGTGCTCGGCTTTTCTGCTCTCACACTGGCTGATCCGTGGGGAAGGCCCTCCTACCGAGGGCCCACATTTACTCAGCGCGCTGGGAGCACCGCAGTTGACTTATAATGGTTGTGACACACAAAAAATAACCTGCAGGGTTGATTTTTCTCCGCTTTTCATTTTGTTAGCCCTTCACTCTCTGCTTGCACTTCTTCTATTCTTGCTGCGGCTGACACAATGGGCGAGTGGGGGGCAGAAATGAAATAATTAAGCGCTGAATGGAAGCGGAGTGAAAGAGAGCTTGGATTGGCATGTGAGCCTCATGAAGGGCCTCTTAACCTGAATATACAGATGACTGTAACAGATCTACTACACTACAGAGATGTGTAATGGGAAGGGAAAGCCCAGCTATATTCATGAGGTGCTCCGCACTTATATAAAAACCAACCAGAGTATTTATCCTCGTGAGTTCTGCAATTAAACGTTTCACTCATCAAGTCCTGTGAAGATTAAATCTCTGATTCCTGCCATGTAAACCTAAACTAATCCCTCCATGTGCTTCTTCCTGCCTCCATGGTGCTCTTTCTCCTTTTCACAAGCACTCACACACAACTATCCCCTTTCTCTTCTAATCTGTATCTGGCATGGGATTCATTTGCCTCCATGTGCAGCTGTGACTGGTTAATTTGAGCTATTACGGGGCACTGATTGAGCTGTGATGGCCACCAAACCCAACATTTTACTATGACGTAGAAAAGAAGAAAACCACATGTACTGTAAATCCATGTGTGCCTAAACCTATTTTATACACTATACTTGTGTTACGAGGAAGTCTTCACTTGTATAGCTTCATAATAATGCTTTAGGTCAAGGGATATTAACTGCTTTTGCACGGTTTTAGCCAAGAAATAGTAAAAGATTCAAGTAGATTCTTCTAGTTTGACCATGGAATAGCTGTTGAAACAAGTCATATCAAAACTACATCCAATCAAACAAACATTGCATCTTTTTTAGATATTTTTTCTCCACACTGTATGAAACTTTCTTGATGGCAAATCTACCGTTTAGTTTTTATCTGATTACATTTTGTACGTTTGAGTATAAATCATGCATCAGAGTCTTGGGTCGCGGCTCCCCTGATTGTTATTTAACCCAGGTGACAACCTGAGGACACGTCAGCAGGGTAAACCAGGACTGAGGCTGTGTCTCCACTGACAAGGTCACTAAACCCTCGCGCCCCGGCTGGTGCCCCCATCATGTTACGTTTTCCCTGCTTTTAACACTTCAGTGACGTACCACTGTGCAAAGACGAGAAAATCAATTTGTGCAAGCAGCTGTTGCGAAAGCAGTGCGCTGTCTGTTCCTGTTGTGCACTCTCTGTGTCAAATTGTTTTCCCCCTGACTTGCAAGGTTGTTCGAGAACAAACTGAAGGAAAGCAAGGAATTTTCTGCTTCGTCTGTGGACACTTTGAGACCGTATTCCTTTTTTTTAAAGCTGAAGTTTAAAAGCTTCTGTAGCTGACATGTAGTACATTGGTCCAATAGGACGTTAGGCATTTACTTTATCTAAAGTCCACACTATACACAGTCTGCCATCTTCTTCAGTGGCTTCATGATTTACTGAACGCAGCAGTACATTTCTCCTTTATTTTCTCTGTAGAAAACAAAATAGAAAATCCACAGATAAAGTGTTTTTCAAGGCTTTGAAACAAACGGCACATTTGTATGAAAATGGTCTTTGTTGTTTTAGTTTTAAAACTGATTATAAATGAATACATTCAGTGGTGAAATGTAACTAAGTACATTTATTGAAGTACTGTAGAGATATATGCAGTCTTTACTCTGTTTTATTTAACCTTATACTTCTGCTCCACTACATTTTGATGCAAATATTTAACTTTTTACTTCGATGTAATATAAAAAACATGATCGATTCAAAGTGATTACACTTTAAAAAAAAATTAAACCTCATAGCAGTATATTACATAGTTTAAATGAGCCCCACTTTACAAAATTAAAAGGCTGATTACATAAATGCATCAATACAAATAATCCAATATTATATCTGGAATAAATAAAACAATCTGAGTGGGTCCATTCTGCATAACGAGTACTTTTACTTTTGGTACTTTAAGTACATTTTGATGCTGATAGTGTGGTATTAGTACTTTTACTTAAGTAAAGGATCTGAATACTTTTTCCACCACTGAATATATTCAGAATAATCCCTTTTTTTGTGTGTTTACTTTATTAATGGATAAATCCTTTTTTAGCTAATGTATTGACACCATAAAGATCAAACTGTGCAGAGTTCAGCCAAGTGGGTTAATGTCCCTGTTCTGGTTGGTATAAACAAACAAAGAAACAAAGCCACAGCCAGGATCAGCTCTAAATCCAGAATACAAATGCAATGCATGCAGTGATACCACAACATATCCTTGGGCCACATTCATGGAACTCTCGTAAATTTGAGCCACGGTAGTTAAATTGGATTCATAAAGTTTACCGCAGCAGAATCACATTACTGCTGCTTTATTGTCAGCTGTGTCCCAGGTGAAAGTCACTGGAAATCAATATTAATGAGACGTATAAGGTTTTAAAACCCACCACGATCAAACATGCATGGAAGTACAATGGATTTGCGGAAATAATCCAAAGTGTAACTGAATTAATTCATCTTGTTTGTATTTTTGATTAAATTGTATGAAAGGGCATGCTTAATTAAGAGCATACAAGGGCTTAATGCCCTCTCTTTTCCTCTGTAGATTTGTATTGTTAAAGTGGTTGTGAATGCAGCTTTGAAAATGTCTGGATGACAAACTAGCCAGCAGGCTAAAAGGTCTCCTACCCCCATACAAACACATTTTCAGGGCTTTTTACGCCGACAAATCTGCTGTCAAGAGACCTTAGGGATCACATTTTGGGGATTGGACATCTGCATGACAACCCTCAGCAACAGAGTGGCCATTATATCCGCCAGTGGCAGTGCTCTAGTTGCATTTCAATGTGAGGCATCTCCATTTTAAGTATCTCTAAGTCCATTTCATCTGAGCTGCTTAGCAGTTAATCAGCTGACAGAAACAGGGCAGAGGAAACGTGTTATCTTGTTGAATTTGTACCTTTTTTTTTTTCCAAGAAAAGCTTTTCCTGTCCTCTCCTTGCAGCTGAGAGGTAAAAATACAACAAAAAAACTCTACTACAACTGAATGACTAATAATAGTTCAAGCATTAGTCACTTCCACTGTGGCAACAGGACCTTCACAAATGAATCTCACAGTGTTTCATGTCCACTTTCATGTCCCTCATTTCATTCAGGAGTCAGTGCATAGAAAATAAGAGCTACATTGTTGTGTGGTTTTGCTTACACCTTAGCACGCCTTGGTTGCAGCAGGATGTAGGATGGACAATTCATCCTACGGCACCCAAAAGTAGAGTCAGGAGGCCGAACAGTGATGATCAAACAGTCTTTAGGTCTATGAGCCAGCAGTGAGCAACAAGGCAGGAGTCAGGACAGAGAAACGGATCAGGAGGGGGAGACAGAATGGTAATTAGACCAGGAACAGAGAGAACACAATATGTGATGAGGTTGACTGTAAACGAGAAGCAGCTTTTGTGGATAGATGACTGGGTCAGGTGACCGAGGCGGGACTCAGTGGTGCCAACTGGTGGACAGGTGTGGAATGACATGAGAGGTTAGTAGCCTGTTTTAATTGGCTTATTGTTTACTTGACTGCTCATTCAAACAACTTCTCTCTCGACGCTTTGTTTTCTTGGGTCCTGAGCAATTAATCCGCCATGACATAGTTGTGTTCCCTAACAGTGCTTGACTATATGTGTAATTCCCAAACACCTGGCTATTTGGGAGCTATTTTGCCAACAATAGCACCTCCTCTGGTCATCAGTAATACACCAACCAAGTGAGAAGTCGATCAGATGAATAGTTGACGAGAACTTCAAAGGACAAACATACAAGCGTCAATTTTTTGGCAGCAACAACAGAAATCCAGACATCAGTGACTACTAAAATCCTTCTTAAAAATAATCATGATCACTGTAGGTAAGGGGTGGTTACATTTAGCCACAAAAAGCACATGGTTAGGTTTAGAAAAAGATAACTTCTTCAGATTTACGGGCTGTCAGACTGGTGGGATATCGGAAAAATGTCATGTCACTGCTGCCTTTTCCTCGACTCATAACTTAACAAATTGCTATAAACTAATCACGTATTCTTACTTGGTTTAAGTCAATTTATCTCCAGTTAAAACACCTTGTTGAATTTCAGCCTGAATGCAAGTTTTTCAGCCTAACATTATTGAAATTGTGCAACTTTTGCTGGGAGAATGAGAAACAAGTTACTGGACAGTGGAGTGTTTAAATGTTTAGGTAGGAAGTGAACATTTTTTAGTTGTTTTCACTGCACCTGCTCTTTGCTCTGCATTGTGTGTGTGTGTGTGTGTGCAAAGCCCCGCCCTCTTTGAAACATGGAGAGGAGAGAATAAAAAAAATTAAATGCAACCAAAGGAATAACAGCAACAAATATAAAGTTAATAGAATAGTTTTATATCAGATTAAAAAAAACGTTGACATCTTTGCCTGTCAACAAAAAAGTTAATCTTTATTGCTGCTCTAGTGCTGCAGGTAGAAACTGAAGCCTCAATTATTTACAATGTTGTATTATATACAGTAATAGACTCTCCATCTCAGCACCATATCTGAAAGAATTCTCCAGAGATTTCCTGCATCATTCTCTGCAGGAAACTGTGTGAACTGGTTGTTTTTTCATGCACATATTTAAACATTATATGTAAAAAAGCAGCTCCACTGAATTGAATTATCGTAGGATGTAAAGATGAAATGTGTTTACAGGAAACAATCAAAGGCTTCCAAGCTTTTCCGTGTTCTCCAGCTAATATATGCTGACTCTGATGAAAGAGCAAGTCTCTTCTCTGTGGCACAGAGTAAACATCACCGGTGAAGCCGCAGACTCATCCGACTTGAGTGGACGCCTCGAGGAAGAAGCGGTATTATTAGATTACCTGTGATGAAGTGACTTAGATGTTATTGCCATCTGCCTGCTTGTTATGAGGTGCAGGTGTGTGTGTGTTTGTTCGGTTTCATCCGTGTCTGCACTTTAATACGTGTGTAAACGTATTAATGTATTAAATTGGCATTGTGAATATGTTATCTTCTTGGAAATCTACAATTACCATCCATGACAACAGGACTTTCTTAGAAATTTCACGCTCCCCTCGTCTTCACAGGTCTAATTCGCCGTCCTCCTGCACCAACCTTCGTCTAATTGCATTTACTTGTTGAAGCAAATCCCATCTGGGAAATTCAATACACATTCTGAATTAATCGTCCTCTCTACATTATGGTTTCAGTCTCCTGGCACCTCTGCTTCACTGTGAAAAATGCATAAATGTGAAGGCAGATTAATTCATAGAAAGATAATATTTTAGGTGGACTGGTGATCTGTTACTGCATTTTTTTTACTCCAAAAATCAGTGTGCTAATGCAGGACTCACAGGAACAACAACAAGTTAATATTCAGAGATAAAGGCCAGTGCTGTATATTTAAACAGGTCACAGCTTCCCTTTAAAGACATGAAGCTTCTGCAGAGACATTTTATGTAAATGTCGACAAAATGAGGCTCAGCTTTGAAGAAATTACAGCTATTGTTAAATACAAAGCAAATGAAAAGAGTAAATGTATGGAAGGAAAGCAGAATGTAAAATGTCTTAAAATAATTAGCCTCAATATCTGTTAGTATTTTTTTAAAGGATATGAAGCTACTCGTGCTTTAAAAAAGAGTAAAATAAATGCCATATTTTCAGATTTTCCCAGATACAACTGATCGCTATTTCTCCACACTATAGGAAGTGACATCACATGTTGACAGCGTGGCTCAGGCACGCCTCCCTGGAAATAAGGAGAGGGGAGATTGCATGAGATAAACCGTGGCAGATTCAGAGGCAGGCGTTGGATTGGCATGGCTGTGTGCAGCTCAGCACTGCGATCTACATCCATGAGGCTCCTGCCTGGACATCTGGATTCTCTCCGCACAGCAACACAGCCTTGATACGGTGCTGGACAGCGTAACACTGAGCTGTGCTGTGTTTTCGCAGCATGTTGCAGGGCACTGGGAGATAGAGAGGGAATAATAAGGGGGGACAACCTTACCACACACTTGAGCGATGGTCCGTGAGCTCCTGTCTCTCTCGTTTCAGACCGTCAGGCTTTTCTACACAGAGACCTGGGACTAATGGAGGGATGCAGTGATGTTGCTCTTTGCTTGTCATGCTTGAATCACAGCTTCATATATCCTTTTGTGTGCGAGACCTCATTGTCTTTGTCTGTCACTGCCGCCGGATCAACTGTGGGGTAGCGTGGCGGACACAGCCCCCTCCTCAACCCCCCTCTCCCTTGTCTGTGCCCCCGCTTTCTCATCACTCCCGGCTCGCTCGTGTCTATTTACCTCTCTTAAGCTACCCTCCCCTCTCGGTTAAGCTCCGTCTTTCTTGCTCTCCCGCTCCCTGCTGCTTACTATCTCCCTCTCTGTGCTCCTTCAAAGCAGGCAGGCTGCTATTCTATCCAAGCAGCTTGCTACATGATCTCCTGGAAAAGGGTTTTCGCCGCTGCTCTGCCTCCTCGCAATTCCTGAGCCCGTCCAGATTTCCATCTCTACCACGGCAGGATGTTCCTTCGCGAGGATTGATCCCCGTCCACCCCCTGTCACTTTCCCCTTCCCCTCCCTTGTCCTGATCTCCTGCCCTCTGACCCTCACCCTCTTACTCTCTACCCCCGCCCTCCCTCTCCTGTTCGTCCTTACCCCGAGCCTCTTTCCCCCATAATTCATTTCACCCTCTTGACCATGTTGCCATGTGTCTGCTGGCTCCAACTTATCCTCATCTTGCTGTCCTCTGTCTTATGGACCCGGGGGGAAAACTGCCCAGCGACCTGCCTGTGCCCAGATCCTCACACTGTGGACTGCAGCGGCCGTGGGCTGACCCGTCTACCCAGTGAGATCCCCTTGGATGTGCGCAGGCTGTTGCTGGCTGACAACTGGATACCCCGCATCCCCTCGGACTTCCTGGTTCTGTACAGTGACTTGGTCTACCTGGACCTCCGGAACAACTCCCTCTCCCACATCGAGCCGGGGACCCTCAGCACCTCTTCCAGGCTGGTCTTCCTGGACCTGGGCAGCAACAATCTGACTGAAATCCCTAAGGGCACTTTTGGGGAGTCTCGGAGCCTGATCAAACTACGGCTGGGCAACAACCCGTACCTGAGCATGGTGAACGAGGATGCTTTCCTCGGCCTCACCTCTCTGAGAGAACTGGAGCTGGAGCGTAATGCGCTGTCAACGCTACAGGTGGGGGCGCTGAGTCAGTTGCCCTCCCTGCGGGCGGTGAGGCTAGAGGGCAACCCCTGGGTGTGCAACTGCAACTTTGCCAGCCTGTTCGTGTGGCTGATGGAGAACAGGCACAAGCTTCCAAATGGTAAGTCGCAACATCTGAGGAGCGTTTGCTTTCCATGTGCTTGACCTAAATAAAGCGTATCTGAGCACAACATACAACAGAATTATTGCAAATCCATTGCCATAACACTGCTCCAGTCTATTTCTGTTTTCCCAGTAGGAGAGGGAACCCCCTCCCTCCCCCTTGGTCTAATTTTATCTCTTTCTTCCTCCACTCCCATAGCATAATGTGTGAGACTGTGAGTATGTAATATGAGACAATAGCACTTGTTTGAAAGCGAAAGCTACAAGAATGCTTTGTTCAAAATGCAGCGTTGTCCAATATTTTCCAGTTCCACATTTCACCATGCATATAAACAATGACCTCTATCCTGCGTGGTAGTCGAAATCGATCAATTTGCCGCTTATATTTATATAATACTTATTTATATAACACCTGCCATTTGGTGGACACTGTAATTCAGCAATGTTATCAATTATTTTATCCTACACCAATGGAAATCAACCCCCTTCTCCTATTCTGCCTTTCCGCTCTGTCCATGTGAATTTTTAGGCCCATACTATAGACTCTGTCTACCACTGTGATTCAGCCTGGAGGGCTGAGTTAGATAACAGGGCTGAAGTTTTGGTGTGCTTGAGTGTGCAAGGCAATCTGAATGTGTGCATGCAGAGGCTGAGGAGCAACACAAACAAAGGGGATCACTATGTCCCTTTAGAAGTATTATACGATCTGCTTACATGCAGCTGATTGGCTGCAACGTCCAAAGCTACTGAGTGCTGCGGGGGGCTGTGAGATCTGTCCTGGATACAACACAAACCATCACAATAGCTCAAATCTGATTTTTTTTTTATTCCGAAAAAAAAAAGAAAAAAGATTGAATTTATTCCTTGTTGTCATCGTTCATACAGAAGCATGAAGGTTTTTACCGAAGGTCGGCCGTATGTATATGAGTATAAATGCCCTCACAGAGGACACAGACAGCAGTTATCTCATAAGTCCAAGCCAGCACGTGGGAGCAGAGGAGACAAAAATAAACAGATCTGACAGTTCAGCCACACATGACTAGTAGCTCAAACTGTTATCATATTCACATCAGAGTGCCGAGTTGACGTATTACATGATTTTGTCTTAATCTAAGAATTTAATATGAATGTGGCTCACAGTGTTGTGGCTCACGCACAACACAAGGATGTTCAAGGTGTATTTTAGAAAACATAACTCAGTGTTTAAATGCAGAACACAGTGTTTGGGTACAGGGTGTTATGTATAAAGGTGCACAGATAAGGAGTGGGCACATTTATACCTGTCACTGTTCCAAGGTTCTTTGGGGTGTGAGATGTTGACCCGTGTACACACAAGAGTTTTTTTTTAGTGGTGGAGTAAACCTCAGTTAGACATCAAAGCTTCTTCGTGCTGTGATCGTGATATAGCAAATTGTAATTATGCAAAAGATTTTATAACAAAAATGGTAATTTTTCAATTTGCAAATTGAAATGGAAATCTCAAAAGCCTCACAAGAGCTTTAACTCAACTCCCTCGGACTAAAAAAAACAATCTGGCTGCTGCAAACTGCTGACAACTCCAAAAAGCGAACTCCTTATATACATTTAGGCCATCTTGTTCTGTGCTATTGATACTGCTTTCACTTCCCTCTAAGGGCTTTCTGCATTTGCCCCAAAAAACAAGACAAGTTTGGGCCTGTGAGGACACAAAGTTGATAAACTGGCAAGAATACCTAATTCCCCCCAGTAACAGGCTGCAAATGCATTAATCACGGCTTCTAAGTGTTGTCAACTGCAAGGCATAATGAATTGCATTAGTAGTGCTGGCCAGGCAGACATCAACAACAAAGAAGAAGCCAAAGGCCTGGCCAAGCTGCCGGCATGGCTGCCAACTGGCCCCGGTGTATACACACACTCAAATTGAGTTAGTAATGCGTATCTCACTTCATATGCAGCTCTTACATCCCCATCAGTGAGTGTTTGCTTTATGACCCAGAGACAGGTCCACCTGCTCACACACAACACACACATACATGATTGTTTGTATGGTCTACAGTTGCTCTTTTGTATTATTTTATCATTTTCTTTGGCCAGTAAAAGGTGTCTGCGATGTACTTTGTAATGCTAATGAAGCAGGACGATTGGATGACAAATAACATTTCACCAGAAGGAATAATTATTACTTTTCATCTGAGACTCTGCAAATAAGTTCTGCAGCAGGTCAGAGGGGACAAAAACATTCATTGAACTGAAAATATCTTCAAAGACATTTTGTCTTCCTCTGTGTATTATTTATAGAAATGTTGCTTTATTTATTTTTTTACTGAAGGACAATCAAAAGTGCGTTCAACTGCCAAGTACTATTGACAATGAAATGCAATGTTTTTTGCTTCTATTTGTAACTCCTAATGCAGTGTTTGGAACCAGCCTCCAGTTTTCCTGCTTGTAGCTTTCTCGACTGCTCAGACTTGACACTTTGCTGACTTTGGTCCCAAGAAATACACTTGCAATGACTAGTTGCATATCAAGCAATTGTCCCTTTGCAAAGCCCCGCCCTTTAGCTGCAAACCCTGCAGAAAGATCATCTTAATTTTGGAGAAGTGAAAAAAATAATTTCAGAGATAATCAGACAGGAGGGTCTAATATGTGATCAATACATCCAGGATGTCAAAGTGACTAAGCAACATCAACAGATCACAGTGTAAAAATGAAGCACCTCATCTGGTGATTGATGCAGTAAAATAAATATGCTTTACATTTACAGTGTTGCTCCTTCTGGGAAACTTTGCCAATTTCCAGATGAATGTTGCTGGTGCCCCTCCATGCCGCAGAGTCTGGGTAGTGTCTGGTCTGTGGTATAAATTACTCAGACTCATATTATTATTACAGCAACAGATAACTCATTGAATTTTTACGCTGCATATGAAGAACCACATGCACACAAGGAAACATTGTTTCTCCCAACACTGAGTTGTCGTTCACAGAGGGTTTGCTCTGGTTAGCTAACGGCTAACTGTAGCTGCAATCAGCTACTCCAGTTATTTACAACACTAGCACAGGAGGTTTGGACGGCTGGGTGGAGGAGGTTTTCAAGCCCGGGGGAGAATGCTGATGAGGGATGGCATCGGCTGGGCTTTTGATTAGGAGTCTACTTGCTTTGAAACATTATACTCTTCCATTTTATAAAGCCTGGTTGTATCTCTGCAGCTTTTTTGGTGAAAGTTCTGCAAAAGACGTGCAATGCATGACTCTGCATTGACACTAATATTGTAAAGTAACTTATTACTTTCTGTGAGTGAAACCAGGATATAGGATATATTTCATTTAGGAAAGTAGATTTAAAGTTTAAAGTGGAAAGTGCTTGCATTTGACACTGAAATTCCTTGGGTCCTCAGCAATAGACCCTCCGAGTGTGAAGTCGATCGGATGAGCATTTGTTGAGAAAATTGAAGGACAAACATACAGACAAAGACATGATAACATGTGTATTATTTTTTAAAAATCTGTCACCTCTTAAATTTAAGACCAGATTATCGAAATCTTAGAAGTTTTCCTCACAAAACCCCTGATTTATCAGTTCTAACAAATATTTCCTGTAACCTTACCTTTTCTATTCTGCAGGGACATCTGTAGTGCTGTACAGATGACTGCTAAACAAACAGGAGGTATCAGGGGGATTATAGTGAGTGAGTCACAGGCAGTTGTTTCCTTCGTCCCCCTAAGTGCAAACTTCCCAACATGTCCGTTTCACACATGCAGGCATCATGCTGCCAGTCCTAATTACCATAATGAGTGAGCTCTCCATCATGGAAAAATGCGATGACCTATTCCCCGGAACGCCGTGTTGGAAGTGGGTACAAAATAACAGATGGACTCTCATTAGTGAATGAGGTTGACTTGATAAGCTTTTCAATATGTATCAACTCTAACGACCATTACCAGTGTGGGTGTTTCAACTTAATATCTCATTCATCATAGAGGAAATCAATTACAGAGGCAGGAATTACTCTTTAAACTGTACATCAGTGTGTTTTTTCCGTCTGTGTGGGTGCTGCTGCATCCTCATGTCTGATTCATCATACAACAAATCAGTTAGCAGGCCAGAAAATTACTGTTTGAATTCAATGTGAGTGTGGCCTCTCTTAAACCAAGAGCTCCACCAATATATTCAAAACATATTAAGACTGAAGCTTCAGCAAACAAAACCCTGAATCCCAATTTCACACTGCAAACTGAGTTCAGTACTTATTCTGTATGCAGTGAGTTCAAACTGACAGGTGGAGAAGAAGGAAGAGGGGTAAAAAGTAAAGAAATATTGTAAATAATAGTTAGAAACTCCAGGAGCAATTTAGAAAATAAAAGCTCGTAAGCAAGTAAGAATAAAATCGTTGGAAAACATTTTCTTGTGTCCTAAATAGTCGTTACGTTTCAAGACAGTATTGAATTGATGATACACAACTTATCATTTCCTGTTAGTAAAAAAATGGTACATTCATTTCTTACGATACCTAAAACTAATTTATTATACTTATTATAAAAGCATTAGTAGGTAAAATAAATTTGGGACACGTGATTTGCATGTTTGCTCTGTAAAGCTTTTAGTTTTACACCACTGGGACATTTGTGGGTACCAACAGATTCCTCAGTAGCATTAATTTGGCTTCCGAAGCCACAGGAAGTCATGACTTTAAAAAAAGAAATATGGCACCAGCAGAATAATTAAACAGAATCTTAAACTAATTAAAAATTTGGCGATAAAACATGACAAAACTGCCCTGCTATTTTCGAAGTCATCCTGAAATCTGAGTCTGCTTCCCGCTGCGATGGCCTGCATAATGCAGCAGCTGCCGAGCTCGTGCTGTAAACCCAATTCCCATTCCATTTTTCACATCCTGATTTCCCCTGTGATTTGTGAAGTGCACAAAGCAGCACACTCCTCTGTTTGCATAAGTTTGATTACTGCAGGTCAGCATGATGAGTGGGCGAAGATGCCTTAAAAAATTCAGGACTTTTTTGGGATAGAAAAGAAAACTCTGTGCGGCACACGGCCAGGTTTTCATGCTCGACTCTTCTGTTTGTGTTCTTTGAATAACATTTTTAAGTTTTTAAGCCACCAATCAGGTGCATAAATGTTTCACCGGCGGGATGAGTGTAAACATGATCCACTGCTGTCTCCAGTGCTCTTGGGTTAAGGATGAACAAAGGCCATGTATAATTCAGAGTGACACAGTTCTACGGCACATTGGCCGGGGTAATTGGAGCCCGAGCTGCCTGCAGGGCAGGGCAGGCCAACTCCCATGAGAGACTGAGGCTGAAGCCCGTCGTGGCATTGCTATCGACACTAGTCACGACCTGAACAGTTTCACTACAAAGTAGCAGTTCATGTGACGGGGTCAAAGTCTGAATTTTCCTCCGCAGACTATCGAGTTGCTCCCCAGAGACCTGTAAGCACACAGCAGGGGCAAAAATATGAGCGCGCAGCACACACATGATGCCATATGGCCTCACACGACATTACTTTCTATCTTTACGACCCATGGGTATGTGATGAGAAAATATCCATTCCATTAACACAGGCTGACAGCTTCTTTTATCTTGGCCTAATTTAATGTTTATTTAAAGTTGGGATGTGAAAGAGAGAGAGAGAGAGAGAGCAGAGAGTGAATAGGTGGACAGAATTACACAGTCTGATAGCATCAGCTGCTGCACGTACAGAAGCAAAAAGGGATAATCTGCCAGTGTCAGAAATAAAAGGTGAGAAGCCAAAAGGTTTATTTCACCAGCCGCGTGCAGGATTGTAGATGATGGATCCTTTCCTGTCTTCCTGTGTGGTCGAGTGTGAAGCATAAATTTCTCCGACCTGCATTTTCAGCTGTTTCCTCGTGATTAATCGTGACGGCAGACACACTTTGCTTTTTATTTTATTGTGATGAAAATGTGGAAAGTCTCTCGTATTTGGGCCTCGGCTCGTTTCTCAGTGCGAGTTTGTGCTTTTTTGATGAGACCTTTTCAACATGCCCGTGGTCCGGTGATGTCAGCGAGTCTGCACGCAGGAGGAATTCCCTCCTGAATGATTCACCCTCACCCCACTGTCACATGAACGCTTGTCATTTTGTGCATTCACAGCACACATATTCTCTGTACTCCCACTCTCGCCCTCTTCTAGAACGATCCTCACATAATTTTCCCTTCAGATTTCCCTCCGACTCTTTCTTCCTGTGACTGAATAATTCTTCTATCTCTCTGTAATTATGTCTGCCTGGTTCTTTTTACATCTACTGAGTATTGGACTTGAGTGGGACATTCGTCTCATTTAATAAAGCAGGGAGGGGACAGTTGTGTGAGTCATTATCAAACTGGATTATTTAGGGGCACTGTCTAGACACGGGTGGGTTGGGAACAAGTGGAGACTTGAGCATGAATGCCAACTCCTGCAGGAGTCTGCAGATGTAAGATTTAGGTGATTTTGCCGTCGCGATTGGTGCAGAGATCAATCTGGACAGACAGTGTGGTGTTGAGGGAGGGAGGAGAAACAAGCCTCCAATATCAGTCTGTCACCGCTAGGTAGATCAATCACGGCCCAGACAGCAGATAGCCTATCCCCTCGGCTGGCTGTAATCCTAAATGTAATCCATCAACTGTCCGCGCCAGGAGCGTAACATAGCTGTGTGAGCCGACATACCTGATAGTGTTCGGCCCTGATTTGTGTTACATTATGGTATGGGAGTCTGTTCCAGCAGACACACTTTTTTTTTTGTGATCATAGTGGTGAACTTTATCAGCTTAAGCTCAGATTGACCCACTGTGGCTTTTATTAAAAAACTGTCACTCACTGAGATACTGAGTCCTTTATCCTCAAATATGAAATATTTTCCTTTTTCTTTACTGTTATGTTCAAAATCTGAATATTTTTTAATGCCAAGTAGGTAGAAGGAATATGCTGTGGTGTGCTGGTGCAAAAGAACAAATATAAATATAGATTAAAGGATTTTGAAAAATATATTAAATATATTAAACAGTAGAAACAATATGTACAAATGTGGAGTTATTACAATGAGGGAAGGAGCTGTTCCATCTGTTTTTAAGTGCCGCAGTGAGTTGAATGAAGTCTTAATTAATTAGATTTTAATAAAAAAAACATTAACATTCAATTAACAGCTTTCAATTTTAGGTTTTGGTGAACAAAACCCACATGTAACCTTCAATAAAAACATAAAATCACAGGCACTCAAGTCTGATCCACATCATTGCTGAATGACACTGAATAAAACCTGAAGGCGCCAAATAAAGTCAAACAGTAAGTTCTGCATCCTGTTACATAAATGTTCAAAATTAAACAATATTCCCATCCTAACATTGAGATGTGTTCTGGGTAATACAAAAAAATGTACACAGTTTATGTAAATAAACAATGTGAAGCTCCAAATCTGTGACATCTGTGCACATAATAAAACAAAACTCAGAGTGTAAACAGCCGACAGATTAAAGGAGATGGCTGCCAGGACAAAATTCAGAAAACAGTTGGCTCAAAAAAAGTGTGTTTGAATGTAGGAAATGTACATTTTAGCAAAGCAGCATTAGCAGCTGTTTGTCAGTCAGCCTGCATATATACTTTGCTCTCTTCCTTGGCAGCTATAGGTCCAGTGTGTGTGTTGTCTGCGCAGGTTGGGGGAGGAATGGAAAGTAGCCTACATACAGTGTGTTGTGTGTAACTTTAGAGCGAACTGGAATCAGCAGAAGATGATGTGTTGGAACATTTTCAGTAACTGTCATTATAATTAGTGGGTTTTAGCCTTTCACTATATTCACACAGTAAAAGTAGGATATGTAAAATAACAGAACCCTTTATTTATTTGGATTTGGGAGCATTAAACTATTATTATTATTTGATACTGTAGTAGTTACCCTCATTGCAAGCCTTCCAGTTACACATGGCAAATGCAAATTGTGCCTAAATGAGCTATTTTTATAGTGTGACATATTTGTAGTGGGCTGTTAACAAACCAGCGAGCAGAATGGCTCAGTTTTAATCAGCTGAACTGATGCACAATAATGGATTCCTCTGCAGCCACTTTGTTTACATTCTGATCATTTTCTGTCCTCAGCGGGAGATATAAGTGTCAAAAATATCCCTGGAATGAACATTTTCATAGCTGTTTTTAAACTGTAGGCCATGTTTGTCAGCGGATTTTAGTTTGACATAAAGCAGCTCAGTCAAATAAAGAAAAAGCACATCCCTATCAGCCTTAAGCTTCAGTTTATATCTCCTAACTGAGGTCACATCCACGAAGCCTCGACATCCTCCGTCACTGAGAGTTTGTCACACACAAGCTTGTAATGCTGAGAAACTATAATTATGGTGTTTGTTCCAGAAGATTCCACTTATGGCCTAACAGCACAGCTGTTCAGTAATCCCCCCCTTTTGTCAGGCGGTGTAATAAGCCTGTGTGCCCTATTGTGTAATTTTAGTTCTTAACTGCAGCAGTGAAGCTCCAGTGGAAAGTCATTATCGCTCCTGGAAAATCCTGAGAAACGCTGTTGTGGGGTTCAGGAAATGTTCATTTGTATCTAAAACAATGTAAAATATATGAAAATAGACACCCATAACTTAGGTTTAATATGGTATAAGCACATATATCCAGTGGTGTAACGTAACTAAGTACATTTACTCAAGCACGGTACTTAAGTACAATTTTGAGGTACTTGTATTTTACTTGAATATTTTCATTTATTTGACTTTTTATTTGTACTCCACTACATTTCTGAGGCAAATATTGTACTTTTTACTCCACTACATTCAGCTGACAGCTTTAGTTACTTTTCATGTTGAGATTCAACATAAAACACCATCAATACAAAGTTAAAATTAGACTTTTTTTTCACATCAAAACCTCATAACAGTATATTAAGTAGTTAAAATGAGCCCTAGCTTCACAAAAAATAAAAGGCTGCTTACATAAATGCATCAAATTATTATTTCGATTATATAAAGACAATCTGAGTAGTTCCATTCTGCATAATGAGTACTTTTAGTTTTGATACTTTAAGCACATTTTGATACTCTTGTACTTTAACTTCAGTAAGTTTTGAATGCAGAACTTTTACTTTTAGTGAAGTAATTTGTACTTTTACTTAAGCAAAGAACCTGAGAAATTAAACTTTATGTCTTCATGCAATATTGTCCTGTTCACTAACTCAGTTTTTATCATATTTGTAATCATCCCATCAGTCCTGCAGAGCCCATGTGTTAACGAGGATCTTTACCGTCCCAGATGTTGTTAATCAAACATCTAGGACAGGCAGGAGCGTCTCTAAGGCAAAGGCCAAGTCTCTGAATTGACGGGTTACTTTGCAATACGATAAGTGCACTTTGAATATGAATATAATCCGTTTATCTCATGCACGAACAGACGGGACAGTTGCTCCAATATATTGGATTTTCAGAAGTTTCCTTTGTAAGATGTGTGGCTGTGACACTAAATGTGAATTTTGTGTTTCCCACTTTAACTGCTGTTGGAAACTTATTAGAAAAACTTCAGTGAATTCTTCCTCTTTCTCGATACTCTATTTGCAGTTTCCCCCCCGTTCTCTCCTTCTTATGTCTCATCATTCAACAGTCAGCTATTTACTGGAAAGGATTTATTCTGTCCTCGTGTGTATGAAGTCCAAGGTCCGATCCCACCAAACGCTGTGAGAGAAGTTGAAAATGTCACAGTAAAAATAACTCTTCACTAAAAAGCCCTGCTGAGTCAAAATGTAATTTGGAAACTGAACTGATGATTTTAAGAGTGTGAGCCATATGGTTGGTTATGCAACACAATTATTAGAACATAAGATTTAAAACAAAACAGTTTCAGCTCACAACTGTCACAGACGGGATGAACATCTCCAAAGTCCTGTGCTCTTGTGTGTAAGCCTCTTTGGGAGACTTGCATGATACTCAGACTGAGCCGTGTTTATCACAGTAGGCTATGAATTTGTTTTGATACACACAACATACGGTAGACATGCTTTACGAAGAATCGTGCCAGGAACCAGTGTGCTCTTCTTTGGCTCACCAGGATTGTTGGTGTTGGCTCGTAATCAGTTTGGAGCCTCATTCTTGATGCTGGGTTTACTGTGACTCACTTAATGTGATCCTGATCCAAGCTACTGGAGGTTTTCTGTGGAGTTTGTCCAACATGCACTTGCTATGTGTGATGGTTCCTGCGGGCCTGGTTATGGCCTGTGTGTGTGATAGGAACAAGGCTCAGTAGGTTGACATTCAACCACAAGGTCGGGGGTTCGATCCCTGTCTCCTCCTGTCCAGTGGAAGAAGTATTTAGATCGATCACTTAAGTAAAAGAACTAATACCACACTGTGAAATGACTCCACTACAAGTACAAGTCCTGCATTCAAAACTTTCTTAAGTAAAAGTACAAAAGTATCGGCAGCAAAATGTACTTAAAGTATCCAAAGTACTCATTATGCAGAATGGTCCCACTCAGATTGTTATATATTTATTCTAAATATATAATTAGATTATTTGTATTGATGCATTTTTGTAAGCAGTGTTTTCATTTTGTAAAGGTAGAGCTCATTTTAACTACCTAATATACTGTTATGAGGTTTAATTTGAAAAAAGTCACTTAAAATCACTTAAAATTAAAATTTTTCATGTTAAATATCGACCTGAAAATTAACTACACCTGAGCTAAATGTAGTGGAGTAAAAAGTACAAGATTTGCCTCAAAATGTAGTGGAGTAGAAGTATAAAGTTACATAAATTGGAAATACTCAAGTAAAGTACAAGTACCTCAAAATTGTACTTAAGTACAGTACTTGAGTAAATGTACTTAGTTACATTCCACCTCTGCTCCTTTCTACACGAGCAAGAACTTTAAGTTGCTCCGGCAGGCCAGTGTCTTGTATTGGTGTGTAAATGTGTGTGAGCTGACGAATGAGAGGCAAATTGTAAAGCACTGTGTCCGGTATAGTAGAAAGACGTGATATAAATGTAGTGCAATTATTGTGTATAAAAAAAGATCACAAATGAGGTCACACTGGTTCCATATATTAATGTGAATTCTTCTTCCAAAGCAGGACTTGGACTTGACATTATCATGTAGGAACAAAAGTTTACAGCTGGTGACATTTTTTTTTATTATTTCTCATTGTCAATAAATAAACAAAAATAATAAATCCCCTGAAAAAAAAATACTACTCATCCTGACTCATTTCTCAGTGACATCAACCTCCAATCTCGTCCAAAGACTCTTAAAAACACATAAATGAGCCAAACGTTGCACTGGGAAACACGTTATTTTGGATCCCACATGCTCAACAGAACACTAAATGTTTATTAGTTCGCAGCAGGAAATAGTCCCCACTAAATGCACAATTTGCTCCTTTTCAGTAATGATTGTTAACTACAATGCCCAGATATTTTAGGAAATCGTTTGGCCTTTCATTTCAGTTTAAAATATTAAAGTAATTTTCAAAACTCCCTGCAAAAATTAAGATGACTTGGGAATTGAACGCATTATTGAGTTTAAGGGAAATGTATGTAATGCCCCCAGTGACACTATCACTTTTAACAGAGTCTATAAATAAAACACCACCAAGAAAACTGGTTTCCCTGTGTGTACGTTTGGTATTTTGATGTGCGCATGTTTGTGTGTATATCTTGTGTCTGCTAATTGAATGTTAGAGGAAATGTGAGAATCTGTATCTTGAATTAAGGGATTAGTGTCACTAAGTTTTATCGAGCTCTTAAAGAGTTCAGTTACAAACCTAATTAATACTGTAGGGAGTCAATCGGAGCAGCATGGAAACCAATTCCATGCCATCACTAATTTCCATGATTTCTTTTTCCATTGTCACGTAACACTTTTGAAGCTTTTTTTTTACACATATAACAAGGTTTTACACATTAACTAATACAATGACTTTATTTCAGTGTTACTGCATCGTAAATTGAATTTTATACATCCGTATCTATTTATATTAACATCTTATAATACATTCAAATGCAGATTTAATTCAGAATTAATGTATTTTGTTGAATGAAGATGATTGTTTCGGATCATATTACATCCGTATGGTAACAAAAGCATGTTGCAAATTGTGCTGACTGTTGAGCAAAGACCCAGAATTGATGCACTGCCAAGTGTGTGCATTTGCATGTGCAGTATCAGTAGAAGTAGCCGCCCACATTGCAAGGCTTCATCTCTTCCCACCTATAAGCTAACATTCACATCAATATGTCTAGTTTTTCCCATACAGCACATTGCCAATAAGAAGCTGACTGTATAGATGATCATCTGAAGTGCTTGTGATTCTGTATATGTGATCCATTGGCGTGGAAAAGCATTGCAAGTGTTTAATTACCGCAAAGGTTAACAAAGTCAGTTAAACAAGCTGTAGCTTGGGTGGTAGTATCAGAGTCTGGATCATATACATGTTTAACCATCCCTCTATTGATCCACATCTCATTTGTAGTCACGAGTAGAAAAAGTCGGCTCACAGCGAGACTCGTACCCTTGAAATACAATACGCCACAGCCGCTGTCCTCTTCCATTTAAATCATGTCTGAACAATAAACTACGTGGAAGTGACAGAGACAGAGACGTGGAGAGCAGCGCTCGCTGATTTATCATACTTTCATCGTGAGATGAGTTTGGTCAAGGTGCCCCTGTCTGAGAGGCTGCCCCTCACGGGTACACCAGTAAATTTCTGACATGCAACCAGGAGTCATATTTAATGAGGATGTGTATTCTTGGAGATGTGCCTTGTGCAGCTAGCAGCTGGACTTCAAATGATTTAGATGGATGTTTATTTCAGCCTCCAAACCATGGACAAGAGATGCAGAAGCACAGAGGTTACCATGCACTGCACCAAAAACACACAAAGAAAGCCACGAACGGTACAAATGAAATTATTCTAAGTGTTCTCTATATCGTTAACAGAGACTATGCACTTGCAGTATCACTGTGCTTTGCAGTTTCTTAGTATTTCGACTTTATTTCCACAGAACCTGCAGTCATGCTGTGGGTGGGTGTACTGTATACACAGTGCAACTTCATCTCATAAGTGAAGACTTCTGATTGACCTTTCAGTTATTAAATCAGCTCCCACTCTTAGGAGAAAATACTGCATTGCTCCGTTGAATTCTCATCTTTTACAACACAACACTTTCTGAATTAAATATGTGCATACCAACAACGACACCTTGCAAAATGTGCACTGTGATCACTTCAGACCTGTGACCAGGTGTGGGCTGTGTAAGCTATGTCTCTAATGAGCAAATATGCATTACCTTAGATTCTAAATCTTTGGGGAAATAAACGAGTTCTTGTATTTGTGGAGTGCAGACGGCACAGATGTAGCTGCACTTGCTGTTTGTTCTTCTATATGATGTCATTTTTGAGTGGCTGCCATGAGAATACATTCATCTGAAAGTCCATAAATATGACATTATTTACTGCAACTCAGCATGTCTAGTAAATCTGTCTAATCTTATTTCCTGTTTGACTGCAGGGGTGGAAGGCATGGAGTGCTCCCTCCCCATGGACGGCCGGCGTGTATCCCTGACCCAGCTCTCCAAGGACAGCTTCCGTGAGTGCCAGGCCACGCTGACTCTAACAGACCTGCTCATCATCATTTTCTCTGGCATCTCGGTGTCTGTGGTGGCCATCATGACAAGCTTCTTCCTGGCTTCAACTGTTCATTGCTTCCAGCGCTGGAGCAAAGGCACCAAGGGGGATGAGGAGGAGAGTGAGGAGTGAGGCGGGTTTAGATGTTGAGGGCCTGCGCGGTCCTGGAACTTAAACAATGAGAGGACACCGCGGACAGTGTGTGCTACATGTGACAAGATTCATGCTGCCTCCTCCCTGGTGGACACCCAGGACTGTTGAACAGTAGGATTTGCCCTGATACGGTTGCAGTTGTTTTCTTTGCACATGAGATACGGTAACAAGGGACATTCCCAAGGAATGAGCCAGTAAAAAGTAGTGAGTGCCCTGCTCCACTTGCAAAATGATATTATAGAGATCGTATTTTTGGCTGTGAGAGCCCGTGGTCATCTTTTATGGCTGCTGGCTCTTGGCTTAATGTCGTAGGCCCTTCATAAATATAGTGAGGCTAACACCTTTATAATGAAAGAGTAAAAGATTAAGAAAAACAGAAGTGTTGCTGCAGTGCTGTCACATTAGTATTAGACAAGGTGATAACTTCTCCATGTGTAATCACATTAGGCTGAAATCCTGAAACATCAAAGTTAGGGCAAACCTTAAATGTTTTTCACGGGGCTTTAAATGTGTAGGGCACAATCTGTGATCCCATTAAAAAAAAAAAAAAGAAATCATGTTGACCCATGACCTCAGTAATAACCTGCCTATAACATGATATGCTGGCATATCCTGCCATTTACAGTGTCTTTTTCGGACAGCCTCGCTCACATTTAAAAGTGGTTCACAAGCCATTCCTGTTGGCAAATACTGTTGTTCCTTCAGCATGTAAAATTAGACAGAGGTGTTAGTGGAACAGGACGGATTGGGATAATGGCAAGGTGTTACTGTAGGTAGCTGATGTGCTGTAGGCAGGAAGAGCTCCCAGTGGCTCTACACATTGTTTCAGCAGTATATTCATTATATAATCATGAATTTATGTACAAAAGAAAAACAATGTACAGTCAAACAAACATATAAATCAACAAGATTTACTGTCTGTTCCTTAGATTGATAACTGTGACCTGTGTAGAAAGATAAAAAATAACAGTATAATCTTGAAAATTATGGCAAACACGGTATTAAAATAGAATCTAAGTAGAACTATTGTGTCAAATAACACACTTTATATGGTGAACCTAATTTTGGCAAGCCCCTAATTACAATATGTAGACTGGTTTAGTCTTCATCTGCCAAAGATTAGGTTTAGGTGAAGGAGAGATGCATATAAGGACTTTGTTGTGGATGTTATTTAGTGAGGTAGGGATAGCTCCTTAACAGAAGGCAGCACTATAGCCAAATCACGCTTTGTATACACATATTATACTCAAACAGTTATGGTCTCCAAAGATGAGCGTTTTCTCCTACAACCAGCTGTCTTACTTTGCTTCAAACACGGCAGCCTTTAACAGTCACTCCAGAACAAATAGTTATTCACTCTCTGAGGGTGGTGGGAAACAGATTCGTCTCTCTATGAATAATTTTTGTTTTCTTCCAGAAATTATACATCATGGACTCTCAGCTCTCCTTTTACTAAACATCTTCCACTATATTGTCGTAAAGCTGCTGATTTGATACACTGGAAAAGTCTCTTATTGTATAACAGCATCTGCATTCACACGAGCAACAGTGCAGTACAATCTAAATTAAATAAATCGGCGCTCTGGACCTTATGGGTTTCTGATTATTTGCATTTGGTATGTTTAAATCCTGCTCCATTAGGATCTGGAATGCTCATAGCTGGAGTATTATTTCCACCCCCAAAAGCTAAGGTATGTTGCATTGCTTCTCACATGCTTGTAAGGCATGAATAATTCAGCGAAATTGAGATATGAACCAGAAAGAATGTCAAGCCTCTAAATGCAAACAAGCAGGGGATAGAAAAACAGCCATGAGTAAATAGAGTTATAATTTCTGCGTGGTTAACAAAAGGAATTCCAAATGCCTGAGTCCCTCATGAACAAGTCGTTACCCCGGATGTGCGGCATTGTGAAGCACATTCTGCAGAAAGGACAAAAAAATAAATATAACCGTATATTTATTTTACCATTCGTATCTGTATCAATGAAAGCACAACAATTTCACAATTCTACTACACTCTTTTAAGGGAAGTGTCGCATCACGTGTTGGTTCCATCCTGTAGGTTGTCACAGTATGTTTTCATTAATGTGTATTGTTACATGTTGTGTTTAAAATGCCACATCCTTATAAACAGTGTACAATTTGTGATTGTATGGATGTTGTGTTTCTGCCAGAATTCAAATGGCAACTGATTTGAATTTGAGGACGAATTCGCGGCACAAGCCCATTGGAAATGAATATCCATTTATAACCAGCCAATTGACCTTTTGCTAAGCCCCTCCCCCAAAAAACAACTGTCCAATCATAGCTCAGTAACTGCAGGTACGTCAGCAGGTGTGTCTAGCTGTGCGTTGACACTAAACTTTGCGTAAATAATATCCTCTAATCCAACCTCCATTTTTCTGTTATGGCAGTGAAGCATTTAAAATTTGAAATAAAAAATAATACCCCAAAGAAAACCATTGTACTGCTTTTCAAAGTAGGCCATGCAACCCACCTAGCATTTTAATGATATATATATTTTTATTTCTTGATATCGTAGTATGGGGCTTTGTTTACACGTCTTGTACAGGCATCAACAACTGGTAAGCATGCTGATGTTGATCTGGGGTATGTAGCGTTAGCCTCAGTCTTTAAGCATGATATCATGCATGCAGCAGTCAAGTAAGACCTTTTTACAGGGTTCTAATTTTAAAATGTGTCAGAAGGAAACATTAAAAAGTTAGCGGGTGGCTAGTTTTGCATAGCCAGGCCTGTCTCTATAGCACTGTGTTTTCGCTGGAGTATGATCTAGCTGCATCCGTTAGCGGGAAAAATATGCTCTGGCTAAGCATTAGCATTAGCTTACATTAGCCGGCTACACTTCTTTCTTCATTTTAGCTAATAACACTGTCTGGCATTGGCTAGAAATTGAAATTCTGTTTTTGTTTAATTCTCTGTGGATTCAAAGACTAAAAATGTCCACAAATTTGATGGTAAATCTGCCACCATTATCTTTCTAAGTTGCTACATTGTGAGCAGGGTTAGCTTGACAGCAGTAACAACAGTAGCTAAGGAGGGCGGGGCTTAGCAAATGGTCAATTGTAACATTGGATTTTTTAACGGTCCCAAAGGGCAATGCCAATGAATTTCATATTTAATGTCTGCCATTCTGTTTGGTCAATTTTAGTTAAAATCACCTACAATTGCTCCTAGCCAGAGTGAAGGAGCCCACAGTTAACATGGAGGGAGTGAGTATGGAGGCATTCAGGGACTAAGTTCCCAACAAAAAGGTACAAAACAATTTGATTTTGTTCTCATGTTCGTAATACCACAACAGAAGCTAAAGAGGATGCATTAGGTTGAGATGTTTTCTCCTTTCCAGGTGAGCTTTCTTAAGTGATATCTGAAGGTGCAGACTTTAGAAAAGGAATCAGAGGGAAAGTTTTTATACATATCATTATCATTTCCAACTACTGTGTAGTTACTGTATATTAACAAATTATTATGTTAGCTTAGCTGTTAGCTTGAAGCATATGTTAGCATGACAATTTCCTTTCTCTTACTCATTTTATTAAGTAACAAATATCAGCACATTAGAGCATGCACTGTTGAGTTTACCTACAGTATAAAGTTCAGATTCATGTCTATTTTTCTATTCAACCTTTCAGAATGAAGCATTTATTTACTGTATCAATCCCCAAAGTAATTTTCTGGCATTGCGCACCCTGGAAAGCAGAGAAACTGGTGGCTGCTTTCGTCCAGTTTGTCTTGACATTGCTTAAAATACCAAAATCCATGTTATGTTTTGTCAGATAAATGTCAGAATGGCTCAAATCGAAATGAAGTGACAGGGAGGAGTGTGACGTTGTTGCTGCAACTGAATGCATTTCCAAATGTCAAACAGACCGTATGTGTAGCTGTATATTGATGTTTGGTTAAAAAAAAAATACAATAAAATCCTTTTTTTCTGCCATCTGGTTTGGATTTGTACATCAGTGAGTAAATAGAGATATAGTTAATGCAGTATATGTCAACATATACCTGTGATTCAGACCATGATGTTTAAGGTGCGTGATAATTCCCTTTAATCGAGGGCTGCCCTACATTCAGAGACTGTGAAAACAGTTGAAATGTGATCCTTAGCAAAGCGATATCTACCGCTGAGTGTTAATAATGACTCAGTAATAGTTGTGAATCTTTTCCCCTCGTTTCCTGGAGTTGACAGATTTTGTCTTGTCACAGCAGCAAATGAGCTAGGCTCATCTGTAAACATGGCTCAGTGTGTTATTTCACACAACACTGTTATCACACTGCAGGTATGCAAATGGGTGCACTATTTTTGGAACGGGTGTTAGAGAAATTAGACTTCATGGAAAAAAGAAAAAATCAAATGACATCCACTTGCATTGCAAGTTCCCAGCCTGTTCATGGACAGTGTCTTTTATTCTTAACTGTGTCAGACAAAAATACATTCACATGCAATCCTGTCCATGCACATCCATCCTGCAGGATCTTTTTTGCATTGTCAAGTTCTTTAGCTCATATGAAGTGCTGCACAGAGGAGTTACTTCTTTGGCTGAAGGAGGTTTGTGTTTCTTTTTTAATCCCCCATGCTAAAGATGAATTTCTATGCTTTTTCCTAGTATTTGGTCTAACCTGATATTGTGCTTTTTTGCAGAAGTCTGATGTCAAAGAATCACAGGATAAAATCAAACTTCACCCTCAAGGCATGTGATGGCTAGAAAGAAAGAAAGAAAAATCAAGCCACACATCAGAGAACAATCAGCAAGAATCGTTTATGGAGACATTTGAGATTCCAAACAGGAATGGCTTCATTGGGCAGCGAATAGCATGTAAGAAAAGACTCGCACATACTGTGTAAGTGCACCACTGAAAGAGGCCTGTGAGGGTGGTGGTCGTGATGAGGATTCTCCTGCAACCATTTACCTCATTTGGTTGTCATGGCTACACAGCCGGAGGCTCGAGCTCTTGGACGCCGAGGCGGGAGCAGGGAGAGGGAGGGATGCTGGGAAGCATGGCCCTCAGTGTGCCTGCCTCGCCTCTCTTTCCATGCATCAACTAACTGGACCTGGCAGTTAAAAAAAAAAAAAAAGAGAATAGTCCACAACACTGAGGCCCTGTGAACCAATCTGTGACTTTCACGTCCATCCTTTCATTTTGATCGGTCTGTCAGAGACGTTGTGATAGGTCAGCACAGCAGCCACGTCTGCTGAAGTATACTCTGTGTTGTCTATGTGATGCCGTTAAATACAGGAGGGACATCAGCTACTGTTGAGCTTCTGTGACTCAACAGTGTGACTATTTTGTCACAAGTACAATTGGTTTATTGCAGCTGCCTCTTATCTGTAGCCAAAATACACAATTGTACTAGAGAGAAAGCACATATTTTGACCGACTATAACAAACTGGTCAATGATCATTTAACAGAAGTCCAAAAAAATGTAGCCAGTCGTATAAAATGACTAAAAATAACAGATTAAATGATACAAACCATGGCACTTAATTTTGTTAAGTAAATAAATAAAAGGCAATTTGGTAAATAAATGTCAAATTTTGTGTAATTTAAGTAGTCTACGTCAGACATTATCGTCAGTCGGCAAATAATTTGATAACCATGTATGCATGTATGATGTATATATGTATGTATGTATTTATTTACCATAGTGTCTTGTTACTGCCTGTAGCTGACCTACAAAGACAGGAAGCGAGCAGGACAGAGAGGAAAGTAAGCCAACCCTCAGAGAGGAAGCTTTGAATGAATAATGGGCTGGTGGCTTACAGTGGGATTAGGGTTTGGGGAGGAATGGGGCAGCGCAGGGGTCGGGTTGCAAAGTTCAAAAGGAGCCACACCTGATGCTTCTCTCTCGTCTGGGTAACTGACTAGCAGAAAGGTCACTGAGTTCAGAGAAGTGGGGATTTGGTTCACGTTGGCGTGACATTGACAAATGGGGTTATAGAGTCAAGACTGGGGCGTCTTCACTGTCTTTCTTCCTAACTTCTAATACCCACTTTCACATGTATTCTCTTTTTGGAAGTGTGTGACTCTCAGTGGTGGAAAAAGTATTTAGACCGCACTGTGAAATGACTCCAAGTAAAAGTCCTGCATTCAAAACTTACTTAAGAATACAAAGGTATCAGCATAAAAATTTACTTAAAGTATCAATAGTGAGAGTACTTGTTATGCAGAACGGCCCCATTCATTATTAAATATATTCAAAATATGTTATTCAATTATTTGTATTGATGCAATTATGTAAGCAGCATTTCAATTTTGTAAAGATAGGAATCATTTAAATAAAAACATTTATTGTTTTGTTTTTTATGTTAAATCTCGAGCTCAAAAGTAACTAAAGCTGGCAGCTAAATGTAGTGGAGTAAAGAGTAAAATACACGTACCTTAGTTACATTTCACCATTTTTAACTCATATTTATGTATGTATATTTTTGTAGTGGTCATCAAATTCTAACCAATTATGTTTTTTTTTCTCATTTTTCTCCTCCAGCCCATTTGACAACAGAGACCGTTTGCTGCTGCCATCCACCCTGACCTGCCTGACCACTTTCTATGTGGACTTTGTCGCTCTTTATATAACCTCATGTAGTACCTACTATAAGCACTAGAGGTAATCCTTACAATAAATGTAAAATATGGGTTATGATAAGCTGGTTAATAGAGTTGTTTTTCTTTAACATGCAGCTTTACTAAACCCACTGCAGGTCTGTGTGCAGCTGTGTCTAACAGCAATGCACATGACTATATTTAGCCGCTCACATATTCCCAGCAGCCCAAGTGCAGAAAATAAATCAGTAAATAGCCCTAAATTTGACCACTCCAGATGTGCTCTGCATAAATACGCCTGCATAGTTTTTCAAGCTTCATCTTTATCCGTGTCCCTGAGATAATGCCAGAAAACTGCACAGAGGAGTGAAGATTCTCCGCCACCTGGTCCCAATTTTTGGCAGCAGCATTGAAATATCATTCAAAGCAGAGAGGGTGAGAGGTGGATCGGGGACACGGCAGCCGTGGGCAGCCATGAGCATCAATGCATGCTACTGGCAAACTGCTCATCCACTGCACCAAAACACAGGCTGGCAGGCTGGCGGACTCACTTACCCTCAAATTGTATTCCTGTTATACAGGAAGAGAAACAACATGTACATCTGAGGACGGATGTTGAAAGAAGCATTACGAAATGATTGATGAAGTGACCAAATTTCCCTTGTTCATCACTGTACTTTCATGCTGTTCAGGTCACGCTTGAGTTAATGTGTGTCAGGGGCCCACAGATCTGTATCCTGATTTGATTTGTTATTTACAGTGATTTATGTTGTATTGCTGTGGGATAACAAGCATTTACAGTCCCTATAGTCAGCAGGCATCACAATCGATACTCATGTCTCCTGAACAGTGTCATACATAATTAGACGCTGCATTTATATTGCATTCCCTTGTGCACACATAGCATTTAATAAACTCTAACATGTTTATTTTATTTACCCTTGTGATATCAAGATAGTTAATTTATTAATAAGTGAGAGTGATATTTTCTATAGAGGTGTTTATATTATTAAACAAGTATTTTATGTCCTCATCTATTAGCAATGGGCAATATCTAAAACCCAGCAAGAGTTTTTAATAGCTATGTACATAAGTGCTTAAACGGGGAAAAAAAGTGTTTACTGTAATCACGCAGCGGGAAGTCGTATCACCCTGTGATTGATGTGTGTTGGACTGGAGAAATTAATCCAGCACAGCAAACACATTAAAGATGAATGAGGGAAGAGCAAGCTGCTAACACCGAGTGGCAGCAGGATCTAAGCATCGCTCATCCTGACTCACTCGAGGCCCTCTGAGGTCAATATATTCCACATTCATCATATTCTGAGCAAAATGCTACATGTGTAAGAAGCACTGCTGCTAGGACTGTAATGACACATACAGTTATGTCCTGAAGTGAAATTAAATAATTGTTTAGAAACATCTGGATGCATCTTTGTCTACTCATTTGTCATGTTCTTGTTACAATAATCATCCTGTATGGAAAAACATTTTGGAGATTTCTGCAAGAACTGTGTTTTTTGGTTGTTTTTTAAAAATGGTATTTATTTTGTTCCAGAAACTGCTGAGAAACCCCTTTATTGTTAATATACCTAGAGGACCATGTGTCCTCTGAATACTCCAGGTCTCTAGTTTATGGTTGTAAAGTTTCATGAGGCTGTGATTATCCTGGAGGTCACAGCAGGTCATTTTATACAGTGACGTCAGGTTTTAAAGTGGTCTCACTTCAATGTCATGGCTATTAAGGTGGACTATTATCATAACACATGAATACAATTGAGCTCATTTAATCTACAAGAGTCTTAGCTTTCCAGTCATACCCAATTTATGCAAATCCATGACTGTTTTGGGACCACAGTATGCAGAAATATTCAAATACAGAAGACAGAAATATTAGGCTACATTTGTACTACTTGAGAAAAACTGAGGATAATATTACAGTTAGTAAAAAACGATATATAAATCAAAGAGAAGACCACTTAATTTAGTGATATTCTATATATAAATATAGGTTTCCATTTGGCCTACTTAGAGTTTGAAGATGGATTGGGTTTTAGAGAGTAAATGGAACAAAAGAAGGCTGGAGACAGTTCACATGTTTTCCACTCAGCCTCACTGTTTACTCTTCCCTTTCACTACACCATAAATGTCAAGGTAAAGTGTCAGCTCTGACAGTATTCAAACACAGTCTATAGCATTTTCCATACTCTGACAACAGAGCTGTCCACCATGTTAAATCACTGGGATGAACTGTTGCTGAT
>CAFUXE010000874.1:231975-272652 GCA_903364295.1 Serranus cabrilla | reverse complement strand
ACATTTAAAATACGAAAATTTCCCCTGATCTTGACATGTGTGCAAAGTTTTACAACCTTGTAGATATGATAAAGCCTCCAAAAAGGCAATTCTTTCGGAGGAATAATAATAATAATAATAAACACATCAATTTCAATAGGGTCCTCGCCGACCCTTGCGGTCGATGCTCGGACCCTAAATATATTTATTATTGCCAATATAAATTCCAGATGGTGTTCTGGATCACCGATCACCACCAAAATCTAATCACCTGTTCCTTGTCCCAATATACACATTGTCTGAAAATTTCATCCAAATCTGTGCAGAACTTTTTGTACACAAACAGACAGACAGACAGACAGACAGACAGACAGACAGACAGACAGACAGACAGACAAACACCAGCGAAAACATAACCTCCTTGGTGGAGGTTATACATTAAAAGAACAATAATAATAGGCCTAACCTGAGACTTGAATATGATAATTAAATAAGGAAATTGTTAATATAAATAAAACATATTGATTGACTCAATAAGTGTAATCACAAAATAAATGAAAAAAATAAATAAAATAAATAAAATATTAAAAGTTTAAGATAACAAAAGAGTGAAAGACTAAAATATCTACAATATAAACAGCTCATAGATGAAGCTCGTTCCAGATGTAGATCTCGACTAAATGTGCAGAATTATCTTCAAGTAAAGGGAGAAATATAAAAATGTGAAAATATTTTCTGTTTTTTCTTCACTCAGCATTACTTCCCTTTAGCTGCTGCATTCAGCTCGTAATACTGTTTTGTGTTAAGTTGTTTTCTCTAATGACAAATTCATTCTGTGCAAAAAGTGGAACCACGTCTGTTGACATTAAATGTTCTGTTGTTGTTTGACTAATGACTTCAAGCTCCCTGGCTCACCAGCTCATGGCTCATCGGAGGAACTTTCCAGGTTTTTAGTGCTGTTGGTGGTTTTCACTGGATTTCTAAACAATTTGTCATTTAAAATGAGGACCAAAACAGTTAGCGAGTCACTGCTACACTCATCACTGTGGCTGTTACAGGTGTGTGAGCACTGCCAGCAGCTGTACCTGGACTAACAAACATTTCTGTAAACACAAAGCTGCTTAATGCTGTTTACAGATTAAACTGTGGAGCACAAACATAAACCAGCAGGACACGTGCGCTCAGGTGGCCGAGCAGCTGCTGTGTATCGTATTTTTCCATGTGACGGCAGATTGATTTGCAGGTGTTTATTCTGGAGCAGACTGCACTTTATTGGCACTGATTGCATCCCACATGTGAGGAGAAAGAGCACAATGAAAGGACAATGGATCAATTAGCCATATGTCACATCGTTTCTCAATTTTTCCAATAATATCAACTCTGAGATCCGCCAGCACACATGGCTCGTTAATCACACAACAGCGGCAGCAGTGATGGCGATGAGAGGTTTGATGATGGTTTTATTAGTAGCTCATGTCTAGTTTGTGCAGAATAAATTAAAGTGACTCTGCTGAGCTGTTTCCTGGAGCTGCAGGAGGTTTGTTGGCAGGTTTTTTTTGCCTTGACCCTCAGCACAGGTGTCACTTCATTCATCCATCCAGCTCGGCAAACTCGAGGACACTGCTCCTCAGTGCAGGAGGCTCCACTCAGGTCAACTCATCTGTCACTGCTGCTATTCATTCTTCAAATCTGAATCTCATCTGTCTTTGACTCAGCTGTAGCCACATTACCAGCACGCCTACTGCACTGTTATCTTCACCAGCTGCAGTGCAAAATGCGATATATACTGTATGTACAAGAAAGTTATTCACATTTTTGTACATTTTATGGCTTGAAATGGCTCTAAAAAGGTGGCAATTAACAATTTACATCTCCAGTTTATTATTTAAGTAACAAGTGTCGTGCATAGGCTGGTGTTTGAATGTGACTTAAACAAAAGTGTGCTGTCACTTCAGATACATCCAACTCACGTTGGATGGACTTTAGCACTCAGTGAGAGGAGCCAGTAAAGACTCAGAGCCAGTGAACTGATGAGAAACATGCTGACAGCGCTGCATTTTTGCAATAACGTAACAAGACTTGACAGGAGTCTGCAGACATGCTAACAGCGTGCTTTGAGCTGAACGTCAGCATGCTATCATGCTCACAATGCTAACAAGCTTTATGTTCACCACCTCAGTTTAGTGTGTTATGAATGTAAACATGAATATATGCAACATTTCATGACAATCCATCAAATAGTCAAAATGTTAAAATGGTGACGAACAAAGTCAGCATTGGGTATCGTTACTTTTAAAAGTAACTTGTTTCGTTACAAGATTGCTGACATTAAAAGGTTGCTTGCTATTTTTCAGTGTTGCCTTCAGAGAAAAGTAACAAAAACTACATTTGTGTTACCAAAAATGTACACCGATTCTAGTCCACAACAACCCAAAATCTGTTACGGTGCAGGTGAGTAACAAGAATGACAGATGCAGTATCACCTTTACAGCATGTGGCGCTAATTTTTGCAATTCAACTGCAGTTAAAACAGATTATTCAAAGTACAAGAAAGTAAATAGGAAACATTCTACTCTATTACATTTTGAGGCAAATATTGTACTTTTTACTCCATTACATTCAGCTGACAGCTTTAGTTACTTTTCAGGTCGAGATTTAACATAAAACAGGATAAATGTAAATTGATGAGACATTTTTTAATTAAACCTCCATTCTGCATAATAAGTACTTTTACTTTTGATACTTTAAATACATTTTGATGCTGATACTTTTATATTATTACTTAAGTAAATTTTGAATGCAGGACTTTTACTTGTAGTGGAGTAATTCTGAAGTGTAGAGCTTAGAACTTTCACTATAGTAAAGGATCTGAATAGTTTTTCCACCACTGCGTGCAATTAATGAACCAGAAACAGAGCAAATTAGGTTTTGTGATACAATTAATTAACTGCTTATTTAAAGCCGTAAACTAAATAACTGATTTCTTGCTATATTTCTCATTACAACAAAAAAATCCTCCGAGTACTCTAAGGTCTCACTAACTCTGGAGGGTTTCAGCCGCTGACAACTTTTCCATTCTAATTTATGTTTGTGAAAACAGATCTTTTGTCATAGATCTAACTGAGTGCAGGTTGTGTGTCAGTGAACGCCTCCCTCTGTGATGCTGGACACAGTCTCCTGCACGCAGCCGGCTGATGATTTGTGTTCGTCCCCTGCTGGTCATCCTTGGCTCCCTGTCCTGTTTACACCTCGGTGCTGCTGGATTTATGTCCACAGTCTCGGCGGGCTCACTGATTACCTTCCTAACACGCTCTGTAAATCTATATGAATAACATCAGTCAGCCGGAGGAGCTCGACGAGGCCGAGAACTAAAGCCTGCAGTCTGTACAACAGGGGGAGCGGTTAACAGACCTGATATATGAAGCTGTGGTTGGAATTATTCCTCTGGAAAACTGCTCTGCTTAACATGTGAATAAAGCCGCTTCTGTTTTAATGGTAGACAGACAGTTTTGAATTTGGTGCCCTGCAGAAAGACCCAGACTCCAGTGAGCTGGAGAAACCATTTAACATCTTTCTCTTTGTCAAGAGCAGAATCTGAATACAAACTAAAATAAAAAGTAAAATACCTTTTATATTTCTAGCTTTTACTGCTTGTTTACTATTTAGTTACTTTTACTGAAGCTCATCTCTATCTTTCTATCCACTTTGCTGCTGTAACACTGGAAATTTCCCCATTGTGGGACTAATAAAGTAAATCTTATCATATCTTGATGTGAGTCTACATTTAGTTTGTTCCTGTCACAAAAAAACATATTCTCATGAACAGATCATATGATATGTTAAAATACGGTGGAAAAATTATTCAGATCCTTTACTTAAGTAAAAGTTCTGTTGTAATACTGTGTAATACTTTGCTTAAATTACTTCTCTACAAGTAAAAGTCCTGCATTCAAAACTTAAGTAAAAGTATAAAAGTATCAGCATGAAAATGTAAAAAAGTTGAAAAGTAGCAGTTGTCAAAAGTAAAAGTACTCGTTATGCAGAATGAACCCACTCAGATTGTTTATATATTCCAAATATATTTCCTTAAAAATGTAATGGAGAAGTATAAAGTTACAGAAAACTGAAATACTTTGGCAAAGTACAAGAACCTCAAAATTCTAGTTCTAGAGTAAAAAGGGAAACAGATCAGGGTAAAAAATAATTACTTCCATATGTAAATACTGGACGCAGTTCTGTAGGTGACATAGAAGAAGAAGTATGTACGAGTGAAAGTAAATGTAAAGGTGTGCTTCAATAACAACAGGAACTTCTGGACTCACAGGGTAAAAAAAACACACCGGTCTCTTGGCTCAAAGTCTGATTCCCGGATTAAATTGACTTTCTTTGTCTCCTCCGTTATCTCTGCCACCAGAGGTTGAGGCCAAACAACAAACGTCAGTATGGATCATTACACACTGCACCTCCTGGTTCATGGTCATGTGGGTTATCTATGCAATATATATTTAACTACGAGCAGTGAATGAAAACAGCCTGCACAGAAAGAGAAGAAGAATATATAGAAATGGATCAGTCACAGTGCAAAAGTACATTATCTTTGATCATTTTAATACATTTAGCTTTAACTTCAGCAGGCTTTTGTGCTACTTGTACTAAAGGAAAGAGTTTGAGTGTTTCTTTCCACAGTAGGTGGCAGCTCGCTGTGATGCTGCTTCAGTCCCATTATTTCTGTTAATAACTTCCATCCCTTTTTGCTCAGACTTCACATACTTCCTCAGCATCTCTCTTAAAGTTTTCCAGCACCACACAACATCCGCCCTTTATGTGGCATGGCAGCACAACAAGATAGAAATTGCCATAAATCTATTTCCGATCTCCTATAGTTTGCAGTGGGACCCCGGCCCTGGTGGGAATGTGAAACCGCAGCTTTTTTAGGGCGGTATGTAACGTCTGTTGGTCAAAGAGGTGAAAGGAAATATCTGGGTGTGCACATCCAGCAGCAAGACGGATGACAGGAAATAATAAAAGTATGAAAACATTTGTCATCAGAGCTCAAAGTAAACCACTCTGTGTTAAGATTTCATGACACGAGTGGAAAAACAGTTAGTCAGCGCGGCCGAGCAGCAGTGGGGAAACCCAGCAGTATTCAGATAGTGGGTTTGTGATTGAAACAATCTTTTTAACAATATGTTATATGAACTCTGTCTGGCAAGAAGATTTGTGGTTTGTGATAATAGCGAGGGGGGGAAACTGCTCCGGTTTGTTCCGTGAGCAGATTTAGTTAAAGCTGGACGGTCATGGAGATGATATCGGCCCAGAGGCTGTTTGTCTGCTGCTGGTATCACAACAAAGAAAGAGAGCAGATCTGATTTAAAAGATACAATCCATGATTTATTACAGAAAAAGAGTGATATCCAAATTATTTTATGTTACATTATTTTTATACATTTCAATATGTTTTTACATGTAAACAGGAACGAAGTAAACAATGTTATTGATACACTTCATGTCACGACTGAAACCACCCTATTGTACGGTTAAATCTACGGCCTAACGTCACTGTGCTTCCACGTCAAGTACAAACACTTGCTCAAGCACAATCCTATTAGGAGGCAAAGCGTAAAACAGAAAGCTTAATCCCCCCCCAGACTGCTATATTTTCAGAGATGTGCAAGGTCATGCCATTATTACTCATTATGCAATACCCATATTGTGCTATTGCTAACAGCAGAAGGCATGAAGGCAGCCTTTCCACCACTGTGCAGCATTTGTGTTAGTGAGAATGTGACCCGATGCTCTCAGACGGGCGGAGATAACAGGAAAAAGATTAATAGTCGGGCAAGTCAAACATCCAAGGTCATGTTCATTCATAAACTGCCCCAATCCCATTAGGTTAAACACGTCAACACAAACTCCCAGATGAGTGTGTTCAGTTTTATCTGACTGTCCTTGAAATCCCAGATTACATAAATTAAAAGTCTGAAGTCCAAACTTTTATTCAGAAAATACTCTTACAGTTTAAAATTCTGCCACATCAAGGAACATAAAGTCTTGTCCGGACCTCCAACATAAAAGAATCAACACTGAAGAAAAGGGAGGTGATATGTTTAAAATGCTGTTAACAACTTTACAGAAGTTAGCTCTGCTCCAAGCAGCTGTTAGGTCATGCATACTCTACAGTACAAATGTACCAGAACATTTACATCTGCATCTGCTCAAACTAACAACATGCATAGATTTTTAATGTTCACATAGCAGGGAAGATATTCTGAAACCTGGACTCGTTTTCTAATGAGATTTAAAAACAAACATCTCTCTCCAGTGGATGAAATGACTGTGATGGATGGATTCAACACTTCTTAACCAACAACCTGCGTCATCATTACCATCTATCGGCTCTATACTCACTGTGGCTATGCAAAGAAAAATCGAACATGCTTTCACCTGTGAGTGTGCATCGTAGTCATGCAGATGCACTGCAGTGCAAAAATATATATATATCTTAAAAAGCAGGACACCTTTGATTGCATCTTAGAAAATATAAAACATTCAGAGGACACCTGAGAAATGTGGACGTTAACTTTGTTTATCTGAGGGTGAAAACGGGTGAAAAACTCATACTGACCGCAGGAAATAAAAAATATACAAACATTACGTAAAATGTATATACAAAGATGTGTACAGTTGTTGTAAAATGACGAATTCCATGTTTTTCAGTGTTGTGCAATGCATTCAGGGTAGTGGGTTTTTTTTTATCTTCGGTTCAGTTAAATCATAGTAACTAAATCTTATTTACCATCATGTGATCAACATGAACTGAAACTCTTGGGCCAATTTAACTGGGGACCTATTATGCTCTTCCTTACTTTCTGTCATGTATGAAATAAAATTAAAATGCTTTAAATAATGCAGTAACGCTCCATTTACAACACTTTTTTCTACTCTCGGCTCAAGCTGACGTCAGTTCATGATATATGTTCATCCGCAGCGTTTACATTACAAACACGGCTACATGTAGCCACATGCTAACATCACGGGGAACCTGTGACATTTGTTTGCTGATGTTGTTAATTTCCCTCTAATTGCAGATCACAGTCCAAGCTTTTTTTTTTTAACCCATTCCTTATTAAAATCAACTCCTCTCCTGGTGATCTGCAGATATAAATGAGTTGAGTACAGCTCGGCTTAGATTTGAAGGTACGTCTCGATTTTTAAGGCAGAACAGCAAAGGTAACAGCTAGCTAAGTTAGCTGTCCCGTCTGCCTATGAATGGCGTTGTAGTGGTGACAGATGGGTTGAAACTGAATGTAGCATGTGTATACTGTGTTTCATAGGCAATGTGGCAACACAGATTAACATACAAAATGAATGGATCTTCATTGTTTCTGGAAGATACAACAAAACACCTTCAAATACATGAGAAACCCGGGAGAAACGGGAGAGTTGGCAGGTATGATATTCATTTCTCCGGCTTGCTGCTCTGACTGTAAAGACTTACGGTGCAGAGACAGCGAGATCACAGACGTGTGAGACCCGTAAACACTGACCAATCAGAGCAGACGGTTTAGACACAGGTGCTAAAACTATATGAAAAATAGTGGTTTTTGAACATTAAATGATGTAAACATGCTCTAGTAATAACCAAAAATACCAGTATGAATCTAAAAATGAGCATAATAGGTCCCCTCATCACCAGCAAAACAGAAACTCCCTCATTAAAACTGCTCACTCCACAACTCTCGACATGAATGAAACAGGAAATGATTATGACTGTGACTCAGCCTCACAGATGGATGCGTCGCTCATGCTGCCTGTTTTTCCTGAGTTCCCCAAAGCATTACAGCTCCATGACATCAGAACTGACCACAGCAAAAGGTCACGACTGCATTTCACAAAACCTAATCTCAGTTTCACATCAGTAAAGGTCAGGAAGCAGCCGAAAACCACGTCTGAGCGTGTGCTGAGCAAAGGAACTGGAGAGTGTTGGCGTAGTTTATGAGCGAGGAGCAGTGGATGGATGTTCTTTGCAGGCTGAACATCCAAGCCACAGGTATGTCTAAGTGATCCAAGTTTCAACCACGCTTCAGGGCTTCCAACAACAAATGAAAAACAGGCTGCGGGCGCAGAACGGAAGAGCAGATTTGCGGCTCCTGCATGCGAGTGTATACATTGTTCATGATGGGAGTCACATTACTACGTATACCGTGTTTCAGGGCCATTAGCCGAGACCCGAGTAGGTACTGTGGTGTGACTCACATCCAAAACAAATCCTCGCAGGAGAGTTCAGAGAGTTCGCAGAAGATCACACAACGCAACGACGAGAGAGAATACTTCTTGCACTTGAAAAAAGCACGTGCAGCACAAACAGGCACACGTGATGTTGGTGACACAGTCGTGGGGCGCACAACTGTAGGCACAATCAAAAAGTTCACATTTCCTCAACTCAAGACAGTCAAGCTCAGCAGTAGCACAGACGGAGATTAACACACAGCTCACACTGAGTACACCCACACGTGAACCAGGCATCAAGACGGGGACTTTGTCTATCAAAAGGTACAAAACAATATTACCATGCACTTTATATAACGTCAGAGAGAATTCTTTGTCAGATGTACTGAATGGATGTTCACATCCTCCACGATGAATGCTGCTGCTGTTTTTATTTTTGTTGCTTTTTCTTGCCGCAAATATTAATCAGCATGCTTCAAGGGCAATATACAGTCGCTTTGCAGGAACAGTGTCGTATTTGGTAGCCACATCACCAGAATCTCTTTTGCAACAAGAAACGCCGAGTGCCACTATAGCTCGGTCACATATAATCGGCAGGAGGGCGGCTCTGCTGATGCTCGCGGGAGAAAAACACGGCCATGCTGCAAGCTGCACCACACGGAGTCAAAGCAAAGTGCTAGCTGCCACACAGAGACGGTGCAGGATGGGTGCCAGAGGTGAACAGTGGTGATCTGCAGCCCTTGATCTGCATAGTAAACATTACAATTGCACAGGTTTTCCCAGTGAAGCCATGACACAGCACAGACCCAAGGGCAACCTGCTGGATGAAGCCAGGTGAGGGGGCGGGGCCGGGCAGCATCGGACGTGGAACAGATGGCGAGGGAGTGATCAGGGTCACAGGTTTTTGGGGGGAGGATCTGGTGACTGAAGAGGGTGTCTTTGGTGTACAGAATCAGCCGAGTGAAGCTAGACTCTCAAAGCTAAAACACATAAAGAAGCAGGCGGGGTGGGGTCGTCGTGCCTGTGAGTTGAGGGCTGTGCGGTGTGAAGTGGAGACGTCGGGGTTAAAGCTAAGGCCACTCGTGGTGATAACGCCGTCCGTTCTTCTTCCTCTCCTTCTGCAGGTGCTCCAGCTCTGCTTCGTACATCATCTCCTGCATCAGGTACTTTTCCCTCCTCATGCGGTCGCACAGGTCTTTGGGCATGTCCGGTATGAGGTACGCTATGAAGGACTTGATCCCGTACACCAGGTGCTGAGGAAGCATTAATCATTTATGAGTTATGCCGCACGTATTTGCTGCATGATTCAATAAGCATGCAAAGGATAACACGGTGTACCGCAGTAAAGAACTTTATGTGGGTGATAATGTTTTATGGGTGCATGCTATTGCCAGTTTTTCACACTGTACAAATCATTGCACAAGGCAGCGTTGTCAGGGGAAAATCTTCCACTCTTAAAGGAAAAAAGAAGATGCATTTCTTTAGCTGGACCACCATGTAATTAGAGATTTATTTTGTGGGTTTTTAGTGAAATTCCTCAACCTACTGTAGCACCAGCTAAAGCACGTAAATCACCTAAATTGAGCCTGTGAGGTTTCCATTTGCTAATGACAGCACATAGATTAATTAAAGTAAAAATATATATCTATCTGCAAAACATTCTGTAGTTTCACGGACTTTAGGAGACACGAGGGGGTTCAGTTTTAGCTGGTAAACACAGTAAAAAAGAAACTCTGACAGACCTCAAAGACAATGATGAAGGCCAGCCTGGCAGCCAGGACGTGCCAGAACTGCAGGGTGAATTCGTACGGCACTGAGCTCCAGGGCGGCGCTCTGTAGTCTCTGTACCTGCAGTATCTGACTTGGCTGCTATTCTTCATCTCCTTCATCTCGAACACAGACAGGCTGCTGTTCATGTAGCCTCGCAAACACCTGAGGGAGGCAAGGAGACGCTATCAGACCGTAACAGCAGCCACTCTGCCGGATATATCTGAAGCTTACACATTTTATTTAGTGCTTACTCATCCGCGTGGTGGTGCGTCTTGTCCACACAGGGGCCATATTTGAAGGCGTAAACAAAGCGGGGGATGTAGTCGGAGGTGATGGCGATGACAAAGGCGTTGGTGATGACTGCCAGCACGCCGATACCTTCGAGAATCCCATGCCAGATACCTGACAGACACAACAGAGCAGGATAAAAACTTTTTAAGACTTTATAAAGTGTAAAGAACGGGAGTCAGGAAAAGGTTTGTAACCCTGTGTGTCCTCTGCTACAACACACTGAAACTTCTGAGTGTCTGGCCAAGTCTTTTATTGGTGAAACATTAAAGTGTATTAACCTCTTTATCATGCTGCCCTCCTTTATTTGGAGAGGTGGGGATGTTCAGGGATACATAAAAGGTACATTTTAGATGCCACATAGAAGTGCATCTAGAAGTGATTTGGTATAAAAAACCTTTGACATTCTGGAGATTTCAAGATTTGTGATTGAATGATTATTTCTGTTGGAAACTGCTGAGAAAAACCCTTATTGTCAATATACATTGGAAAGCCGTACATCGACTGAATGCCTGAGGTCTCTAGTTAGTGGTTGTAAAGTTTTATTAGGCCGTGATTATCCTAGAGGTAACAACTGCTCATTTTATACAGCGAGTATCAAAACGTTTTTAAAAAATACTCTCATCACAATAAAAATGGCTACTATGGGGATCACATTAAATTAAATTGTGCTCACTGAATCCACAAGAGTCCAGTGGTGTCCAATTTATGCAATTTCAAGACAGTTTAGGGACCCTTGTGTGCAGAAATATTCATATTCTGCATACTATTCATATACAATAGGTGAAAATAACACAATTATACTGCATTGTTTTGCATCAAACTGCCTGGGATCAGCAGGATGGGGTCAGTGTGCATGTTTGTAAAGGGGAGACTTGTGGGTACCCATAAAATCCATTTTTATTCAGATATCCTAAGGTCAGAGGTCGTTTTTTCTTCACTAAAATGTAGACTAACTGTTGTTTAGGCAGCTAGAAATTCATAAAGGCCCTCAAATTATTTAAGGGTTAAGCAGAAGCTAAATGATGAACCGCAGTTAATTTACTTCTCTGCAGCTAATCATTTACCAGAATGAGCTGCAAGAGCCAAACCAAATAATAACCAACTGGTTTGTTCAAAGCTGCTCAAATTACAGAATGTTTCTTGGCTGCATTTCAGTAAAGTTTCTTAAGGCTACTGTGCTGACAGAGGAGAAGAATCATCTCTGTCTTTTCTGCATTCGTCTCTGTGTGATCAGTAAATACAAAGAAGCTTTGTTTTTTTTTTTAATTCTGTGCAACAAAAACATCATGTGTCCATTACAGCCGACGAGTTATAAGTGTTTCAGGGTGGATTGTTCCTTTAATTACAGGGCAACGTGCCGCGAGGAGCATTTGGCCATATATTACACAGCAGTTGGAGGGTGTTGTTTGTAATCATATGGAGAGAGGGGAGGTGGGAGGCGAGATGCAGCATATGGCAGTACAGACGCAGAGGATATGGGAACATATCTATCTCCATTTGAAGTTGTTGTTGTGATCTAAAAATACAACAGACACAGTGAGACACGGGGGAGGAGCGGGGGAGATCACACTGACCTATGTCAGTGGCTCGGGCCGGCATGGGTCTCCTCCACTGAGTGACAAACTTGTAGGCGTCAAGACGAATCTCAATGATGTTGTTGAGCAGAGCGAGCAGAGGAGCCAGCGGGAACGCCGCTACGAAGATGGTGGTGAAGCCAAACTGGAGAACTGCAGAGGAAAGAAACGTTTGGAAGAACTTCAGAGGACGTCCGTCTCGACTCTGGCACAGACATCGCACATACTTGGAATTTTTTCCTTCTCCTTTTAGATAAAAACACTCAAACTGTGTTTTATTTAGGGCTCTGCTTGAAAGAAGAAACTCTTTGTCGACTAACTCAGCTAATCAGTTTGTGGATTTAATTGACAGATCTGCAAAAGAAACACTCAAAATCATGTGTGCTGAAGATGTGCTCATATTTTTCGTGGAAATAAGTAATTTAGCATGAAACAAAGCACAAAAATGGCTTTCTAAATGTACTAAAAAAGGGCTTTCCTCCACTGGAGAAATTCAAAGTCGACGAACACAGCTGATCAGTTTGTGGAGTTTTACAGATCGGTCAATTAAATCAACAAAGAATTGTGCAAATTAACACTTTAAATCATGTGTATGGAAGATGTGTTCATACTTTTCTTGCAAATAAGTAACTTAGCATGAAAAAAAACACAAAAATGACTAATTTACTAAAAAAGGGCTCTCATTGACTGAAGAAATTCTTCAAAAATTCTGAAGAAGTATCACTTTAAATCATGTGAACCAAAGATGTGCTCATATTTTAGTAATTTTGCATGAACAAAAAAACATAAAAAATGACTAATTAACTGAAGAACTCTGAGACTAAATGATGCCTGTTTTACCCATTTCGAGGTACTCGTCCACCAGCCCATGGGCGTTCATTGGCTGCAGATTCCAGTCTTTGTCCCACTGTGGAAGCTGGGCTTTATTCTCCACATTCGGCCCTCCACCACCTCCTTGCTTCATCTTCCTCCGAGACCACCAGTTCTGCAGCAAGCTGAAAACGGAGCAAGGAGCTAACTGTCATCTCAAAGCAATTATTTCTGACAATTCACTGAGCACGGCAGGAAGCTTTTTACTAAGCTCCACACAAGAGGATTTGATGTGTTTCTGCAGGAGAAAAGCCTTTTCATATGCTAATGAGCAGAAGGACAAAAAAACTAGGCAGATATTACGTAAGGTTTGTAAACTGCCAATCACTTAAATTCACAGCATTGAGGATTAAATGTGACATTTCAAATGGATCTTAGAGAAAGAGCCACATGGTTGCAATAAAACATTACTTACGGAAAACCGAGCTCCATGAAGTTGTTCCAGATTTGTTTGAAGAACATGATGACTCCCATTTGCAGGCACAGATCAATCAAACAGCCACTTGGGTGACACTGGGGAAAATAATTTACACAACAAAACTGTAACATTCATATTTCATGCCTGATAATTCAAAGCCATGAGCGAATCCTGGGACACACTTCATCCCATTCTGTTTTTTGATCATTAAATTCAAAATCCCAGTAATTATGAAGGAGATTAATGGTTCACGTGGTAATATAGAGGCGGATCATTAGAGAGATGAATTATGTGACAATTCTAAATATATTCTCAAACAGACGGCGATAATCAGCCCACTTATGGTGACGCCTAATTGCACTCACCTCCTCCAGTCTCCATCGATTAAAGAGTTTATTGTATTTTCCAGGCCTGCCAGCGAACCTGAACAGATTGAGATTGGCAACATTAGCTGCGAAATTCAATCAGAGCAAAACTAATAAAGTCTAAGCAGGAATAAAAGACACTTAAAAGGTGATAATTATGTCCGAGGTGGGTTACATTTCTACACAAGGCCGTTACTGTAAACGCTGAAACTCAAGGCCAAAAAAATACAGCACGGAGGGATCGGGAAGGAGTCTTGGCAGATGTCGTGACATGGGAGTTTGAAATAAAACATCTTTGCACTATCGCTCATTAAACTCACTGTAAACAGAAAGTTCATGGCGGCCAGCCTACCTCCCGAGAAAGAAAGCGATGTAAAATGTGGAGCTGTTCAGATTTACAAACTGGAACAGGAACATCTTCAGAGAAAAGCTGTTCTCCCACTCAGACTCTGTCCGCGGGTGCTCTGAGGGGGGAGGAACAGGGGGGAGTTTGGGGTGGACGAGGGAGAAAATAAATGCTTGTTGAACCATCTGGGAAGAAAGAGATAAAGAAGGTGTAGATGCTTGCAGCATGTGGACACTCACCTAAATTAGTCAGCAGATACGCCACCTTTTCATACACCTGGCAGGATGAGAGCACTCGTAAGAATCAACAGGGAAAAGAGAAGCAAACAGGAATCTAAACAAAATATCTTCCTGGCTGCGGATGTGACATTTCCTGGAACAAAGCTCCAAGTGAGTGTTTCATCAAACATTTGTTGGACAGAACATGTAAACGTGCCAGATGAGGCTTGTCCAGACACCCACCACGTTGAGAGACATGATGATCATGAAGTTGATGCAGACGCCGGTGCCAGAGGTGGCAAACTGCCAGTTTTTCTTCACAAAGTACCAGTTGACGGAGGCGAACTGCTCCATCGCGATGAGACGGAAAACCACCACTGCAAACACGGCCGTCAGGACGAGGGAAATCTAATCAGAGATGATGGAGAGGAGGGGGTGTTATTTATGATGAAGGTTAAAGAGGTTTTATCTTATAATGAACTACAGTGCAGCTTTAAAAGAAAAACCTTTTGATTAAGAAACAATTCAGGTAAACAAAGTCATCATCAGATTTAATCAGTAAACAGGAGAAATTAGGCCATCAGAAAATGCCAAATCCACTTTTTCCTCTCAATACACTTTTCCTCCAGCAGGGGGCGGTGTCACGCCACTGCTGGAACATCACAAACCAAAAGGTGGCACACAAAATAACGGTGATCTCACTGTGAGCCTGAATCCCAAAAAGGGAGATTATTGAAAGATCAAAGGGTTTACCATGAAGAATATTCCGGACACAGACACCATGAGCCGGCTGAGTTTGTCTGAGAAGGGCTGGAAAGGCTCCGGCTTGCCAGAGATGGGGTTGACTCTCTCCACCCTGGAGTACTTGGCTTCAAACTGGGGCCGCAGCTCCTCCTGGTTCACAGCACAAAACCCAGCATGAACTCTGTGTTCATCTCTTTTTCATATCATGGAATTATTTCTTATTGATATTTAAACATGATTACACGGCATGTGGGGTTCATAGAAGTTCATGGATCGCAAATACAGAAATATAATCACAAACATCCATGAACTCATCAGCACTAAATTGGCAAGCAACCACAAAAAACAACAAGATAAATTAGTACCCTGCCCACTTTGCTCACCCTTACAGACACTAAGAACAGGGTTTCATTCTAGTAATTGCTTGTAAATGTCTTTGAATTAAAGAAATAATCTTAAATATATTGACAGAAAGACAAGTTTCCATCTACAAGCTTTTAGACGCCACCAGACGTCTCTGCCTGAAACTGAAGCTGTGTCTCTTTTCGGTTACTTCTGTTAGTGTACCTTCATGCAGTACACTGTGAACACTGTGTACTGACTTGCATGATGCATTTTGACAGGGTAGCATTTACTCAAATCCCACACGGCTGATGTGCACTAAACAGAAGCTCGGTGGATCAGCCGTGTGGGACATCATGCTGGCAGTTACTCAGTTTAGACTGATACATGAACTCAATAATGGCTCCTACCAAACAACAGTAAAGTACTCAGTGAAAAGAAAACTGTATGGTTTCGTTTTTCGTAGTTTCTGTGGCAAACGCTGCAGCTTCCTCAACCCGACACAAGTTTAAAAAACGGTTGAGGGTGTGAATCGCTCCACATTCAACTTTTTGACTGTTCTGAGTGAAACATCCGAGAACACATATGCAGTGAAGTGTAAGAAGCCTGACACGGACAGATGGTTTATTACACAGAACCATGTGAGAAGCTGTTGTTGGAAACTGTTCGGAAAAGGGCGGGCAATGTAAAAAAAAAAATGACTTGGGGAGGTGATTGGATGCAACATTTGTCAGTTTTACATCTATGTAACCGTCACTGTTTTGATCGGCGTCGGTGTCTTTCCCTTCATCCTCTGTTCGGACACTAAATTCATGAATTGAATCCTGGTCTTGTGATCCTGTGATTGTTGCATGTTAAGTAAATGTGTAATTACAGAAGAACACAAATTGAGACCAAGCAAGATTTCCAACTCCAGCTGTCATTAAGTAACAGGAATTCTGGAGAGTAAGGTTTTATTTCTGACAGTTTGTTTGATAGCATCTCTAAAACCCTTTTCCAGAACTCCGTCACCCTTTGGTACTCCCACACAATATGAAGAAATGTGCCCAACACATTCTGAGTGCACAGGGTGCAGTTTGGTGATGCTTTAATTTTATGCAATGTGAGGGGAGAGAAGTATGCTCCGTGTATGAAATTAAAAATTACCAACTCGATGGTTTGGGCTCCAGGAAGATAGCTGCACGTTCTGCTAAATTAGCTTCGAATTTGGGTTGGAGCTATTTGAGGAGAGGTCCGCCTCAGTGTCAGACTGAGAAGATGTGCTGCATTGTGAGGAAATCACAGGGTGTCAGATTTATTTGGGGATATTGCTGACATACCTCTTCCTCCTCCCAATCGATGAGATCCCAGTCGTAAGTCAGTTCTGCCCTCCTCCTCTTCCAGAACTCCAGGAATACTGTGGCTGCAGAGGGGAATCAATCGCATTATTGATCATCTTTGATATGTAACACACAGTGTGATTGATAATCACGTGACAGCAGAAAGCCATTCACTGTGCACAAAACACAGCCAGGATAAAAACACCAGATACACTGAGTGAAACACGGTCTGCAGCGACGTGCACGGCCCATTACGGAAACTGATTACAGCCATCCGACTGCCTCGTTTCTGCGGGGAAGTTAAGGAAACGTGGCAACAGCAAATAGGCTTTACTTGTACAATATTTCACCCCGAGTCGTGTCTTTGTCAGGCGAGCTCCATTTTGTGTTGAAAGACTTCAAAAGTGCAGCTTTCTGTGGGCAGGATTCACTCTGCAGGCATTGTTTCCTTTGTGTGGGACTCTATTGTGACTCGAGCTGCACACCACATTATAATGTTGGTAATCTCTTTCTGTCAAGACTTCTCATGTTTTTTGGTCTTTTACAGATACATAACACCAGAAAAAACATCTTTTATAAAGGCTGAATGGCACATTTATGTGGTTCAACATATGTGGAAAAATTCCTCTTAGTAGCTTCGTGCAGAGACAGTGACAGCGAGTGCAATCATGTATGATTTATGATGGACAGCACCCTGAAACACTATACTACCCATTCAGCTCTTTTGTCGCTTTTCATTAGATGTACACATTATACACACGTTTGATTCTGTAGCAGAGCGACGGACGTCTAATGAAAACAGACATGTGTATTCGATCAGAGCCGTGCAGCTTCAACGGAGCTTTTTCATACTCCCAATGTTTTTGGAGCTGAAACAATTAGTGAATTAACCAATGACGACAAATTAATTGTGAACTATTTTTATAATCGAGTCATTCTTCAAGCAGAACTGCCAAAAAATGACTCAGTTCAAGATCCCAAATGAGGAGAATTGGCTGCATTTCTTTGTCATATTTGATAGTAAACAGAATATTTTAAGGTTTTAGACATTAGACAAAACAAAGCTATTTCCTGTCATCACTTTGGGCTTTTGGACATTTCTTTCTGTTTTGTCACTGATTTAGCACATTAATCAATTAAATGAGAAAATAATCAGCAGATTAACTGATACTATTCATTAGTTGCGGCTCTACATGTGAATTTAAAGTTAAACTGAATGAGTCATCTGGTGTTTTCTGTATTTCTCTGGGGCAGCAACATGAAACGCAACATTATTCTGAGTTAGAGATTTTCTCTGGGTTTGAAAATTGTTGGAAACATTTGGGATAATGTAAGAACACGAGTCAACAAAATATGTGTCGTTTTTCCTGCATAATGTTACATATTCTACCTTTAAAAAGCCGCAGAACATTAAACCTCAGTCAGAACAACTTTGACTGCTGTTAAAGACGTTGAAGTTGAATATAGCTTGACCCACTTTTGTTTTGAGAGAGAGAGAAAAGCAGCCTTCTCTAGATGCCTACATTCGGTCCCTTGGGCTAACCAATTTTTCATCTCTATCTCGCTCTCACACGCTCACGCTCAGCAGACCTAGAGAGTGCACTCACTCACTCGCTGGCGCAGCACTGTTACTTTGGTCCACATTGCCAAAAGCCTTAACGCAGGATTCAGAGCTACAGAGCTCAGTCAGCCCGGCTGCCTGGACCTCCCTCGGCTCTCCGGCTCTCCTTGGCCTTCATTTAGCCCAAACACAGAACACAATGTGCCAAGTGTTCCCTCTGGGCTCAGGTGATTATTTACCACGCTGGCAGATAGATGGATCAGGGCCAGATGCTGCTCACACTCTACATTACAAAGATATTATAGCTGTGGGAACCATAGCTGCAATATACGGCTAACGTGGTGCAGCTCTGCAGCCCTGACAGCCGAGCGATACCGTCTCCCTCTGGAGAAATGTTTAATTATCTGACTAATTACATCAAGACGCCACTGGGAGTGTAAGTGCAGACGTTCAGTCAGAGGAACCTGACCACATTTATTCACAGAGAAACGTTTCACAGAGTGAGGATCTCTGTGTTTGCACTGCGGAGAGTTTACTGTGTCGAATTCTCAGTTGAAAAGCTTAATGTGTTTGGAGGAGTTGAGTGCAGAGTGGAAGCATGAGCACTGAAACACTGCTGTATAAATAGATTTGATTTCCAGAAGGGTTTTTGTATCAAGCGAAGCACATAGTTGATGTAGCACAACAAGTCTTTTGCAAAATCCGTCAAAAAAAAAGGGACAAAATGGAAAAACACAGTCCACTTACCCCAAATAGCCATGAAGATAGCAAAGAACACTGTGCCGCCATTATCAAACAGATGGGTCACCTAGAAAAACAAGCACATGAAATAAAAGTGACTTTGATATATTTTTAATTTCAAACACTCATAAGAGTTGTGATCAAATCTTACTTAAAACTTTCTCATCTTTGAGTTCACATGAGACATTTCTCACAGGGATAGTTGGACTTTTTTAAGCTTTCTTGCTGAGATTAGGATGAAAAAATACCACTGTCATTCATGTCTGCCTGATAAATATGAAGCTACAGCCAGCAGTCAGTTAGCTTAGCTTAGCAGGAATACTGAACTAGCTAGCTTGGCTCTGTCCACCTGTAACAAATCTGTGTGACAGCACCTTTAAAGCTCATCTTGTTTATTTAATCTGTACAAAAACGACCAGTAAAGATGATAAATAAAAATAAAAATGTGGTTATACCTTTGGGCCGAGCAGGGCTAACTGTTGGCTCATGTTTCCGGTCTTTGTGCTAAACTAAGCTAAGCTAAGCTAAGCTAAGCTAATGGGGCTGCTGGCTTCAGCAGCTTCATATTTAATGGATATGAGAGACTTTGTTGATCTTCTTACTTAACTCTTGGCAAGAATATAAAGTAAGGGGCTTTGGGCTTTCTTTTCAGGAATAAATCTTTCTCTCTGTTGTTTAGGAGAAAGGGAATTGTTGAGTTTTCCTCCAAGTAATGGACTGTGGTGATGTTATTTATGAGCAGGCAGCCAGCTCCACTCTCAGACCTTTGGGTGGAGTGCATCACTCAGCCTTAGGATCCATCACTGGAGATACTTATGGGACACACTGCTGCCTTCTGTGCCAAAATAAACTGGCTCACCTGCCTTTAAAGTAAGGAGGGAGCCACATTTGTATTAATTTATTCTTAAACCCATTTTACAAAAGCTCCATGTGCTCCATCTCTCAGCCCTGCTCTTAAAATGTGCCTCAACAAAACTTTAAATTGGCCTCATATTATTAGTTTAACTGCTAATCTTGTTTATTGTTACAGTTATTGCTTGTTTTTTATTTTTCTTATTGATCTGACCATGCATTTTATTATTATTATTTGATTTTAGTTTTATTTGCATATGTACCTCAGCACCAATGAAAATAAATAAAATACAATTATTTTATGTCTTTCCTAGATTTAAAATATTGTTTTTGTGTGAATATCTTTAATAAAAGCTGAATTAAAAACACATCTTTATTGCAATTAAAACTATTTAGAGCTCCAAGGTGAAGTTCAAACTTAAAAAACTCTAAAACATTTATGATAATCATGAGACTTAAACTTTAGTATTTTGTCTTAATGTCTTCAAATAAAACTGCATTAAATAGGTGTTGTAGAATATAATTAATTTAGAGTCCCTCTGTGATCAAGAGATGCTCTAGTTCAACAGAAAGCTCCAGTTTGTGTTGATGGTGAAACTCTAACATATAAATGTTGGGACTGGAGACAAACATCAGAGCTGCACTGACCTTGGCGTAGACACAGCTGTCACTCAGCGTCCACGGCTCGCAGGTGTCCTCACACATTGGACACATGATGGTGGTGTTGGCTTCACAAATCTCTTTACTGAGGAGACAATGTGCAACAATACACATGTTTTAAATTCCACTCAACATTTCTATGAAAAAGAGGGAGAATGTGCATCTTATATGCTGGTACTCCGAGTGTGTAAGCTGACCTGACTTGGCTGGAGTCCATCGTGAAGAGACCGTAGAGGAAGACGAGAACGCCAACCAGGGCAGCAGGGATCAACATGCCGGTGTACCAGCCCAACCACGCAAAGTAAAGACCAATCTTCTCACCAAAGTACCTCCTGGGAGAGAGACGGAGACAGCGTGGTCAAACCTCATCCATAAACAGCTGGTCGTGATCACCCACAGTGTGAGCTGTGTATCAGTCAGTGCGGCGGCCTAATGGACAGAGAGGCTTTTGGGCTTAAAAGGTCACACAGTAAAATACTGCAGTGGGAATTAAATCAATAATTGTTTCTGCTCCCTAAACCACAGCTGTCAGCGTGCCTTTGAGCAAACACTAATTTCACAGTTGCTCCTGTAAAGCAGCTCTGTGGTAATTATCTAAGTATGTTTACATGCACACTTGTGTCGCAGTGATGGTTTGCTGGTTGTAACGAGTGGTTCTTTGAGTAACTGTTGCCTTTCTGTCATCTTGAACCGGTCTGTTCATTCTCCTGGCATCACCAAGAGAACCACCGCTCACTGGATATTTTCTCTTTTTCTGACCATTCTCTGTAAAGCCTGGAGATCAGATCAGCAGTTTGTGAAATACTCAGACCAACAACCACGCCACGTTCAAAGTCACTTCAATCACCTTTCTTCCCTCCTGCATTGAGTTGCTGCCAATCAGTGCATGCACAGGTTTACCTAATAAAGTGGCGGGTGAGTGTATAGGTGGTGGTGTGACGTCTCATTAAAGTAATCATTGATTTTTATTCAGTCATTTCTGTTTCCTGGTTAATGTTGTTACTCACATTGTCATTTATGGGGCGAATAAAGACTTTCCCACAATGCATTATTGTCCAGATTTGTGCATTTGGGTTAGTTTCCTTCATTGATTCAGTGGGTGTGATGGGAAGACATGTGAATAAAACCTATCACAGTATACAGTTTGTCATTTTATAGAACAATGTTCTGAAAATTAAACTGAGAAACCATTTACAGATTAAACTAGAAGAATACTCACAGACCTCTGAGGCCCATGATCTATCTCACAATGTTAACAAAAGGGAAAAATAATTAATGTACCGTGCTTCAGGTGCGCTCCTCAATATAAAATGTAATTTCGTAATCCTGCTGACTAACAGATAAACAACAAAGCCAATTAAAAACCTCCTTGGCTGAGGTAATAACCAGATGGGTTAAAAAATAAAGATAAAAAAACGTTCAAAGTTGCTTTTGGTGACAAGGGACCAGTGTTACGAAAAGCCTACTTTGTTGTTACAGGGAATGTATAAACTATTTACATATCCAGCAGACATTTAGCATCATTATCATTCATTAGGGGTCATGTTTCAGTCCACTTGATCAATAAAAGAACAATATTCTTTTTTTTGTGGCTCTTTTTACATTCATTACCAACTAAATGTTCATCAGCTAACTGTGTCCGTCTGCTGTTTGGTAAATAAACTAATGAAAATGAGGAATAAACATCATTATTTTTGAACATAAAAAGGGGAATAGGACTTAGTGGAGAGTGAGGGATTATGGATCTGATCTGGACGTGGTCACATTGCAGGTTTTTATGTCTTGGCATTGATGGTTTCAATAAACTCTGGCAGTAAAGCCGAGCCGAGCTGCTGATGCGGGAGATATTTCTCTGTGTGTTTATCACTCTGAGCGGCCCGTCTCTCTCTTTGTTTTGACATTGTCGTTTTAAAGAATGTTATTATAAATATATTGATTCTCCTCTTTCCTCTTCCTTTGTTTTATAGTCATCTCTTCTTTTTCATGTGTACAAAGTGATATATCTATTTATCTCTCCTTATTTCCTCACACCCCAAACCACTTTCCTTTTCTCATTATCCTCTGAAGTCTGTCATAAGTTTATCCAACATTATTGCACAAACACAACCCTCATTTTCATCATGTAAATATTGCTGCATCATCCCATCGTGTCTTACAGTGTGATGTTTATTTTTTCTGGAAAAAAAAGGGGAAACAGCTTGTGTGGCTCTGTCCAAAGTTTAAAAAAAATCTGCCTACAATTAGAAATCGCAATGACATATTTTGGTTTAAGCAGGAAGATAAGTTGTGTATTTTCTCCCTGTGTCTCGTGTCGTTTGTGTGCAAAGTTCAGTCCATGTTCTCCAGGATCCAGCTCCGCACTTCACACATGAGAGTGATATTGATCTTCTCACCTACAGTGAGCAAGTCTTGGCAAGAAAGTGAATAAATGTATCCCCTGAAATGTCAAATGATTCCTTGTCACTCTGATGAGGAAAAGTGTTAAAACACAGTGAAGGCAGCCAGAGACTTCAGAGGGTTCACACTTCAAGAGTTTCTCAACTGGTGAAGTAACTCCATCAGTTCAGAAATATCAGACGCACTGAAGGAAAAAGCCTCTTCAGACAGCAGACTGTGATCATCTTTACATCATGGAGATGAGTTTCTACATACAGTTTATGTTCTGATTACACAGCACGTCCTGAATATGATTACAGACAGAACAAGGCTGTTAATGAGGCCAGCTCATAGAAAACACGACAGCATAAAAACAGTCTGCTTTTTAAATTGTGCAGCCTTTATATTGTCAAATTTGTGTATGACTATTGCATTTATTCAGTCATTTTGCAACTCTTTGTAGTTGTTTTGCACATTTTTTTAGATGGTTTACATGATTTTGTGTCTTTTGTCGTCACTTTCCATCTACATCTTGTTGTTTTGCACCTACATGCAGTCATTTTGTAGCAGTTTTAAATCCATTTTAAGTAATTTTGCATCTCTTTGTAGCAGTTTTGCATGTCATATTAGGCCTTTTAGGTTTCCTTGTGGTGGTCATTATGTTCAGTTATTTAGCATCTCTGCTGTCATTTGTTGTCTCTGTCATTATTTTGTTTCTCTTTGTGGCTGCTTTAGGTAATTTAAAGTAATTTTGTGGTGATTTAGTGTCTCTTTGTGATTGCTTTGTGTGAATCAGGACCCCTGACCCCTTGGACCCCCTGGTCCTGTGTCCAGTGCAAAAACAGCTCATGATGCCTGTGCTGATTACCTGATGAGGTCCAGAGGCTGGTACTTGTACCAGATTCCCCAGCGGGCCCAGCGCTCGTACAGAAGGTGCCTGTGGTTCTGGGCGCCGTGCGTCTTGATCGGGTGTGTGCTCTTGTAACCTCCCTGATGAGACGAAGAGGAGCGAGCTCTTCATTACAGGAGGCATTTTACAGTTTGACAATTTGTGAATCTCTGCAGCTTTTCAACACAAATAAAAATCTTCTCACCTCGTGAGGAGGAAACGCAGCCTCATACGTGTTGTTGCCCAACAACCGGTTGATACCTACAAGCAGAATAAACAATGTCATTTAAGGATGCAGATACAACAGCCGGGAAAGCACAAATTAAAAAATTAGTGCCAGTCATGATTGAGAGACGGGTCCAATGAGATTCATTTAAACCAACTTTTCCACATTCATTAGTGTGCATTATGTAACTGACAAGCTGCATCAGACGAGCACATCAGAGGCTTAAAACACTCAGGTTAGAGTTCTGAATAGCTGCAAACATCTCCTTTTCCATTTCTGCAGGAGAAACTCTGTGCAGCTGGCTGAGTGGCTGCAGGTAATGCACTGTATGAAGCGCTGATTAATGACACGTTATGTTTCTCGGGACAATAGAGCATCGATTTGCACTGTCAGCTGCAGAAAGCGAGAGCAGGAGGAGCAGGGTGGGGTGGATTTGAAAAGGATTTTCCACTCTTGTGGCAGAGCTGATCTTATTTGATGGAAAGTAGAGTGGTCAACAGTATTAAAATATTAATGTGAAATCCGTTCCAGCCCTTCAAGGCCAAACTTTAATCAGCAAAACATGTCGGAGGCTGTCAGACAAGGAGATAGTGGATGTGGGAGCTGACGGGCAGTTTGGTTAACTGCCGATACCAAAATACACAACAGGCAGAAGGAGACGAGGGATCAGCTGACATTTAATCATCCCACAGCAAAACAACAAACAAAGGCAGAATTCCCTCTGCGGCTTCACCGTCACTGCATGGAGCCAAATTAACAGCAAAATCTAGACGGTGTCTGTTGGTTTTAGTGGTGACATAATAAACACAGAACAACCAGCGGGGAGCCACAGATGAAGAAATAAAGACAGAAATATCTTCTTTTGAGTCTTTGCCTCTAATTGGAATTAATTATTTCAGGCTGATTGTAATATGCAACATAAGCAAAACTGGCAAGGACAGTTCGATATGTGTAAGTGAAGCATCATGCAGCTTATTTATTATTCCTAACTTGCACAAAATGTCAAACAGTCTCATAATGGAGCATTTTTTCCATTCTTTACTGTATATAATTCTTGTATTTAACTTTTTTTACAATAAAATTTTTCTTAACTTCCTTTATCATTTTTTTTTTTACATAGCCTTTTATTTAACTTCATTAAAAGTTTTAACATACATTTTTACTTTATTTATTTCATTTATTTAGTTTTTTAATTAACATTTTATTCATTAAAAAAACATTTTAACATAACCTTTTACTTAACTTTCTAATTTTTTTTTTTTTTACCTTTTATTTAACTTTAACTTTTTTTACTTGACCTTTCATTTAACACTCTTTAATTTCTTATCTTAACGTCTTACATATTTTTACTTAATTAACTTTCTTTAACCTTTTAACTTTTGGCTTTGGCACTATATCACCAAGTCATATTCCTGTGTACATTGTACATTTGGCAAATAAAATTATTTTGTTTCTGGTCATGTCTGCTGCTAAAGTTGCTTGTATATAAAGGTATAACATTAACAGAAATAATGTATTTTCTAAAATATGTAGACTCTGTCCTAAATAGGTCACAGTGATGGATAGTTTTACATTATTTTATATAAACAAGTAAAGGAATCTCTCAACACTAACGTGATTCTACTAGAAACATAGTGCAGTACGTGAGGAGAAAGCAGAGGAAGCAGCGAGCGGCGCCTCACCCATCTTTGATTTCCCGTCCTCGTACTTGGTGCGCTGCAGCACATGATGGACTATTCTGCTTCTGGTGGAATTGGAGAAGAAGGTCTCTCTATTGTTGATGGTGAAGCTGAGAGAAAAATAACAGCACAATCCTTCAGTTATTCATCATGTAACGATATATCAATATCATCCAGTCACAGAGTTTAATGAGAGCTGAGCCAAAAATGATGCGAAGCTCATCAAAACTCAATTCACGGCGCAAAGTTTTTGTTCATCCCGGCATCGTTATTTTAAAAAAACGTCAAGGAAGAGTGGAAATGATTCACTGACAAATGAGATTAAAGGCTGTCTTTCATCAAAGTTTCATAAAACTGAAAATAAAAAACCCAGAAAGGAATGAGGAAGTATTATCACCATTTCATGCACATCTGCTGCTCGATTTGGATTCCTTATTCATGAGCAGCGATCGTTCTGAGTTCTGACTCAAAGCTATAAAATATACAAGACGGCTGGTTTTTAAAGAGCTCAGGACATGAATGGATGCAGTGGTTGAAATGTACATTTACTTAAGTTGAATTTTGAGTTACTTGTACTTTACTTGAGTATTTCCATTTTATGTAACCACTAAATTTTAGTACTTTTTACTCCACTACATTAACTGACAACTTTAGTTACTTTTCAGGTTGAGATTTAACTTAAAATAGATTTTATTACACCTCATAGAACATTAATTAGTTCAAATCGGGCCCTACCTTTACTAAATTAAAACGCTGCTCACATAAACACATCAATCATAATAATCCAATAATATATTTAGAATATATAAAACAATCTGAGTGGATCCATTCTGCATAAAAAAGTACTTTTACTTTTGATACTTTAAGTGCATTTTGATGCTGATACTTTTGTACTTTTACTGAAGTAAGTTTTGCAGGACTTTAACTTCACAGTATCAGTACTTTTACTTGAGTCAGGGATCTGAATACTTTTTCCAGACACTGTCATTATGTGTCTGAGTGTAGTGTTGTGAATGACCGTGTGTCCCTTCTTCCCTTACTGGTGCATGCGCGCTCTGCTGAAGGGCGCCGTGTAGCAGTCGGTCTCCTCCAGGTCGGGCAAGGCCTCTTTGTCCAGCTTCATGGGATTTCTGGGCAACCAGCTTTTTATCTGACGGCATCGCAGATGAAACCTGCTGCACAGACGCAGGGAGAGAAAACAGGATTTACGGCACAGATTAACATGAAGATTGCTTTCTTTGATGTGGAATGGTGGCTCCTAACCTTTTCTCCCTGACAGGCTGGCACGCCTCACACCCACTGACAACAAGTTTACACACACACACACGCTCTGCAGGCATCACGCTCCTTTTTCATCTTCACGTCGCTCGTGACTCATGAGCCTGAGAGTCACTGATCCAGGATAACAGCTTGCTAAATCCAACTCAAAGGATAATTCTCTTTATTTTTCATATCACGGTCATGATTTAAGACCAACTGAAGATTGAAGGCATGCGCTGATTTCCTAAACTGTATTTCCTTTTAATGTCAATGTCACAGTCTGCCTGTTTGTTTCTCCTTTCCAGCCACATTTCTAATTCCCTTGAAGCCAGCCACTAGATGCCCTTGGACTTTCCTTCCTCCAAATTAAAATTTTTGACTGGATAAAAATCTCACAAAAGTGATTAAAACTTATCCTGCAGGGATCATGAACGTCTGAACCGAACTTCACAGCAATCCATCCGATAGTGGTCGAGGCATTTCAGTTAAAAACTGCAAATGTCAACCTCATTATGGAGCTTGATGAAACATCGGCGGATCACCAGAGTTATTAGGATTCGTCCTGTGGGCGTCTTTGATGTGTGTGTACGAAATTTCATCCATCCGGTAGCTGGAGATATTTCAGTCAGGACTGAAGTCGTGATATTCACACACTGCTTCTTCAGAAATGCTGGACAGGTTTGTGCCTAATTTGTCAGGCTCTGCTCTGATATTGACTGAATGAATATAAATGGGAATTAGGGGTGAAAAAACATTGTTGCCACGGAGCGTTTTATGAATGTCGATGCGATGGGACTGTACAGAAAGTAATGATAACGACCCAGAGAGCTGTCGCCACCTGCACACGGCCCATTTGTTCAGCTTTACAGGGACGTGAGTTAGTGACAGACCATTAGTAAACACATAAAGCCTATTTACTCCTCGGGGAGATTTTCCTCTGAGGAGCTGCGAGTAAATCATAATAGTCCTCATTGTTCAAAAATGACTCAGATTGCTCGTACGTGATGCTGCAGAGCTTTGTTCTCAGTAGGACAGGTGGGCGAGTTTGTCTGCTCTGTGTGTGTAGGTGTGTGTGTGTCATTAAAATGAAAGCATGAAAACTATCAGACCATCAGAATTCAATATCCATATTGTGAGTCCCTCCAGCTCTTTACTGATATCACTTTGCATGGTGAAGTATCATAAAACACGTCTGAAAGCAGCATGAGTCACAACGTGTTCGACAGATAAAAACCAGCATGACCTGCAATATCACACCTCACTGACTGCTACCTGTTCACAGCTTCATAAGGACTCATTCAGAGCTCATGAATGTCTGTAATCATGCTGCGGTTCAAACATCAGTTACCTCTCATCACACGGTGCATTGAAGGCCTTTAAAATGTGGTTTCAAATCTTATATATATCCTTTATTTAACCAGGTAAAAGCCGCATTCAGATTACATCACAACACGACATTTCTCTATAACATTAAAGGGGCAACAGACATGTTTTTTTTTATTTAATGTATCATTGTGAAGTAAATGTTAGTTGCACTATGTAATAGAACAATGGAACAATCACACCATTGGTGTTTTGACTGGTTCCCTTTTAGTGCTGAGAAAATAAAAGCTCGATTTATGGCCCAAAACAGGAAGAGGATCGTGCTCGAGTTGTTCTTGTACTTATGAAGGTAATAAATATGATCACAGAGCGCTGAAGTCTGGACCAAGACAGCATTACAGCTTCACTCTGTCATCCTTACCCTTCACAATAAAAGCCCAAGACATAAGAGCTACATCAGCTGCTCACAGAAGAGCTTTTAGCTCAGAGGCAGCCCAACAAAACAGCAAACAACTCAACAATATAGCTTACAGTTACTATCCCCATGAAGTGGAAATGGCAGGTGGTGGAACACCTGAAGAAACTTTATACGGCAAAAAATTAGCCCAGTTGATGGAGGAAGTAAAGCAGCCAGAGAAGAAGAATTATTAAAAAATATCTTTTTACTCGGGGTGTAAAGAAACATCGATATTTATTGATTAATCTGTGAAAGATCCAACTGCATCGACTGAAATGCAATGTGGCACTTTATAGTGACCAGAATGATTACTCATATTTTTGCTTTTTTGTGAGTTTATATAAATGTAGCACACTAAATGTGTTATAAAGAGACTCTATGGACCCTGTATGTTCTCACTGTCTTTGCAGTGCAGCGTGTCCTCTGTTGTTTGAGAGTGAATAATAACAGCAGGGGGGGAAACGGTGTCTCTTCCCTCTTATTGACTAAATAAGAAATGCATTATTGGATGTTTTCCATTGAGAGATTAACGCTCATAAACTCAGCAATTCTGCCTTTTCAGGTCTGTGGGGGTTTGATTTGACAGGATTTGAATAACAGTGAACAAATGATAATAAACAAGTGCTGCCCACTTCAAACTAATGAATAGAAGACGAGCAAAACAAAAACAAAGTTTGACAGAAAATGTTGAGCTCACGTATGATCTGCATCTCAAGTGTTTGAAGACTTTACATGAAAAACAAGTGTAGCATGTTAAGGGTCTTCAAAGCACAAATGGATCCTATAAATTTATTTCAGCGATTTGTTGTTGGACTTTTTCTATCGGCACTCCAGCGAGATGGAAATTTGAGTCCTGTGCAGACGACTCTTGAACATCACATCAAAGTGTGATACATCTCTCTAAAAATAGTATGCTAATCAGCCTGTGCGGCTCCATTTATCTGACTGAACGAGTCAAGTATTTTATAGAAAAGCACCGTCAGTGTTTCACTATTGCTCTCTGAACAATGAGCTGCAGGATGCTGTGCTTTTTGAAAAGGTTGCAGAGTTTAACTAATCACACGAATAAACAGCCAAGTGCACTTTATCGCTGATTTTTTAATGACTTTCCAACCATTTCAGTTATTGCTGCTTATCAGTGCCGCACACAGTGGGTGACTTTCCAATTTAAAAATCCCAGACTTTATAAATACCGTTTATTTACTCACCGTCCGACTAATTCTGGACTAATTAATACTCAGAAGTTGAGTTAAAAAAGCACGATGGTGGTTTAACTCAAACTTTCACTGTGGTGACTGATAACTTTAATCCTAAAACACCATCCACGGCTCACATTACAGCCTTGCAGCTGTACCTCTCGCAAAATTCATTAGAGGCAGTGAAGCATCCAGCCTCCTTCCCCCAGAGATCAAGAGTGAAAAATAATCCTATACCTTAAATCTACTTACCTGCCCAAGGTTTTGCTCTTCCAGTCCGTAAAGTAACACTTTTTCCTTAAAGAACAGAAAAAGGACATGTTAGAGAGGCTGCCACTGAAAGAATCACCTTCACACTTTACAGAGTGAAAGGCCCTATGATTTTTTCTGATGCTGCATTCAAACCAAATCAGGTGATGCGGAAATTATTACAGGGTTGTCTGATTATTAATCTCACTCCTTTCTTGCCCTGTGTAGAAGCCCAATTAAGTTATGGTTGGACACTCACCTTAAATAAGAAAGTGGGATTCATAATAATGCACGAGTGAATGATTGTGTGTGAACTTTAACCCACTAACATAGCAGAAGTGGACTTAATATTTCACAATTCTTGTTTTTCATGAAAGCGTAGTGACATTTCCAGCTGCACCTGAAGGCAGCATAATCCATTTCACAGCAGCCTTGTGCAGCAACAGGCTCCCAAAGTCCCCAAAGGACTTGTTTTAAGTAACTAGTCAGCTGTAACACAAACTCCTAAGTGCTTGAGTTTCATTTTATCTCCCCGATAGTTTTCTAAACTTTCTTGTAAGTTGTCTTGTAAGCTGTTTTCAACCAGCGTCCCCTGGCAGCAGCAGAGGCTGTGATGTTTAATGTACTCTCTCTCTTTAGTTATCGACCATGCGGCGTGACGTGGGACTTTGTTTCTCCAAACATTGATTCTGTTTTAAACTTTTTTCCTGCAGTCTGCTGTGTTTTTTTTTCATTCAGCAAACCCTGCAGTGCAGGATGGATGTTTTCACCTGGTTTGTTGTGAATGCAGCCTGACTGCGGTTACCTGAAAGGCATTCGGATGTTCATCTGCTCGGCGTATTTGCAAAGCGTATCCCAAGGAGCGTTGACCTTCACGAACATGATGTCGTTGTTCGTCAGTGAGGGCTTTCACACGACAAAGAAAAGAGGAGTTTAAAAGCTGAGAGACAAATCAAGGAAAGTCTTCTAAAACCAAACTTTTTTTCTTTTACCTCCTTCTCCAGCATTAGACCTTCAGCCCGTAGATTCTTCTCAAACGTGCACCTCTTCTCCACCTGCAGGCTGGACTTCTTGTAAACCAGGATGTAGTCAATGCGCTTTTTTCCATCTCGGAAAAACAGTCCAGAGGAACCAGCCGGATTCTTTCCCTGTAAAATCAGATCACAACATGTATGAGTTTGAAATGCAGGACTGCCAGATCCTGAAGCTTTGTTATAATCACTGGGTACCTTGAGTGACTCTGTGCGGGCCTCTAGTTTCGCTCGGGTGACTGTCGGCTTGTGTAGCAGAAACGACTCGTCTGCTCTGGTTTCACACGTCGTCACCTCCGACTCCTCCACGTACTGATCCTTTCCCTCCTCTGCTGCACACAGACACCATCAATGAGACATTATTGGACCGGTGACGCACCGCACAAAATCAAGTCTTTTGTTGTTGCTCAAGTCAATATTTTCCTTAAATCCAGTTGCCAACATTGAAATTAGATCTGAGCTAAATCCAAGTGATTTAAATGCGGGCGCCAGCTTGAGAGTGACACCTTGATGTCATTGAACAGATCCGTGCGGCGGCGTTGACAGAGCGCCAGTCGTGTTTCCTTCCTTCCTGAGTCTTCACACATCCCACTGATGTGCACAAACAAAATAAGTTTTGTTAAATCCACACTGAGAGGCAAGACAAACAATCCAGACTGTACCAAGAAATCCCTTCTAGGAGCTCAGTGTTTGGGAACCTCGTCAGATTTCACAAACAAGACGAAGTCTGCCTGATTTACCAGCAATGAGGCTTTTGCAACACAACATTTGGACATTTTCAGCTTTGTATTGGTTTAACGAGGAGGAGAGTAGATTTAGTGTCTACGACAATCCATCTGTCTCTGTCTAAATCACATAATGCACGCTCTCTAATTACATGACACGGACATAGTTTGCACCTCGTAGCTATAGAGAGATGTATCATTTCACAGCACGAGTTTAAGAGTGACAGCTTGGCTAAGTTCTCCACTCAAATGTGTCGACTTCACCAGATCAGCTCGGTGTGACTGCAGTCAGAGTCTTTATACTGCTGTGCTGAAACCAAATTTTTTATTATCACAAAAAAAAGTGTGGAAACAAAGCTGCACTGGTTAATTAGCTTGTTTCTAAGCAACTTGTGTTAAATCAGCAGCATCGAGAACTTAACAGCTTCATTAAGTAACCGGAGTTAAATTAGGGTCTCTAGACAATAACGTGTTTTAGTGAGTGTTTGAACATTTAGGCCTTGGACTGGAAGAATGTAACTTTAATGCAAAATCACTCGCCGTGACTTCTTTCTTGCTTGGTTGCTTTTTATTGTGATTAACATCTTCTCTGATCCGCATTGGGATTGACAGATAACTGTCTTATCTTCTGTCTATTTTAAGATCACAGCTGAGCAGAGTGATAATCTTAAGATCTCTGCAGAAACGTGAAAAGGGGCCGTAGCTGCTGTGGAAGAATGTATCTATAACAAGCGGTGGAGGAATTGTTTGTCAAGGATTTAGGTTCTTTTATTAAGTTGAAGTACTAAAAAACACTCTGTGTAAAGTTACAAGTTTAATTTTCAAAAGTGAGTAAGTAGGACAAAAAAACAAAAAATACTTTGGGGACTAAAAGTGAAGTATCCAATGGAGAAAAATCTAATAAAAAAACAATTCAAATATACTTGTTCATCAAATGAATAAGCCAAATTATTCTGTCAATCAACTAACTGATTAAACTGCCAATCATCTCAGCTGTAGGCCAACATATTGTCAGCTACCATCATATTTTATAAACTCTTTATATGTAAAATCTTACTTTGTAAAGTAACGAAAGCTTTCAGATAAATAAACTGAGATGCAGGAGAGTGAAAGCAGAATGTGGCATGAAAAGAAAAGACTCAAATCGTATTTCAGCCACTTTCTGTTACGCTCCACAAACAATACGAGCAGCAGCAGGAACGACTCCAAACTCAAATCAAAGTGCAGAGTCCAGAGAGTTCGGACAGTTCTTAGGAATTGATTGCCGAGATGTTTCTTGTGTCTTGTTTTCAGACATCACTGTGAACTTCCTCCGCTCTGAAAGCCATTACAGTCCATTTGTATCTGGTGATAAAAGTGTCGACGGGGCTGAAAAATGACTCAGAACTTTGGGCAACACGGAGCGCTGAGAGGAATCAGAAAGCAGCCTGAATACTCTGCACACTGAGCTCACAGCAAGGAGCCATTCGATGTCTCACATCCTCTATTTAGATTATTCTAACGCTGCCAATCTATGTGAAGACTGATAAAAAAAATAAAAGGGAATCGGTTTTCCAATGTCATTACGATGATGCCTTTTGGTGCAAAGTCTCAAACTGTAACGATCTCTAACTAACAGTCAAATACAGTTTAACATATTAAACAGAGCCGGCTGCACAAAAACACATCAGAATCCTTCTCATGAACCCAGAGGAGTAAAAATCTGTGATGTGAATTTGCTTCATATGCTTTGAAAGAGCCTTTATCTCGAAGAATTTCAGAAATACGCTATTAGACTTCAGATATTACAGAAAAGCTGGATTTCATCTGACCCAAGGGTCCGGATCTTTGGATGTACGAGGACTTAATGTGAGCCATAAAGAAAGAAAAATCCATATCGCTCGCAGGCACGGCTGGAAAAAAAGTGTTTTCTACAGAAGTGGAAATCTGAACTTCCTCCTTTGTGGCGGTGATGGTTAAATGATTTAAGTGTATATAGTGTGAGGAAGAAACCTGCATCATATAAAACTTATGGGGCTCTTTTCTGACCTTACGGCCCTCATCACCTCTGAAGAGCTAATGGTGTAAACTTGTCCTCCTGTTGTCTTATTATCTTATTAGTTAAAACTTATATATTAGGACCTATTTATTTTACTTTCTTAAAATGTATTTTTAATTATTTTTAGCACTTTTTTTATTCTGGTTATTAGCCTGGCTGCTGTTATGCTTTAATATTCTTTAATCTGACTTGATCTTGTTTTTATTCTAATTCACATGCGTCCTTTATGACCTTTTCACTTATATCCATGTTCAACAGTAGCGCATGGATTTTAAACCCTATTCAGGATGTGGGGACTGTGCAATATGTTATGTTATAACTTGGATTATTGCACATGGCAATCTGGTTCATACTGTGTTTTCATCTTCTGTCACTCTTCCATCTGTACATGTGAAATCTTATGTATTTATGTGTTGAATTGTCTGAGACTGCAGTGGTACTTAGTGGCTTAAGACAATGAAGTTTATCTGATCTTACTTATTTTTTACTATTTTTCAGTCATGAAGGGGGGAATCATTTCTACTACACCTGGGCTGTTTGTGGGAAAGTGGTACAGGTTTATTTTTTGTTATTCTCATGCATAAATAACTACAAAAAAGCAAATCTATTGCCTCATTAAAACCATCTTTTAAAAAGAGAGAAACTCCATGAAGAATTTCCCATTTTATAATTGCAGGCTACAGTAAAACTAGTACAATAAAAGTAAAAGTGTGTCACGTTTTCAGGTTAACTCTGCAGCAGCAGTGAATCTGGCTTCGACCTATCTGACACGTCTGTCAGTGTAAAAGGCGTCTGGTCTCCCTTCACTCCCTCCACAGACCTGCTCCTCCTCAGACGTCTATTTTCAGCACCACGACAGAAGAGACGCTTCTCACCAAAATAGCATCACCTCACCTTGTTCTGCCTCATTTACATGAAACTACACCTCTCTTCATTCTTTTGCAGAAATCACCCTGCAGCAAAATACCAAAAGGGTCGGCCAAAGGTCGTCTCAAGGTCATGAAACAGCCACATGTTGAAGTGCAGCTAATCATGGTGCTGCTAAACACTTCCAAATATTCCTGGACAGATTACTAACACTGAATTATTTTCCATCTTCAACAGGCATTTGCATTTTAACCAGTCTACACTGTGACGTATTGTTTTCACTGCAACACTAACACACACACACACACACAAACAAACACACACACACACACACACACACACACACAATCTCACCGCCTCTGAAAGTGCACCAGACACACGTGACTGTGTTTACTAAATCCCCTGCAGCATTATCCCAATCTGCTCGATCGATAACGCGCACACGCCTGAAATGTCACCAACATTATCAAAATCTGCAACAACCAACTCTGTAGCACAACATTCAACACAATCAGTGCAGACGACGGAGAGAATGATGAAACACACCAGCAAAAATTACCAGTAACAACACAAACAGTCTGCATCACAGAAATGTTGTGGATTTACTGTGAAAGGAAACAAATCATGAAAAGGAACTCATGACTGCTGGTTCATATTAAGTTCAATGTTGTTGTCTGTACAGCTACATTTATATACTCATTTGTACTTATATATACATCTGAGGTCATTTTACTTGACTTAGTTTTTAATCTCAATCCATTTACCGCTTCTACTTCTCTACATTTCAGAGAAAAATGATGTACTTTTCATTTCATTGCAAATATCTGACAGCTTTAGTTAGTTTACAACTTGTTTTTTTTGCACATGAAACAATGAAGCAATAGACAGGAAAAAATTGGCCACTGTTTTGATTCTGGTTTCTTTCTTTATGTAAAAACATTGCAAGGTTGCAGCTTTGCAAAGCTGAAGACTTGTTGCTTTCCTTTGTAATTATTTTAATAATTTTGATTTGATTCTTTTTTTTGTACTTTCTGGCTCACTGAGCACTTTTGCTTTTTTATAATTTAAAGTAATTTTGCAGATTTCACAGAACTTGACCATGACTTCACTGGGGAGAGCTGGGCTGAAAGAAAAGTCCCTGTTATTAAGCTAACGATTTGTTTCTATGTTGGCACGCTATTTTATCCCAACCTGGTAATCCCCTCTGACCCTGACCTGTTCTTCAGAGACTCGCCACTTCAGTTATTTTCACTGTTTCTATGCACAAACATAAAATCTTATCATTAAAAATATTTTAAAAAAAAACTTTTTCTATTATATACACATATCTAAACCTATGTATTTTCAGTTTTCTTAATGAAAGATGTTGCTTTTCTTGGCCAAATGTTGGTGCTAATCAAGCAACACAGAAGCTAAATTCTGCTAAATTATATGACATCCAATCCTTTGACACAGAATTTAGTAAAATAAGTAATTTACTCCCCAGATAAAACTCTTTTGCATGAAGTTCCTTTGCAGACATCTTCACAGTAAACTTTAAAATCAGCCCGTATTAGTGCTGCAGACTGCTGCAGCCACCCTCTCCTGACTGGAGCTCGTTCTGCTCTGGTGGGTTCAGCGGGACGTGAGCGAGTGAGTTCCTCCCAGGAGACTGACCTGTCTGCGGGGGCAGGAGGCTGCAGGAGGTGCTGATGCTCTGACTCAGAACCTCCACTTCTGGTTTGGGCTCCGGGCTCAGAGGCACAGACAGGAAGTGGTTGAGGTTGATTGGATGCGTCTGACTCTGGGCCAGGCAGGGCAGGCTGCGGCGAGACGGCTTCAGGCTTTTCTCCTTCAGGATCTCGCTGATGCTGGTGTGCATGCCTGAGGACGAGAGGGACGAGAGGCGGTCATTCCACTAGGAGTCACTTTAAAAATCTTAGAGAGCATATTTTTACATATTTACCCATACATAAGCACACATAGAATATATCATGGTGTATTTGCATCATGTATGTACGCTCACACTGATAAATAAACATATTTTACTCAGAGACACTTGCATTAAGGGATTGGATTGGTGACATACATGACAGTAAATCTTACTGAAGTCAGCAATATAAAAAATATATTACATAAGGAGGAGGTCGGGGTGGTGCTGCGAGCTACAGCAGCAAACAGCATCAGCATGAAGGTATCAGGAAGAAGTGTCTGGTCATTAAGGCTGCACGGAGCTGCTGCATGAGTATGAGTGGACATGCTGGGGCAGAACAGCTGGAGCCAGATGAATAAACCATGCATGAAACCATGAATACACCTCTTCTCACACACAAACTGGTGTTTTATAGAGGAAGAATGTGAGGTGGGAATGTGCACACACACTGCGAAACGTCCAATACACTTTAATAAACATCTTTTGAAATGATTTATGATGAACTTCATCGTCACAGCCATCATCTTCCTGTTAATGATGGTTTACCCTGAACCTTTTTAAAGTGATCATTCCTCTGATGTCTAATAAAAATGATGGTTTGCAGAAACGTAATGAATTTATGACAATCTGTGTGAGTGTAATGAGGCTTGTGCACACGTACCCAGTTACAGTGAGTGAGATTTATAAAAGCTGCAGCTTCATAGATCTGACAAAAGAATGCATGAGCACGTTTCTGTCTTTGGGTGATCTAACAGTTTTAATCGTGAACAGTTTTATGCATCTGGCTCCTGATGAAGAGCTGATATTGAAGCATTAAAAGGGCTCTCCACAGTCGAACAAAACATTTGTATAAAGCTGCACTAAAGCTCTGAAAGGCGCTTTAAAGATTCAGAGAAAACAACCCTAATGATGGCTTTAGTTCATCTCTGACAATAACAGAAAACAAACGGAGGTCTTGGAGTTCAAAAGATGTGGGCATCCACCAAGCAGGGAGGGATTCACTAAAGACGGGATTGTTTTCTGGGAAATGTAGGAATCAGTGTTTCTGGAGCTCGGCCCGCACCGCGGACTAAAGTCCACGTGTCTCAGCCTCTGCTGCTTTCATTAAGATCACGCTTCTGACAAACTGGCTCTCGGGAGTCCGCCAACTTTTTGGAAATGTAAGAATAAATCAGCCTTAAGTGAAGCAGCTGATAGCAATAAGCTAATGCAGGTCTGATGTCAGCACTTTAACGCAAAACTCCATTCACTGACATTTATGTATTTATACAGAAGTTACATAATGTCGTTTTTAATTTAAGTGCACTGCAGTAATTAGGAGCATACTACTCAACTTATACTTACTAAACTAAGAACTCTTAATAAACCCAGAACAGCCAGTAATTTATTTATTTAGATTAAGTTCCATGTTTAAGTTTTATTAAGGAGCATTTTTACACAAAACATTTTGTGTATTTACATTTCTTTTATCACTTTATTTTTAATTTTTTTTTTTTTTTTTTGCTGTCCTGATTTTTCATTTCATAATTTCTATCTTTCCTCACAAAATATAACAGACACATTGATTTTATTTATACATGTATTAACATAATATCGTGTAATGTTTATTCTACATATATTTACATATTTCTTATTTTATTTTTAGAGTCTGCTATGGATTTTTTTTTTCTTGTACCCTGTGTTGAATTATTTTATTATATTTTTTTTTAATTTTTCTATTGATAAATATTTCTTTCATCTAGTGTTGAAAGTAGATTTACAGTGTTTTTATTGTTCACATACAATGCATGGATAACCTACAGCTGTAACACGAAAAATTACCCATTTTGGGTTAAATAACATAACAAATAGTCATAACAAACAAAAAACTGAAAACAAATAAAATGTAGGAAAAGATATTTACAACACTCAGAGAGTGGGAAAATGGAGGAACAGAGAAATCTCTCCACCATCAGCTGCTCCATCCTTTTAAAAGGCTACAGAGGTGATGATGTCCGTCCTTCATAGAGGAGTGCATTAAAACCATCAGCGCTCCTCCTCCATCATTTCACAGCTCGATACCTCGAGCAGAGCAGCTCGATGTTGCACCACAAAACTTACGCACACACGCGCCTGCTCGTGCTGCAGCCAGTCTAACAAAGAAACGCATAAAAACAGCATTCATCTGTGCTGTTACATAAGTTTCTCATTAACACGTCATTGTTGTATTGAAGCCAGCAGAGGTCATTGTCAAGGTTACTTCAGCGATCAAAGAGGAAGATGGAGAGGAGTCACTGAACGATACTGTAATGATGGATTGTGAAGAGAAACTCAGAGGTCAGAGCGATAATAAAACGTCCAGCAGTTAAAGCAGGTCACGACCTTCACACCCAGCAGCAGCTCCGACTGTGTTTCATAAAATAAAGGCGCTCTCTTTCAAATGGGAACGTGACTTACTTTCACCTCAAGTGAGGAATTCTCAGCCTGACCTTCCTGAAACACTCAGCTGCATTGATAATTCACTCGGTGCATCCTGAGGGTCTGCACTGCGAGCTGCGTAATAACTCACTCTCATGTCACTGATCCCTGTGGGATTTCCCGGCGCTGTTGGGTGAGAAAGGGAACCAGTTAAAGACGGGAGCTGGAGGGCTCAGGGGAACCACTGATCACACTGCTGTTTGTTTCCTGTGCAGCCCCACAGATATGAAATGAATGAAAGTTGCGAGCTGCAGCTAAAAAGCCACAGGATGAATTATTGAGAAAGTGAAAACTGTGTAAATCTTAATGTGCGCTGAAACTTTGCTCGCAGCTTGATTTCACTCAAGAGACGGATTTAGAAAAACAGTTTGTAATAAAAGTCTCTTAAATGGAAAAGTATGATTATTCAGCACGAATATGACAAGAGTGATCGTTAAGTGAATCTATTTGTTTCTGACAGAAAGTTAATTTGTCTTCAGGCTCACAACAGAGCTTGATTTCCCACGTCTTTAATTATCAGTGTACACAAGCATCCAGCCACGCGTCGCTGCTTTTCATATTTTAATCAATTTCATTAAATCCAATGCTTCAAATCAATACTGAGCTGCAGGTTGTCAGGCTATCATTAAAGAGCCATATTTCGCCAATAACATCAGTTCAGAAGCCGGAGATTTAATGCTCCAGTGAAGGAGAAGCAGGTTTGTTTCCCTCAGCAGCTTTATGAGCGGCTGGTAAATCAGAGCGAGCTGTGAGCTTCCACTCAAGAGGCCTGAAGCCCAAAGTGCCATAACTTCACAGTCCCTGTGGGGTGTGGATGCTTTCTTATCTAATACACCTGCCTACTTTCTCTCCATTAGGGCTGATCGATGCATATAATGGCTGCTCTGTATATGTATTATCAGAAAGGTACAATAAGTGAACCCTGCAGATCCCAGCAGACATCAGCCAGGCTCGACACGTGATGGGGCGATACATCAGAGCGGAGCAGCTAATTGGCCTGTCGGGGTGAGGCTCGGCGCTCCCAAAGGACTCTGAAATTTTAAAATAGGGCCAGAAAACGGACGGAGTTTGGGTTGTGTGAAATTGCTGCATTGCTGGGAAAAAAATCTGTGGTCAAATCTGTCTTTATCTGCAGGAATAATAATGGTTGTCTGACAGTCTTTGTCCTTAGTCGTTGTGATTCAGGCAGACAGACTGTGTGAACTCTGCATCACTGTCGCAGCACAGAAGACAGTGCATTGTGTAAGTCTATATAAATATATAAAGGGTTCATCTAATGTGAAATCCTGTGTTTAATCTTGCTGTGCACTGGCTTAAACTGGTTTATCAGGAGAAAGTTAATCCTGTGTGTGTGTGTACGGACTGCATGTGCACGTGTGTGTGTGCCAGTTGGTATGGGAGCATGTGGGCTGGTACAGCGAGTCCTGCACAGTGAGAGCAGAGGAATAAAAGAATAGGAAAAAAAACAAGCGAACAGATCAAGAGGCCCAGGCAGCGGACACTCGCTGCGAGGTGATGAGGGTAAAAACACCTCCGAATTTTCTGTGCATCAGCATGACACCGAGCTTTGACGACAATCCCTGTGTGAGCTCACAAACACCCACTCAGGCTGAGCTGAGGGGGAGCTGGACCAGATTCAGGGAAGGTCGTGATCCGGGATTTGGATCTCTCCTGTGCAGCTTGTCCATGACGGTCTTGTGATGTCAGATTAAA